>CM055956.1:44860056-45062742 GCA_029490685.1 Schizonepeta tenuifolia | reverse complement strand
AACAACTTAGGAAATTGAATTCTGAAATTTCACTGCGCAATAAAGAAGTTATGGGGACTGCCCAGAACAGAGCATTTGGAAACAGGGGAAGTGCCCTGTTCCGTTAGAAAGCATTGGAAGTCTAGTTTACTCTCCAATTTATGGATCTCAAATCCGATAAACGAGCTAAGAGATATTACAGTTTTCGGGAAGAGTCGCAAAACTGCTGCGGCTAACCCTAACGGCTCGTTAGAAACGTCGTATGACTTCCTAAGTTTGTTCTATGTTATCGAACCTACATTCTCACGATTTTAACACTTCAAGGCAGTCAACACGTACTCTCGTACGTGAAGAACTCCTTTTCAAAACTCGACTATAGACATGACGTTTAAAACCTCGTCGTTTCAACTAACCAATTACTATACCAAAAATCAAGTTAACATCCTCCTTTCTATTTCTCGATGATAACTACAACTCATTATACTATAATTCGGACGAACTTGACGTCAACTACAAAGTTGTTCCTTAGCCCATAATAAGCGTTATTATCTAGTTAAAATCCTTACCCGACTTTTCCATTATTACTTACGTTCACTTGATCGTCTCTTACGAAATTTCCAAAGTTATCGGATTTCATTCATTTTCTACAACATTAATGATCATCTTTCATAGATCATTAATACACATATCATAACCTTTTATCATCAACAAATCTTGACTTAATTTGAGTTCTTTGTCTCTTACCATTTTCATAATAATTTTAGAAAATTCTAATTAAATTCACGACATTAACTTATATCATTAGGAACCATAATCTATCATTTAATCATCAATTAAAACAAAGCTCCTAAAACCCCTAATTCCTTCCTTAATTTTCGGTATCAATATTTTATTAGGGAGGGGTATTTTTCTTCTCCAATTAATTCCATTAGTCTATTACTTATCCTACTACAATATCAATTATTCAATTATCTAAGCTCCAACATCATTGATTAGAAAACCAAGTCCTCAAACCCTAAGCCCTAATTCAGTCATCAACAAAATCATAGGGGATTTCATTCTTCTTTGTCTCAATCATCAATTAAACAACATCTAAGCTCAATTATACTATCAATTGAAGAATTAACCCATCCTATCTTATTACCCCTAAAATCGGTTCTCATAGTATTTTAGGGTTAATCGTTTTCTTCAAGTTTTAACCATATAATTCATATCTAATTCATCTAAATACCTTAATTAAAGATCAAATCTTATATTCTACATCATCATAATTTTCGGTCCACTTGAAAACGAAAAGAAATTAAAATCCAATTGGATAGCTTAAGAGAGGAGAGGAAATTCCAATTGAAAACTAAATTTTCGGTCCACTTGATGGTTGATGATCAAGATAGATGAAATTTTCTTGCCAAAAAGCTTGAAGCTTCTTCAATGGAGATGGAAGAAAAAAAAAGAAAGTGTGGGTGTGTTGATGAGGATGGCAGTGGTGAAGTGAGGGAGAAGGAAGGATTGGTGGCTAAAAATAACTAACAACTATATTATATTAATTAGTTAGTTAATAGGTGTAAAGTAATTGGAATAAGCTTAGAACATTAGGTGTCCTAGGATATAATATAAAATGAAATTTACTTTGTTATGTGAGAGGGGGAGGTCGGTCATAGTGGAAGAATTAGGAGAAAATACGCCCTTTTCCGGCGCGATACGACGTTACGGAAATCGATAAATGAAAAACGTATTTCGGCACAAAATCGATGAGTTCCGATTCGACCATAAATTCTAACGTATTTTACTTACTCAGAAAATAATATTTAAATTCTTATTTCCGACAAAATCTCGGGACGTCACAGTCTGAGTTTCGTTCGGAAAATCATAAAAACGAACTTTCTCGGGCGAGTTCGTATCGCAATTTCGTAAATGTAAAAATCAGACGGTTTTCCGATCTGAGTTCCAGATCTAAAAAGTTATCGTACGCGATAACCCTAAATACAGTAGTCATCTAACTGACTTTCGTAATTTATTTTCGGAAACGGATTTCACCATTGGTTTTAGAATTAAAATTCGTGAACTTAGACATGCAAAGCCATTTTTATTATTAACTTTAAATTTTTAAGTTAGTACGAAATTTCTGGGGTATTACATCCTACCCCCCTTGCAAAAAATTTCGTCTCGAAATTTGCTTGTCCTCTTTAAACAGCTTGGAGTACTTCATACTCAACTCTTTTCCGAATTTCAACATGGCTTCCTCTTGCCTGTGATGATCTTACAATGTTATTACTAATCGTCTCGACTTGCTCCTTAACTTTTTCGCTTTTCGATCCAAGATCGTTTTCGATCTTTCCTAATAACTTAAGTCGATTTCAAGAACAACGTCTTGCTGATAGGACTTCGTGTATAAAAACGAATATATAATATACTTTCTCGAAATGAGATACACATAAAAAGCATTTCATAATCTTGGCGATAAAGCCGTAACTATTCGTATTGGAAACTATCTTTTCCAAGTTATTGCTTATTATATAATTCTGCGTCGAAGTTTTACTTGACACGAATCTAATGTTTCTCATTAACGGAGAATCTTAAGAAGTTTTATATTCCTTCTCGATTTTTTTGTTCGAATAGTCGCATACAGTTAAGACTCTTGTCTTTTCTAAAGTCTTTTATCCCGTGTCGGATCTATCGAATGATCCCGGTCATTTTACTGACCGTGTCTGGTCCTAAGTTCTTACTTTCACCTACCTTAAAACAATAAGGCAGCTATGTAAATCTTCTCCTTCTACAAGGTCTCGTAAGTCGTAATACTTATCGTAGCTTAATAATTATTGTTATAACAATTTGATTGATGGCAAGGTGTTTCTTCCATTTCGCTCTTCGGGCTAATGTTGTCGTTCTTAACATATCAACGAGTATCTGAATCATTTTCTCGAATTGTCCATCCAACTGGAGGTGGGAAACGTAGTAAAGTTAAGTTTGCTACCTAACTTTTCTGCCTTGTGACCTACAAACATCTCGTCGTTGTAAAATTATAACTATATCCTTCCATTTCCATTCTGGAATACCTTAATGGTTATCACAACTCGTATAGTTGTCAGTGAAAAGCTTTCTCTTACTTATAAACTAAACATCTTACTATCAACGAAACAACGTCTCGTTTCACTCTATTCCACTGAAAATTCTTTCTTAAATCTTAAATTCGTTGTCATCGGAAATACTAAGTCCACTCTTTAATTTCTATCATAATATTAATCGCTTCAGAGTCACTGTCTGGTTTATCCATTCTTTTCCTTAGTCGAAGCTTATCCATTGGCTCGTCCTTTCTCTAGATACTTATAATCTTTCTCGCAATTTGGTATAGCTACTCGTGTCGTTATTTGTCCTACAATCAATGCTGATGTATCTTGCATTTCTATACCCATCATCTCAAATTCTCGTATAAGCGTTTCTTCTCCGACGAAAAGATACTTAAACTTAATTGGAGTCTTACGACTCAACATGTCTCTTCTTACCCTTAGTTTTTCCTAGATGGTAATTTAATTTCATATTCATAATATTTTTACAAGTTCGAGCCATCTCCTTTGTCTTATGTTAATTCCTTTGCTCGAATACACACTCCAAATCTTTATGATCTGTGAAGATCTCATCCCTTACACCATATAGATAGTGTGTCCAAATTTCATTGCATGTACTACGGCTGCAAGCTCTAAGTCGTGGGTTGGATACTCAATTTCCTGAGGTTAATGTGTCGTGAAGTATAAGCTATCACTCTCTTATCTTGCATTATCACTCATCTTAACTTGTTCTTCGAACCTTGGTATCTACCTCGTATTCCTTGTTTGTTTCTGAGAGGCTCAAATTGGGGTAATGATAAACTTCTCCTCGAACGTCTGCGTACCTATCTCACAGTTGTCTGTACATCTATACTTCTTTTCCTTCTATGTAGTTGCGCCATAAGTCTTAGTAATCATTGACAATTCCTCAATGAAAACCTCTATTTTAACTGTCCAACCTAGGAAACTTCTTATTTCATTCTGACTGGTAGTTGATTTCCTTTTTGAGCATTGTCTCAACCTTGGCATGAATCTATTTTAACATCTTCTGTCGACACTATATATATATATATCTCCATAAAACATCACTTTCTTCAATCGAACTTGCTCTTCTGAACTTGGCATCTAGTTCTCGACTCTAGGCGTTTCTAGTACTATTCACAAGTGTTCTTCGTGCTCCTTCTCATTCTTTGGGCAACTGAAATTATCATCGAAGAATACTAATACAAATTTTTCTAAGTCTAGGTGTAAATCCTATCCACGAGGTTCATGAATACTACGGGAGCGTTTGTCAACCAAATGGCATAACTAAGCATTCGTAATGGCCATATCTGACTTGAAAGATAAATTTTTGGGTATATCTCCAGTTTACTCTTTTAACTAGTGTTATTAGTCATTAAGTCTATCCTCGCAAGTACACTTGTTTCTTTTTAAGCTTATCAAGGGGTCTTCTATTCTCGTTAAAGGATACTTATTATTAAGTGTTATCTTTATTTAACTTTTGACAGCCTATATACATTCTCGCAGAATCATCCTTCTTCGATGATGAACATCTCAAATGTTTTCCATGGTGAAAACGTTTGTCTAATGAAATCGTCATCTAACAACTCTTGCAGTTGGATCATAAGCTCCTCTAACTTCTTCGATACCATTATATATAAGGCCTTTGATTTGGGAGCTGCTCTCAGTTCTAAGTCGATCGTGAAACCTACACGATAATCTGGTGATAAACCAGATAATATTTCTGAAAACCAGATACTATTTCTGAAAAGACATTTTCATTTTCGTCATAACCCTCACGTTTTTTTTGAATGGTCTTTTTGGCTCTTGGATCTCCAACTAGGTATACGAGATAAGCTGTCGTATCTTTCTTCTTTATCAACATCTTGGCTTATACGGCGGATATTTTTTTGATATCCTCCTGCCCATCGATATTTCACATAATTCTGTAGGTTCTCTACTCGAGGTTTTGAAAGAGATTTTTCTCTCGTTGTCGAGAATCGGGGTAATTCTCAAACAACTAGTCCATTTCTGTAATTATATATATATATCGTACATTTTTTTTTACTTCCCAATCGATTGCTATGTTCTAACAGAAAGACCCTAAATTAAATTCTATGCTCAACGAAACTAAGGGAATAACACTATGAGATTATCGTCACTCCCTGAAGCATAATTGTTCTTATTTCACAATTAGTGCTTTCTAGTCTTACTCCTAAAGGTTAACAGGTACTAATTATAACCGAATATAAGGCTCTAAAATGAAGCAAAAATTATGGCAGGGTAATTTTTAAGGTTCGACCCATACCTGCCAACTCTCCCTTGCCTTCATTATGCCCCTCCTGCCTAATCATGTATGCGCTTGTATTCTGTTGTGATTGTATCAGCTGTGACTGTGACTGGACTTGAGTTGTATTTGATGGTTGAAGCTGGCCGTACTGAATTGGTTTTGCCGTCCGAAGCAGCGTTGGGCAATCCTTCCTTATATGCCCCAGCATCCCACATTTAAAACATCTATCCGTGTTTGCTAGACACACACCCTCATGCTTCTTATCACATCTAGGACATGCAGAAACTTTCTGTTTCTGTTCTGCCGCTTGCCTCAATTCTGGGCAATTCCTCTTAACGTGTCCCTTACGTCTGCAGTTAAAGCAAACACCAGAGTTTGCTAGACAATCACCGGGGTGTTCCTTACCACACTTAGGGAAAGCTGGAGAAGGGATCTTTTCTTGATTATTTTTCGGAGTTTGGAGTTGATTGTGCTGGTTAATTTCATTTTCCGTCAGTGGTTTCGGGCAATTTCTCCATGTAGGTCCCTTATTGATTCCTCCTTGATTTCTGTTCCTTTGCTGCCCTTGCAGCTGTCCTAGTAAATTTTTCCTCTTGCCATGACCTGATTGTTCATTTCTCTGTGGATTATTCCTTTGCTCTGCTTTCTTTCCATATTTACTTTCTTTTCCTGGCTGCTGGAAACTCTGCCGAGTCCTATTCTGTTTCTCTTGATTGTTGTGGCGCTGGTAACACTCTCTGCTACTCCCTTTCCATTTCCTCTTTCCCTTATGGATAATATTATTGTTGGAAAGGTTTTGGGTTGAAGTTTGGTTTAGTGCTGGTGCGGGCATTACCATCTTTCCTTTATTAGGCACTAATGCCTCTATTTCACGGACTCGTCCTACTAGTTCTGCATAACTCAGTCCCTCCTGTCTGGCTACTGCTATTCTCAGTTCATACTTAAGTTCTCCCTGAAGCTTCCTGGCTATTTCCTCCTCAGTTTCGACTTGATGGGATACATACTTTTCATAATATGCCTCCTTAAAACCATTCCAGGTGGTTGGAGCCGCTTGCTCTACCGGCATAATTCTCTGTCTAGTCTTCCACCAATATTTAGCTGGTCCAGTTAGCTGATACGCAGCACATGCTAGACGCTCCTCATCACTAAGTCTAATCGGCTCAAAGATTCTCTCTATAGAACGTATCCATTGCTCGGCCTCACTCGGATTACCAGATCCATCGAAATATGGTGGATTTCTTCCGAAGAATGATTTCTTAATGCTAGGACGTTGCGGAGATAGGGGAAATGAAAAGGTTACATGATGTTTTTGCCTCTCCTTGCTTATACGTTGTTCTTGACCTCTATCCGACTCTCTAGGACTATCAGGTCCTCTTCGATCGTTAACAGCTCTCAGCGACATTTTTAAAACTATAAGATACAAAAATTTTCTCATTAGTACTTGCTTTTAAATCTTCATTTTCTCACTAACCCTTTCTTTTCCCACTTAATTCTTTCACGTAAATGAGGATAACAAATTAACTTTGATTCTAGTACCTTCAACTTTTAACCTCCAAGGTTAAATTAAACACTCGTTACACGAGTTCATTTGGCAATCTGGTTTAGTTATACGATTTATAAGAAACTTTCTTGTGACTAAAACCCTCTCATGGGTCATGTATATTATATATACATAAAAAAAGAATATGTTAGTTTTGTCTTTAACAAGGACTTATACAAAACTAGACTACAACGAGTCTAAGCTAGGCTAACTGCCTACGTGTACAGGATGCACCTACATATTGCATTACTGTACTACTGGAAGTACTAGAACGGAAACGATTCATATAATTTCGTATCCGTTGGAGTACTACAAAACTATCTAGTTACTGATCTGACTATGTACATAACAAAAGGCTACTATACTATTATGCGTCCCTGACGCCTTGCTCAACAACTGCGATCAAGTCACCACTGCCCTCTATGGCCTAATCCTCCTCGGGGTTCTTGTCCGGGTCCTCGTCCGGATCCTCATCAGTGTCCTCATTCGGGTTTTCCTTCGGATTCTCATCCGGGTTCTCATCCTCTGACTCTGAACCAAAAGCAAACTGGAGTGCCTCGTCAACCCTCAAAGTAGTGCCGTCTGTAAGTGTAAGTGGTGGCGGTACAGGCACATCTGAAACTGTCGTCTCGGTATCCGAAACTAGGTAGTCCCAGCAGGTTACTAACGCCCGCTTCTTCGGAGGCAGCAGGTGGTCAGGAAGGGAACTCGTCTCATACTCCTCCCTGGAACGGACCCTGGATGGTCCTACCTCAAACTCAGCCCGAACTCTGGCCAACTCCGTGCAAACCTCATCAAGGGGTCTATATGAGGATGGTAACTGTAACAGGGCGGTAAGCTCTGCGCCCGTGTCTAAGTACTCTGATCCTGTCTCGAATGGTCCCTGAACTCTCGCAGAAGGCTCGGGTAGGATAGGAGCAGGTAACCGTAATCCATCAACTGTCTCTACAACTAACTCCCCTGTGCCCTCACTGGGTACCATCACTGAAGGGATTTCCAACTGTGCGATCATCTCTAGACCTATCTCGTCATGCTCTGACCCTGAATCTGCCAGGAAGTGAGTGCTCTGTGTGTCTGCTCTGAAAGAAACGCCTGTGTATCTCTAAGGCAAATCCCTTATAATCCCCTGTCGGCTCTGTATCGTCGCCAAACATCCCAAGATAGTACCATGCCGTATCGTGTGCCCAACCACGCCATTTCTCTGGTAGTCGTCTAACCAAGTCAAGTATAGCCTGACCCTCTGTAATAGAACGCCGGACTGGATAATAAACTAATGAAAAGTAACTAATCCTCTGTCCTACGTCGTGTCTCGGGTTTGCCTCATAATCTCTATACCTATCCAATAACTGATCTACCCAAGTACGCTGTGGCGGGGACTGACTCTCCGAAGCCGTGTCACTACTGGAAGCCATCCTACAAAGTTTTCAAGGAACACGGATCAGTAACGGGTAAGATGATATCTTATCTTACGGAAATCTTAATTTACAAAATGAATATTCCTTATTCAATTGTAATATCACCACACTTAATCTAACAACTTATCTTAAACATCTAGCAATTTCACAGAAAATTGCTCTCGTACTCACAATATATAGAAATAAAATTTCAAGATTTTATTCCCATTCCTTATCTTATTCTTTTAATTGCTTACTTTAATTCCTTATTATTCTCCTTCATTATTCCTTATTTCTTTCTCAAAGAAAATTTTTCATCGATTCTCATTCATTAAAACAAGCACGTCTACTTTGTTCATGTTACTTATGCAAAAGTAACGTTCATTTACAAAAGACTTTGTCGTTTTACGACTCTTAATACTCATACGTGTCGCATTCTTCACTCAAGGACGAAAAAAAATATAAATTCCAAAAGAGAAATGGAATATAACTAAAGAATAACTTTTTTAAAACATAAGTTCTAGTCGTCATCGCTAGAATCGAGCGGTCGTTGGAAATTTAATCAAGCTTCGTGCTTGACTCCTAATAATAAAACAACACTCTTCGCAAAGTTCGAACAAGGCGAACTCTACTGAAAAAATGAAACGAAAAGAAACGGAACGACGTAGTTACATGTTACTTATACGTAAGTAACATTCGTCTCTTTAAACCACTTATACCATACTAAAAAGGTTTTGCTTGCGGGGCATAAAACCCATATTACTGAGTTTCTTATTATGTGGGTTGATCAAGTCCACATAACAGTCTCTCAATCACATGGATCCACGTTTTCTCAAACGTCTTTTGTTTCTTTCATTCCTTTCGTACATATTTACTTTATTTTGTCAATATTTATTTCATTTCCCCCCGAAGGAAATTCTTATCGGGTTTTAAAACAAAGATCGACTTTGCCGAGTCTTTATTCATGTCACTTTACGCGCGTGACATCCATCAATAAAAGTCATTCTCGTGTTGTGGATCTCCTTTCGAAATCAGTTGGATTAACGTTTCTTAAAAACGTCTAAGTTCTTGAGGTATCGGAAAAGACCTTAGATTTCAAGTCTACATTCTTATTGAACCGGAAAAAATCCCTATATTCCTTCTAGGTTCTCATGCCATGTATGTTTTTGAAATAAAGGAAATTATTGCGCAAATAATTTCACATAACATAGTACTCGTACTATCACAAAATCGCATAGTCAAAACAAAGTATAAATTAAATTATACTTCCATAAAATTCTTATTTTTGGCACACAACTCATTCTCATTCTCATTTTCATTGAATACTTGTTCATAAAATTTCTTATTAAAAAGAAATCACATTATTAAAATTATTTCCTTTCTTTCCTCGTTGAGTCGATGTAGCGGGAGGTTGAGTTGTCGTCTACACTCTAAATCTTAACATTATAACTTAACTCTTAATTTTACTTGAAAGAAGACTCGTATCCAGAGCAGAAAAAATTGCTCTGATACCACTCTGTCACAGCTCCAAATCCCGAGGGACGGCAGAAGCCGGGGTGCGACTGGAATTGGATTAAAGAAGCGGGGAAGAAGGGGACTGACTAAATAAACATACATAAGAGACATCATACATTCTATGAACAAGACTTTATTTACAAAAGGAAGAGTAATTCTCGAGGATTACTCGACGAAGTTCCCAAAAGGCATCTAAGTTTAAGTTTACAGACATAAACTACAGAGTTTTACGTAATGTACATAACATCAAAGTACTTAGAGTTTTGCAGCGGAAATGTGATTCACACTAACTAAAGTCTTCCTATGACAACTTAATTCAAGCCTCGCCGCTTCCATCGCTTCAACCTGCACATTTAGAAAATATATGCAGGGCTAAGTACAAAAGTACTTCGTGGGCACGTTGCAGAAAACATATTCATAAGTATAGATAATCAGGCATTTCATAATCGTAGTACATCGGGGTTTTATTGAAAATGACCCGTGTCTACTAAACATTTTTCTGACTCATTTATATAAATTAGCTTGTACAAGCATTTTTCTAGTATATTACGTTCAAATCTTGACCAATTCCTCATTCACCGTGGCTGGTTACCCCTCAACAGGATATCACATACACCACAGGTTACAAAGTGCACTAACTCTGGAAAGCACTTAATAGCTAACTCAGAGCCGATCGATAGTTAACATCCTAGCGGTTAACTAAAAAATCTGGAAAACACGAATGTTAACTCAGATAGGTACAAGAGAACTCACATAAAATATTTAAACAGTTTATGCCATGATTATCACTTTGAAAACACGGTTATCAAAGCGATAAAGAAATACTTTCGGGTTGTGGAAAAACCCACAATTTATTTGTTATAGAATAAAAGCCCACCTTTATACTTTACAGAACTTATTACTCGTACTTTCGTCTTCTAGTCTTCCGTCCTTTCCTTACTGCTGACTTCCTCCTTCATCGTACATAATTCATATTTTAATAAATCGGTCGAAAAAGATTAAAGAGAACGGAGGTTGGAATTAGGTTTTAGTTTCCGTCTTTTTAGTTCTTTAGGCATTTGCACGCTATTAGATTCTTTTTGACTAAAAGGGGACGAGACTTGAACAAATCTCGTTTGGAACTCGAAAGGTTCCTTAATCGACTCTTAGGTCAGTAGAAAAGATAGTCGATAACTCATTACGGCTTAAAAGATCGAAAGAAACTAAGTTGCGAAGAAAACAACTTAGGAAATTGAATTCTGAAATTTCACTGCGCAATAAAGAAGTTCTGGGGACTGCCCAGAACAGAGCATTTGGAAACAGGGGAAGTTCCATGTTCCTTTAGAAAGCCTTGGAAGTCTAGTTTACTCTCCAATTTACGGATCTCAAATCCGATAAACGAGCTAAGAGATATTACAGTTTTCGGGAATTGTCGCAAAACTGCCGCATCTAACCCTAACGGCTTGTTAGAAACGTCGTATGACTTCCTAAGTTCGTTCTATGTTATCGAACCTACATTCTCACGATTTTAACACTTCAAGGCAGTCAACACGTACTCTCGTACGTGAAGAACTCCTTTTCAAAACTCGACTATAGACATGACGTTTAAAACCTCGTCGTTTCAACTAACCAATTACTATACCAAAAATCAAGTTAACATCCTCATTTCTAGTTCTCGATGATAACTACAACTCATTATAATATAATTCGGACGAACTTGACGTCAACTACAAATTTGTTCCTTAGCCCATATTAAGCATTATTATCTAGTTAAAATCCTTACCCGACTTTTCCATTATTACTTACGTTCACTTGATCGTCTCTTACGAAATTTCCAAATTTATCGGATTTCATTCATTTTCTACAACATTAATCATCATCTATCGTAGATCATTAATACACATATCATAACCTTTTATCATCAACAAATCTTGACTTAATTCGAGTTCTTTGTCTCTTACCATTTTCATAATAATTTTAGAAAATTCTAATTAAATTCACAACATTAACTTATATCATTAGGAACCATAATCTATCATTTAATAATCAATTAAAACAAAGCTCCTAAAACCCCTAATTCCTTCCTTAATTTTCGGTATTAATATTTTATTAGGGAGGGGTGTTTTTCTTCTCCAATTAATTCCATTAATCCATTACTTATCCTACTACAATATCAATTATTCAATTATCTAAGCTCCAACATCATTAATTAGAAAACCAAGTCCTCAAACCCTAAGCCCTAATTCGGTCATCAACAAAATCATAGGGGATTTCATTCTTCTTTGTCTCAATCATCAATTAAACAACATCTAAGCTCAATTATACTATCAATTGAAGAATTAACCCATCCTATCTTATTACCCCTAAAATCGGTTCTCATAGTATTTTAGGGTTAATCGTTTTCTTCAAGTTTTAACCATTTAATTCATATCTAATTCATCTAAATATCTTAATTAAAGATCAAATCTTCATAATTTTTGGTCCACTTGAAAACTAAAAGAAATTAAATTCCAATTGGATAGCTTAAGAGAGGAGAGGATTACCTTAACAATTATTGAAGGAAGAAATAGGATTTGATGGTTGATGATCAAGA
The DNA here is from genome assembly GCA_029490685.1 of Schizonepeta tenuifolia. Lineage (NCBI taxonomy): Eukaryota > Viridiplantae > Streptophyta > Magnoliopsida > Lamiales > Lamiaceae > Schizonepeta > Schizonepeta tenuifolia. The sequence goes on along the minus strand of CM055956.1, from coordinate 45,050,411 downwards.
TAGATGAAATTTTCTTGCCAAAAAGCTTGAAGCTTCTTCAATGGAGATGGAAGAAAAAAAAAGAAAGTGTGGGTGTGTTGATGAGGATGGCGGTGGTGAAGTGAGGGAGAAGGAAGGATTGGTGGCTAAAAATAACTAACTATATTATATTAATTAGTTAGTTAATAGGTGTAAAGTAATTGGAATAAGCTTAGAACATTAGGTGTCCTAGGATATAATGTAAAATGAAATTTACTTTGTTATGTGAGAGGGGGAGGTCGGTCATAGTGGAAGAATTAGGAGAAAATACGCACTTTTCTGGCGATACGATGTTACGGAAATCGATAAATGGAAAACGTATTTCGGCACAAAATCGTCGAGTTCCAATTCGACCATAAATTCTAACGTATTTTACTTACTCGGAAAATAATATTTAAATTCTTATTTCCGACAAAATCTCGAGACGTTACAGTCCGAGTTTCGTCCGGAAAATCATAAAAACGAACTTTCTCAGGCGAGTTCGTATCGCGATTTCGTGAATGTAAAAATTAGACGGTTTTCCGATCTGAGTTCCAGAACTAAAAAGTTATTGTACGCGATAACTCTAAATACAGTAGTCATCTAACTGACTTCCGTAATTTATTTTCGGAAACGGATTTCACCGTTGGTTTTAGAATTAAAATTCGTGAACTTAGGCGTGCAAAGCCATTTTTATTATTATCTTAAAATTTTTAAGTCAGTACGAAATTTCTGGGGTATTACACAAACTTTGACAATTAACCTTAAATAAGTCTAATAGAACAATTACTCAATCAATTTCAACTTTTGACAAACGAATCGAGAAAACCATAATTTCAATTTCTCTTAAGTTTCGACTTTTTACTCCATGTCATGCATAAAGGTTCTTTTTTACTCTATTCAAGTTCTAACATGCTCGATTTAATTATCTAATGTCACAGCCCCAAATCCCAAGGGATGGCAGAAGCCGGGGTGCAACTGGGATTAAATTAAAGAAGCGGGAAAGAAAGGGGACAAATACATGAACATACATAAAAGACATCAATTATTTCTATGAACAAGACCTCGATATATATATATATAAAAAGGAAGAAAGAAGAGTTTGATCTGTAATATCACTCGACAAGGTTTTACAAAAGGAACATATGTTATAAACAGAACAGAATCTAAAAGAGATAATCGTTTACAATACAACATCTAGAGTTTGCAGTGGAAACATGAGCTATCATACTAAAAGCATAGGTCTTCTCTGACTCAAAACGATCTCAACTCCTAACTCGACTCATAGCTCAACTCATAACTCAGCTCCTAACTCAACCTTCCACCGCTGCCGTCGCTTCAACCTGCACATTTAGAAATATATGCAGGGCTAAGTACGAGAGTACTTAGTGGGCACAATGCCGAAAACATAATCATAGTATTGATAAACAGGCAGCTCATTTTATAGCGCATCGGGATTTTCATTTAAAAGAGCCCGTGCCTATTAACCATTCTCGTACATAATACTTTGGCCCAAGATGTTACATTCAATCTTGACCAGTCATTATCACCGTGGCTGCTTACCCCTCAACAGGATACCACATACACCACAGGCTACAGTGCACTAACTCTGGAAAGCCCCTTTTGACTAACTCAAAGCCGATCGTTAGTTAACCCCTTTTGATTAACATACAATTCTGGAAAACACGACGGCTAACTCAGAAGTGGTATAAGAGAACTCACATAAAACATAAAACATTTCATTTATGTCTGATATCACTTTGAAAACACAGTTATCAAAGCTCATAGAGAATCACTTTCGAGTTGTGGAAAAACCCACATTTTATTTGTTATATAAGAAAGCCCACCTTGAAGATTACAGAACTAATTAAACGAGCATCCATTCCTCAGTCTTCCGTCCTTTCCTTAAGCTGACTTCCTCCTTCATCGTTCATAAAACATATAATCTCGATGAGTCATCGAAGCGACAAAAGAAAACGGAAATCAAAATTGAATTCGATTTAGTCTTTTATGTTTTTCAAGTTTTTAGGCATTTGCACGCTTAACTAGCTCTTTTACTTAAAAGAAACGAGATTCAAACACATCTCGTTTAGCATTCATAAGCTCTGTACTCAACACTGAGGTCAGGTGGAAAGCATCCGTTAACTCTTAACGACTATAAAGATCGAAAGAAACTAAGTTGAGAAGGATTCAACTTAAGAAACTAAGTTTCAAAGGTTCACTGTTCAGATCAGTAACCTTGTACAGAACAGGGGATTTCGAAACAGGGGACGTGCCCTGTACCAAATGAAAGCTACGGATGTCTAGTTTACTCTCCAATTTAGGGATCTCAATTCCGATAAACGAGCTAAGAGATATGGCAGTTTCCGTGAAACGTCGCAAAACAGTCCGAGTTAACCCTAAGGCTCGATAACTCGGTGTACGACTTCCTAGGTTCGACTTACGTTATTTCATCCAAATTCTCACGAATTTAACACATTAAGGCAGTCAACACGTATCCTCCTACGTGAAGAATCCTTTCCATTTCTCGTCTATAAGCACAACGATTTAAAACCTCGTCATTTTAAACTAACATTTACTATACTAAAGCCAAGTTAAATTCTCATTCTCACTCCTCAATTATAATTAAAGCTCAACATTTCATAGCCCGTATTCACACGATGTCAACTAAAAAGTTGTTCTCCTATCATTTGCATTCATTTCTAACCAATTAGAATCCTCAAACGTCGTTTCTATCATTAATTATTCTCATTCGTTTACCTCTTACGGATTTTCAAACATCATTAGAATTCGATCGAATTATACCATATTATTCCACATTCATCGAGAATCATTACTACGTATATCATTTCCTTAATTCATTAACCCATCTCAATTTATTTTCCAAATCCTCGTCTCTTACGGTTTACAAAATATTTTTAGAAAATTCTCATTTAAATCATATCATCATCTAACATCATCTAAAGCATTATTCCCTCATTATAACCTCAATTAAAACTAACTACAACCAATCCCTAATTTCCTCATAGAAATCAGTTTCAACATTTAATTAGGAGGGGGGATTTTCTTCCTCAATTCAATCCATAATATCATTCTTAAGTCCATTACAACATCAAGTATTATCCATAGGCTAACATTACTACATCACCAACTCAATTTCATCTTCAAACCCTAAAAAATATTGGTCCACACCATTTAGTTAGGGGATTTCATTTATTTTTGCATTAATCCTCAATTAGATTACTCCTAAGCTCAATTATACCATCAATTTTAGAATCCAAGCATCCTACAATCAAGCCCCAAAAATCGGTCCATAGAGAAATTAGGGTTCTTGAATTTCTCTCATCAATTTAACCATATAAATATAATACATCTAATTGAATTAATTAGAGCTCAAAACATCTTCCTAACCATCTACTAGAATTCGGTCCTCAAGCAAAAATTTAAAGAACTAAATTCTAAATGGATAGAATAGTGGAGGGAGTGATTACATTGAATATTAATGAAAGAAGTATGGAAATTGATGGATGATTGAATGACTTATGAAATTTCTTGTCCAAAGCTTGGAGGTTCCTTCAATGGTGGATGGAAAAACATGAAATGAAGAAGGGTAGGAGGGCTGGCGGTTTTTTTAGGGGAGGGAGAGAAGATGATAGCTAATTAACTAAGTGATAAAACTAACAAATTAATAGGTGTCCAATTTTATTATTAGAAAACTAATGGTATGGTGAGTCATAAAGTAGTATACATTACAAAATCAAATATCCTAGCTAAGTGAGAGAGAGAGAAGTCAGTCATTATATAAAAAAATATCCAAATACGCGGTTTTCCGGCTCGTTACGACGTTACATAAAATCGAGATACTAAAAACGTGTTCGGCACGTTTTCGTCAAATTCCGCCTTGACCATTAAATCCGAAAAATATAATATACTTAAAAAGTATATTTTAATCTTTTAAAATTAAATAAAAATTCGGGACATCACAGTCCGAATTTTGTCTAGAAAATAATAAAAACGAACTTTCTCGGGCGAGTTCGTATCGCAATTTCGTGAATGTAAAATTCAGACGGTTTTCCGATCTGAGTTTTAGAATTAAATTTCGTCTGCGAAAACCCTAATACAGTAGTCATCTAACTGACTTCCGTAATTTATTTTCGGAAACGGATTTCACCGTTAGTTTTAAAATTCCAATTCATGAACTTAGGCGTGCAAAGCCGTAATTATTATTGACTTTCATTTTTAAAGTCAGTAACGTTTTTCTGGGGTATTACATCTAAGCTCAATTGGCTCAACAATTTGCTTAATTCCATTCCAATTTATGGAACTCAACTTTTAGTGCACAAAATCTTCGATATTTCATAACTTTTTCATACGATACTCAATTTCAGAAATTTTAAGATGCTAACATGCTTATGTTAAATCAAATTTCATCATAACATCACCACATACTTCATATATCATCAAAATATCACAATCCCATGCTCAAGTTTCTTTACGTTTTCGAAAATTTCACATGTCTAGTTATACATGCTCGATTTAAAAAATTCAATGTTTCTAATATACTTAAAATAAATCCAATTTCATAGATTACTTCAATTGATCCAAACAAGGTCAAGAACAAAAATTCCCAATTCAAAATTTTTGTAACTCTCAAAATTTTAGGAAAAAGGTTGTTGGGAAAATTAGTAAAAGGTTTCGAAAGATACCAAAACCCCAACTAACTCTAACCGAATAGATGAATTCCTTTAGTCTGATCTTAGATAGAGCTCACTGTTTGAGCGTAGGGATTTTTTCTTTACAGGTTTCAAGCAGAAGAAGTCAACCGGACTGAAGAAAGAAGTTCGTGAAGAACTCAGCTAAGGCCCAAACTCAACTGAGACCCAGAATCAGCTGAGGTCTAGACTCAGCTGAGACTCAGACTCAGTTGAGACATCAACCTCAACTGAAGCACGAACTCAGTTGGACAGTAGCTTAGTTGACTCCTTAACTAACCTACGCAGCTGAAGGCATACAGCTCAAGCGTGAAGAGAAGTTGTGTAGAAGTCAGACATCGCGGAGAAGAGAAGAGAAGACGCTAAAGACGGAAGAGTTGAAGTCAGAATTTGAATCTACTTGAAAGCACAAGTCAGCTGGACAACTTACCATAAATGGGCCTACAACAACGACATGCAAAAACCAAAGGTCGCAGTTAGCATTTTAGAAAAGTTTCCAGAAAAGCTGGTAGAGTGCCATGCTTTTGGCAGAGGTCAAATGGCTATTTCCAATGGCTAGTTTGATCTCCCTCTTTAAATAGAATCTCCAAACCAAAGCTCAACACAGACACAAGAGCGAACAAAAGAAGTTCTAAGAGAGAAAAATCAAAAGTGAAGCGGCAACAACTTATCACCTGTTTCTCTCCAAGCAAGAAGACCTCACCCGAATTTCAGTCGAAGTGGAGTGTTCATCCCTCCTCCTGTTCTTCCATCTAGCCTCTCAGAAATCCCTCTTTCTTGATTGAGTCTAGAAAATAGGTTCTTGCTTCTATTGTATCTGACCATATTCTCTCGCAAGAGATCGAGTCTGGAGCCTTAAGTTGAAGACTCCACTTCCCTCAGTGTTGAAGGCTTTCTAATTGGTATCCTTCCCCCCCTCTCCCCAAATCCAAAACCTTTGGTCTTACTTTGAACCTGTAATCAAAGCTATCAAGTCCCTTGGAACCCATAATCCAATACTAGGTCTCTTGGATCCCAGAATCCAAGAACAAGTCCCTTAGAACCCGAAATTTAAGACCAGGCTATGCATTTGCCCGGAAAAGTGTTGTAAGGTCTTGTTCAAACCCATAATCTAACTGGTTAGGTTTGCTTGAAATCCATAATCCAAGTGGGGCATTTGGTAAGCACGTTGTTTTACCTTTATTTGGTCGTATTTTGGATATATTTTAGGGTGCTTTTTTATAGTATTTAACTTGGTTCGATTTGTTCTTAAATAAAAAATGCACTAATCTTCTAGTTCGAGTATTGTGTGAAATATGCAGGTTTTTGCTCCTATACTATGGATCAATTGTGTGAAGTTGAAGAAATGTCGAAGCTTGGGAAAAGTTAGGCGATCGCTTAAGGGAAGCAACTGCATGTGTAGTGAAGAGTTGGAACGATTTGAATAGAGCCTAGATTAGGCGCTCGCTTGAAGTAGGCGAACGCCTGTTGTGAGATAAGTTGCTTGGCCAAGCGGTCGCGTATCTTAAGCGCCGGCCTATGATTGTGAATTAATGGGGAGCGAGGAACAATGAGCAACATTAAGTGATCAGCTATGACAAGCAATCGCCTATCTCCGAGCGAGGTGTAGAGCGAAGCTCAGCTTAGGCTCTCGAATGACCTTGGCGCTCGCCTGACTAATGGTTGTGGATTGCTGCTCTAATGCCCCGTAAATTCCTTACGTTCTTAAAATTTTAAAGTTAATTAAATAAATGGCTTTGCACGCCTAAGTTTACAATTTTTGAATTCTAAGACTAACGGTCGAATCCGTTATTAAAAATAAATTACAGAAGTCAGCTAGACGACTATTTTATTTAGGGTTAGCGCGTACGAAAAGTTTTTAGTTCGTAAACTCAGAACGGAAAACCGTCTAATTTTTTACGTTTACGAAATCGCGATACGAGCACGCCCGAGAAAGTTCGTTTTTATGTTTTTCGGACGAAACTCGGACTTGTCGTCCCGAGTTTTTTGTCAAAATAATTTTTGTAAATTTATTTTCCAATTAAGTTCATACGTTAGAATTTAAGGTCAAATCAAATCGCGACGATTTTGTACCGAGCAACGTTTTTTGTAGTTCGTTTTTCCGTAACGTCGGATCGCGCCGAAAAAACCCGTAACCCTTCTAAAAATTCTGCATGCAGCCGTTTTTTTTTATTTTTTTTTATTTATTTTAGTGGGGAACATGCATGTAGACATTGTTTAATCAAGTGACACCTTAAACTTCACTTTTCATTTTTTCAACCTTTTCATCATAGCAAATGTCTTAAACAAACAAAACAACCTATTTTTCCTCCCACCTCTCTCTCTCTCGGCTGCACTCTCTCTTTTTCTCTCTCAAATTTTGTTCTTCACCATTGTTGAAAGCTTCAAGGTTTCAAACAAGGATTCCATCTTAGATCATCATCCAACCATTGAATCATCTAACTCCTTTTACTAATATTCAAGGTAATGATCTCCTCTTTAATTCTATCCAACCATCTTCTTCTTCTTTTATTTTTTTTTTCTTCTTTGATCGAAAATTTGAGTAATGGAATAATGAAATTAGATGTATTAGATTGGATAATTAGGGATTAAAATGGAACAAAAATAATAACCCTAATATCTATGTTAGTACCGAAATTTTAGGGCATGTTTGTAGGATTTTTTTTTAATTTTCTTCATTTGATGATATAAGAGGTTGATTAGCAAATAAATGTAGTTAATTGGGGAAGAAAATCACCCCCTTAACATCTTTATATAAACCGAAAGTTATAGGATAATTAGGAGTTTCCACATGTTTGATTTAAGTGATGATTTGTTGGTTGAAATATGTTGCAAATAATGTTAGTTGATTATAGAATTTAATTGAGAATTTTCTAAAAATGTTTAATGAAGCATAAGAGATAAAGATCACTTTATAAGTTGAGTTATAATGATGTTATTCTATGTTTTCATGCATGAAAATGATTCACGTTAGACATAGTTTAACGTCGTAAAATTTGAATAGAATCCGACAACCTTTGAAAAACGCGTAAGAGACGAACATTTAGTCGTAACTAATAATTGAGAAGTCGGATGGGAAGTCTAATTTGATATTATTGTTTATGATGGAATTTAGAACAACTTTCTAGTTGACGTCATAAGCTTTCGAGTTGATATAATATGGGCTATAGTTATAGTCGAGAACTAGAACGCGTTTTGAATTTTTTGTTGGTTTAGTACTTGTTAGTTGAAATCCGACGTTAGAACGTCGTGCTTTTGAGCGAGTTTTGAGAAGGAGTTTATCACGTACGGAAGTACATGATGACTGCCTTGAGAGTCCAGTTTCTAAAAAAATTGAATACAAGAGCTTAGAACAAACCTAAGACGTTATACGTCGAACCTATCAAGCAATTAGGGTTTTCACGGCAGTTTTGCGACCCTCGCCGGAAACTGTAATAACTTCCAGCTCCTTTATCGGATTTGTAATCCGTAAATTGGAGCACGATCTAGACTTCCTAAGCTTTCTAATGGTACAGAGCTCATCCCCTTTTTACAAATCCTCTGTTCTGGACAGCCTCCAGAGTTACTGGACTGCGCAGTAAAAATTCAGTTTCTTGTTTTCTAAGTTGTTTAGTTCGCAACTTAGTTTCTTTCGATCGTTTAAGCCGTTTTATCTAACGAATATCTCCCTACTGACCCTAGAGTCAAGTATAGGACCTTGAGTGATGAAAACCAGTCGAGATCTTATCTCTTATCCTTTCATTAAAGAAGTAATAAACGAGAAATTTCATAAATCGTTCAATGAACTAAAACGTAAATCGCCTAAGTTGATTCTTTCCAACTTAGTTTCTTATAATCTTTAAAGTCGTATTAAGATATCGTCTACCTTCTCTACTGACCCGAGAGTCGAGTATGAGATCTTCCGAGTTCTAAACGAGATTGGTACGAGTCTCGTTTCCCGTTTAAGTAAAACGAATCTAATAAGCGTGCAAATGCCTAAAGAATGAAACAACTAAAACCTCTTCGATTCTCTTTAATCGATTATCTTTTACAACCCGTTTTCAAGAATGTTTGTTTTACGATGAAGGAGGAAGCCAATTGTGAAGAAAGGTCGGAAGATCCGAAGTTTGGAAGCTTTTGCTTTTAAGTTCTGTATATGAAGGTGGGCTTTTATATACAAATAAAACGAGCAATGCTCGGAAAATCTTTCTTTATCGCTTTAATATCTGTGTTTTCAAAGTGATATTATGGCATGAACTGTTTTATGTTTTATGTGAGTTCTCTTGTACCTATCTGAGTTAACATTCATGTTTTCCAGATTTAGAGTTAATCTAATTAGATTAACTAACGATCGGCTCTGAGTTAGCTGCTAAGTGCTTTCCAGAGTTAGTGCACTTGTAACCTGTGGTGTATGTGATATCCTGTTGAGGGGTACCAACCACGGTGAATTAGAATTGATCAAGATTGAACGTAACATTAGTCAGAAAATGCTCGCGCGAGTGATTTATGAGAAAAAGACAGAAAATGTTTAGTAGACACGGATTCTTTCAATAAAACTCTGATGTGCTACGCTTATGAAATGCCATATTTATCTATATTTATGATTATGATTTCGGCATCGTGCCCACTAAGTACGTTTGTACTTAGCCCTGCATTGTTTTCTTAATGTGCAGGTTGAAGCGACGGTGAGCGGCAACGGTGAGCGGCGACGGTTGATGTTGAGTTAAAGGGTAGGATGTATAGTTAGAACCCTTCCGCTGCCAAACTCTGAATTTCTTTTTGAGATGTACCTTTTGAACAATACTCTGTAGTCTAAGTCTGTAAATATGAACTTAGCTTCTTTTTGTACTTTTGTCGAGTAATCCTTAGGGATTAACTCTTTCTTATTTATATTCAAGTCTTGTTCATGGTTTATCGATGTTTTTCATGTATGTTTAGTCAATTAGCCCCCTTCTTCCCCGCTTCTTTAATCCAACCCCAGTCGCACCCCGGCTTCTGCCGTCCCTCGGGATTTGGGGCTATGACAGCTGCTTATAAATAGGGACGACATAAAAATTATTTTTCTTCTTCCGCGACGTGCTAAAAACACGATATCGCTGTTTTCTTTATTTTTACACTCTTAGTTAGCTTTACTTTACATTCAATTCCTACGGATTTGTGATAGAAATTCCATCACGGATTCAGATTTAATTTTAAGTTTTTCCGATTAAATTTTGAGTTATTATTTTAGTTTCAATTATATTTATGATTATATTCATGTTCTTAGAATTAGGGTTTTATTTTCTACCTAGAATAAATCGATGTTCTTACTATTTTAGATTAAATCAAATCAACCTCAATTTCTTTACTGCTTTTATTTTCTTATCTGTTTCTTTTCGCAATACAACAATCGCTTTGTTACGCTTTTCTTCTGAGATACGATATTCGGGTTTAATTTGTCTTGGTCAACTAGCACTGAAAACTATAACTGAAACTAAAAGTAGATTTGATCAATAATTAAAGAGACTTGGACTGAATTTCAAATCAATGAACCTTAATACTTTTACTCGATCATGGGCACAATGATATTCAATTACTTTCTTTTACCATTCAATCTAAAAGATAAATTAATGCATGCCCTTTGGTTACAAAGTCACGGTTAAGAATTGTTTACCCATATATCTATCCCTTTAAATTCGAGTATGCCAGAGACACTCTAGAAAAAACTCCTCTCTTGATCAACACACCCACAAAGACCCTTCAGCAGATGTATTGCCTAAGAGGCATTAGTTTCTTTTGCACCCAAATCAGCCAAGAGGTGCTCAAGACACCGACTGCTCTCCAATACTTATTATCTATTGGAGCACAAGAGATACTCTCGTGTTGACCTCGACTCTATTGGTGATCTAGACGCCTTAACTTATTGGTGATCAAACAATTAGTACTCTTGCTCAAATCTAGTATTAAGCCCTAACTATTTTGGGAATAAAAGAACGCAATTTAATTAAAATGCTTAAGTCTCACGAGTAATCGAAGTATTAATAATTGACTTCATCTAATCTAATCAAAGTTTAAGAAATTAGCTAGACATGAATTTAAACATAAACAAAATAAAAGAAATAAAGACAATCATAATGGGAACTAAAATAAGAACTACATTACCATGCATTAAAATAAATCGTCTTGGCCATAACGCTAGCAGAAAACTTAAAGCAATAAACTAAAACAGAATTTAAGCTTTGCCTGTAGGACTTGTTTTTCTCCTCACTAACTCTCAAGAACAGAATTAAAATTATGGTAGGGTTACACGATGATGATTTTGCAGAGAACAAGCAGCCATATATATAGGCATCAAAGAGAGGTAGAGGCAATTCCCTTCATGGGCTGGACTCCTTCCATCTTTGGCCTTGTTTAGTTCTTTGGCTCAGCATCGAATTTCCTTCCTTATTGAGTTCGGCTTTGATCGGTCTCTCCATGATAAGGATGGAAGTTTCCTTCCTTGTCCTCTTCCTTAGCGCACAAGTATCATCCATTACCATCTGCTTCATCCTACTGTCTTGGTCACGTCAGCTTCAGTCTTGCCCTCAACGCGCACAAATCTGGGTACCGTGCTGCTTTGGCCATAAGATTATGGGAGGTACTCCTCAACCTGTAGATTTGCTCAAGATGTATCTCTTCATTCCCAGCTACAGACTTCAGCCGTATGCCCATATTGCATTGTATCATTGCCCAACGCCAGAAAACAAATTTTCCACCAGATTATGCCACAATCGCATCTGTTTTGCCTTGCATCCACTTTCTCCTACTTGTGTCCTCCCAGACATATAAAGACTTGAAAAAGGCACAAAAAACACAACAAAAAGACACGAAAAATGAACACAAATATGGGTTCATCACACCCATACACTTTAATCACGCTTTTCCTCAAGTGTGTAGTTGTGACTTGCCCAAGACTCAAAACATGGAAAAGACAACACTAAAATACAGACTCAACACAAGTTCAACACATTATGGTCGTTAGTCAAAGCAAGCAATCATAAATATAAATCAAGTAAAGCCATCAAATAGGTCAAGATAGTTACAATGAGCATAAGGATATTCCTCACAACACTCTTTAGTCAAGTGTATTTAGTTAAGTGTTTACGCTCGTGACAAATATTAACTTGACTTTCCATAAGCTTTCCTGCTTTGTACATTCTCATGAACTAAACACTTATCAATATGACTTTTATCGGGTTATAATGAGGCTTAAGGCATAAGGTAGGAAATATTTAGGAATTGACTATGGTCAATACGAACTCAATTCTAGGCAATACTTGCCCCAGATTCTTCATTCCTTTCCAATAGCTTCGGGCCTTAGAACACACTTATTTTTTTTTCTTTAACTTTTTTTTGTTTTATATATTTTCTTTTTTCTCTTTTTTTTCTTGTTTTCCTATTATCATTTTTACACACCTCAACTAGGTGTCTAGCCCATGATAGTGTACCCCTTTGGCCTCCTTTCATCCCTCATCTTCTATAAACCTGAGTTCTCATGACCGGGATAGCTAAAATTTCAGGTTTATTTAAGTGTATCGAAAGAATTAATTCCAAGCACGAGGGGGCTAGTCAAAGGATAAACATAAAGGTAAGACTTTTTAGGCTCTGGGCTAAATAAACAAAAAGTATATGCCTAAATCATCTAAGTACGTTGATCAAGCTAACTAAGCTTAAAGAATGCAGGCAAGTTCTAGATCATGAAGCCTCATGGTCATATCTCACACAAGAAAAGAAAACAATACTGCATATAATATGTACAACAATTAAAAGCTCAAATCCTCTCAAGTTAGCTCATAGATTCATTCTGTCCTTACTATCCACATACGACATACTCAATCATAGCATAAAATCATACTTGACCTTGACCTAAACCCTAAACATGCTGATCAACACACTCAAACAAACAAAACATTTAACACAACGATGACCCCCACCCACGCACTTTGCTTTGGGCAAGTGGGAAAAGTGAACGTCAAGACGCTAACACCAAAACAGATTTAAACAATTTAAATTGACCCCACCCACACAATTTGCTTTGGGCAACGTGAGTAAAGTCATGACCAACAAACTAACAAACTTAAGAACAAAATTCGATGCAAATCGTGGGTGAAGGCAATAAATACCCTAACCTCCTCAACCAACAGACATACGTAATTTAAAAAAAAATACAGTAAATAACTTAAACAAAAAATAAAAAATAAAAACCTAAACTACAACACAAACTGGGAGGAAACAAATTTAAGAGGAAGATTCAGGTGGGCAAAATAGGCATGTTGTCTGTCAAGTAATTTCTTCAGCATCTTCTCCATCCGATCCATTCTGGGCACATCCTCCTCAACTTTGGGCACGACACCAGCAACTTTTCCTCGGGTAATGGTAGGCTTTATCTCCTTGGCAGCTTTGACCTCAACCTCCTTTCCCTTGGGGTCTTCTCTGATGTCCGTCATCCACTTCAAGGCCTTGAAGTCGAGGTACTCTTCCTTCATTGGCTTGAGGTGAGAGATCTTCTCCATTAAGTCCATCTCCTGGGCATAGACTGTGATCCAGTGCCCACAGGAATAGCGCTGCCCAGGCTTGGTGATAATTGCCTTGATGTGCTCCGCCAAGAATAACCCAAAGTTGAGTCTGACCTTGTTCTTCATTGCCCAGAGGATGTAGAGCTCCTTGTTGGCCACAGAGTTGCCACTATCCGAATTGCCATAAAGATTGTAGGCAACTATGCGATGACAGATCCTGAGGGCATGACTCTTGACTAGTGCCCTTTGTTTGCCTGCGACTTGTATGATTCTCCATTCCCTATCTCTATCCACGTTGCCTTCCATTTATCCTGCTCATAACTCGGAACCCCACGCTCCGCATTCTTGTACTCCGGCTTCTGAGTATCTTTCACCCCTATCATGCCCAACAACTGATTCATCTCGTTGATGGACTGCTCATACTCATTACCCAACAGCTTGAACTGGATGGCCATTGGCCCACTTTCTGGATGGATTATCACCTTGATATCTTTTTACACCTCCCGAACCAACTCCTAATAGACCACCACTGGCTACTCCAAAAACCTACCCCATCATGTGCCCTCAAACAGCTCCTTGACCTCAACACAAACCCCCAATTCCTGGTACATGGTCACATCCAACACCCTGGGGTTCGCTATCCCGTTTGTGATGCTAAGGTTTGTTGGAAAGATGGGCTTCCTCTTCCTAGTTGTGCCCAGACCGGCCTGCTTCTTGCCCTTGAAAATGCTGATCGGAGCCACACCGAAAACCATTATGGCCCCTTCTCCTTCCTCATTTCCCATGGACTGGATTTGGTTGTGGACTCGGTAGGGGCGGACTTGTCCGTAGACTCCCTTGCTGAGTCAATCTGGCATCGGAGGCCACCATCTTGGCCTTCTTCGATAGGGTAGCGGCAGTGTTACAGCCTGAATTTCAGTGTATAAGAACAACTAGAATCCATTGGACAGTGAAGATAGAACAACTGAATAAACATGACTCAAGAGGAATAATACTCGGGTACGAAAGGAAATTCAAGTGAAAGCAATAACATTTAAGTAACTTGCTTCCAATTACCCGATTCAATAATTCAATAAAATAATTTTAATAATAAAGAATCAAGGAGATAACAAAATAAAGTGACGAACACGAAACTCATCAAATAGACTTCAGTATTGAAAGTATCTCAAATGCAATTAAGTATTTGAGTTGCAGCGAACAAGTACTTCAATTCCCAAAGTTATATGTATGAAGACATATAACCCAAGCTTAAACCAAACTTGACTCAAAACAACGAACGTCGCCAGGCACACTGCACCATCATCATCCGAGCAAACCTGCACGTTTTAGAAATAGCATGCAAGGCTGAGTAACACATGCCAAAATAATTTTGAAAACTCGCTCAAAAGACCTATATAATTGAACTTGCCTCATTAGCTGCAACACAAGTGTTAGATATGCTTATTTAAAAGAATTTTCAACTTGTGGAAGCTTAAAAACATTTTCGTTTGTTTTCTGAAATCGTCTGTAGACATTTTATCTCAAGTATGAATCCATGTACACATCTCGTCTTTTTGTTGTGTCGAGAAGTAGGCCTCCTCCTTGAATATCATGACCGGCCCAATCAAAGCAAAGCTCACAGCCTTTACATAACCTGCCAAACCAAAGCAAGGCTCACAATTACTTTACGACCGGCTAGACTGTAACAAGGCTCACGGTCACCTAATCTAATGCATGCATTGTCCCGTTTGGAACAGGACTTAATCTCGTGCGTCCAAAGGATTCATTCAACTCAATATAAAGTAGAGGATTATATACCATAACATAAAAACTTTGGCAAGTAAATTAACTTTAAATAAAAGCGCATACATAAAATAAATTGTGCATTCATCGTTGAGTTTTGGTTCAGAAAGCCCACCTGATTATTGAAGATTAATCGAGGTAGCTTACTCTTTTCATCTCCTCTTACTTCTCAGTCCTGTTCGGCCCTTCAAAAATAATATTTTATTAATACGAGTTCACTTTCTCGTAAAACGTAAAATAACTCTAGGGCTCGGCTGAAGGACTTCTACGTGACTCGGATTTTTCTTATCTTTAACTTATCTACTTCAATATCTTTCTCGATTTCTCATTCTCGGATCATCATCTTTACTCAGTTACTAAATATTCTCAAACTCAAAATCACGTTTCTAGAAAATAATGTTTTAATATACACGCAAAACACGAAGTTATTATTCATCTCGTCTTATGCTTCTTAATTTCTCGAGTTATATGAACTCAGAAAATTATAACATTAATTCTCGACATCACAAATCATTCATATTATAATCGAGCATTCACATCAATTATCGAGCATTCCCAACCGGTAAATAATTAACTTCACAAATAAGTAGAATAAAAATGTATATTTCGAGTTTTTCATAAAAATTCATAAAATGATTTAGGCTTCTTACTTAATCATATTTTCATGCTTATACATACTTATATCCATCAAAAACATCATCAAATCTACAAATAAGCATTTAAACACAAAATCTTCATTTTTCATAAAATAAATCGGCATATATACAATTAAATCCATAAAAATTCTCAACTTCTTATTTGTGCATATAAATCACTCAAATCATCATAAACATATCATCAAGCATATCATCCATCAAATAATCATTAAGAAAATCATCAAGAAATTCTTTTCCTTTTTTTCTGTTGATTTTTATGTAAAAAATTTTAAGAAAATTTCTTCTCTTTTACTTCTCATCTTTCAAATTCTATGTTAGTTTTTAAAACTCATTTCCATCATCTTATCATCATCATCATCGATCATCATCATCATCATCATATCCCTAAGGATTGCCTAAGCAATAAATAAACATGCATGTTTTTCCTTTATCTTTTTCCACATACATATATATATATATATATATATATATATATATATATATGAATCAAGAAATAACAATAACATACTTAAAATCAAACTCAAAACTTCTTCCTCCTTGGCTTGGATTTTCTCAGCAATTTTCAAGGGTGGAAAGGATTTGATTTTTACTTCTTCTCCTTGCATGAAAAATATACAAGGTATTAAGAATCAAAGCTAGGATAAAAAAGCTTCAACTCTAGCTCAAAACATCATAGAATTCGATCTTAGAAAGAAGGCAAAGAGATGATTCTCTTGGCTAGAATCAAGTAGAAATGGAAAGAAACATCATTTACTTACTTCTTTAAAGATCTTTGAGGATAAAATTGAAGAATTTCTTCAAGACTTCAAGCTTTCAAGAATTCATCAATGGAGGAATTTTTGTGTGTTCATGGTGTGTGTGTTACAGTAGAGAGAGAGATGAGAGAGAGGGGAATGACTTGGTTATGACAAATAGGTAAAGGGAGATGTATTTGTTATGTATGTTGATGAGAGAGAGGGGGATGACTTGGTTATGACATCGTGTAGGAGGCGTAGCAAGGCTCTGGATACCAACTGATGCAGGGAGAAGCGTGAAATATAATGATAATGATAAAATTATACGAACTCCATTGATAACCAACGTATACCGGAATACGGACGATAAGGGTTAATCTGTTGATTTACGCATGAATGTCAGAAGAACACCACGAGAAGGGAAATAATCCCACACTCTACATTTTAACTCAACTCGACTCCCCTAAAACATAAAATAAAGTACCTATTTATAATAAAACCCTAGACATCTAAAAGGAAACAAATAACTTATTGACCAAGACAGATAATTAAATAGATACAATATATTCTACGATCTTATCTACATCAGAATGCCTTTTGCATCTTCTTCCAAGTGTCCATACTTCCCTCGGGCAAGGTATAAAGCCACTCACGTGCTCCATCAAGAAATGAAAAGGGGAACGTGAGCAACCTTACATAATCCTCGAATCTTTCATGTGGGTTAGTGACCCTAACAGTGCTGCATGTCATCTCAAAATTCTAAAGGTCAGTTTGTGGATCTTCCACTGGATGATTGCTGAACTTGGGCAAGATCTGGATCAGTGAATGCTTAAGCTCCCAATTTCGGGTGATCTCGAACAGCTTGTTGCTTGAGGCCTTGATGCCCTTATCGTCAGGGAACATAATTTCCCTTATGGTCTTTTCGGCCATTTTTTCTGATGGTTTTGATTCTTCGATCTCTTGGTCAGAGTAAGAATCGTCCTACTTAACACTTTCCTCGCCTCACAAGCTAAGATCCCGTTCATATTCGTTTACTCCAGTTGCCAAAGTCTCTTTCCTCTTCTGAGGTTGTAATGCCCTAGCCTCACGCTCAAGATCCTCAATGTAGATCAACTGTCCTTCCGTCGCTCTACTCTTGGGCATAAACCAAACTCAAAACTTGAAGATTAACTATCTTGGAACCAATTCAATGGCAACGACGCCAATTTGATGAAGCTGGCATTTGCATTTTGCGCAAATAAATTTGTAATCTCCTATGCCAACAGTAGGCAATAGCCAGCGGTAAGCAGGGTCATACCTAAGGGAATTTGTGTAGTTTCTCTTTCATGAACTGTTGTCACAAAAGGATTTTGGTCTGAACTGCACTTATCTTGGTCAACTAGCACTAAAAAATATAACTGAAACTAAAAGTAGATTTGATCAATAATAAAAAAGACTTGGATTGGATTTCAAATCAATGAACCTTAATACTTTTTACTCGATCATGGGCACAATGATATTCAATCGCTTTCTTTTACCATTCAGTTTAAAAGATAAATTAATTCATGTCCTTTGCCCACGAAGTCACGGCTAAGAATACTTTACCCTTATATCTATCCCTTTAAATTGAAGTATGCCAGAGACGCTCTAGACAAAAATCCTCTCTTGATTAACACACCCACGAAGATCCTTCAGCAGATGTATTGCCCAAGAGGCATTAGTTTCTTTTAGACCCAAATCATCCAAGAGGTGCCCAAGACACCAATTGCTCTCCAATATTTATTATCTATTCGAGCACAAGAGATACTCTCATGTTGACCTCGACTCTATTGGTGATCTAGATGTAGGAACCGACTTTTGAAGGCCGGTTCGAGTGCCCACGATCTATTCCTGATGTCTAGCAAGTACATATAAAATTCTCTCCTAAGCATGCTCCTAAACAAGTAGGAAACGAGAGATACCTGCGAACTAAGAGGTTAACAACTCCAGAGTTGATCTTCCGTTTGTTTCCTACGGCAAAGTTCGACGCTGGGTGGCAACGAGCTTCGAACTTTTTCCTCTTATGGCTGACCGCCGTCTATTCTCTCCTCTCCCAGATTTCTGTCTTTTATTTTTACGTAAGTGACAAGTGAGGAGAATTAGTGTACTCCTTATTATTTATACTGGGTAATTAAATACCTAAATAATAATCCCACTAGTTAAATCAATCAATCAAAGCCCAAAGGCTTAAAATGATTAGTAATAGGCGGCTGGCCAAACGGGGATCTACTAGCTCGAATAAAGTATTGGCCTCCCAGTACTCGATTTCCATATTTAGCCCAAGAATATAAATCGAGACACAAGTATTAATTTATTCCATAAGAAAATTAATTCTGAATTACCACTAAATCCGTTAGGTGAGTCGGGGCTAGCATTTGACTTAATTAATCTCCGCGTTTAAGATATTCAATATCCATTAATTAATTAATTCCTATGACGGCCAATTAATTAATTAATCGGTCATTTAATTATAAACGACATCTCAAGTGTTACCACTTAAACTTATTATCGTATCAAAACTAATTCCACCTGTAGGGTTTAATACGATAAACTTATTAAGTTCCTCGAGAGGATATTATCAGCCTGTTATTAGCCTCACACGGATCCTTATTGCAATTCAATTGCGTATCGAATAACAATCGCTATCACCCAAGATATCGAGTATATTGAGCTTTAGACAAAGCTCTCACCCATGATAAATCAAAGCAATAGACATTTAATAATTCACACCGATTAATTCAATTAAGGTTAAGATCACTTAAGTCACCGAGATCTTAATTCTTAACTAATCAGAATATAAGAATACATCTCACTGTGATCCGTTCAATACATAAATGTACTAGCATAAATAAATAGCCAAGACAAGCTGTCACATCCCAGTTCCCATAAGCTGAGACGCGACAGAGGGGGAATAAAGAAGCGGGAAAGAAAGGGGCATATAATTAATTAGTGCATGAAATAATAAGGTGAGGCGACCAAACCACGCTACACCAAAATAAAAGATGGGGTAAACCTGTGTCTATCATAACAAAAGGAGTTGAGCATCCACTTCATCAAATGGTATTACCATGAGTGAGTAGGAATTCGAGCGTCCAAGAGAAGCTGATCACAAGGCACTCTCCATCAAAAGCAGTAAATAATGTAAGAGAATAGACAACAGTACTTTATAATATAGTTACAGCAAAACATATATTTACATATGTAAAAAAAAAAATATCTAGCTATCATGTTTTACGATATTATTCAGAGTAGTTTATTCATATAACACAGCGAAAGCAAGTAAATAGTTGCAACCCCCGCCTCAGTGTTGCGCCTCACCATCTGCCTCCAATCCTGAAAACATTTGAAAATATTTGAGCTGAATACAAAAGCACTCGGTGGGTGATGCCTTGACATTTTATAAACCAGCAATTTATCCATTTAATAGTGTAACAGATGGTTTTAGAAATCAAAGCCTCATCTGAAAACACAATACATGATTTTGGGCATGTGTAGTTCCGAGTGATTACTCGAGATCCTAGGCCGCATGTCACCGACGGATCTAAACTAGTACTTGGGACATAATCTCTGAAGTAACATAGTTAACTTTACATAGGCCAGGAGCCTTAGCTCAAGACCGCTAGCTACAACACGACTTCTATCTCAACTTTACCGATTATAAGATCTTTTGTGATAAACTAGACACCATATAATCTAGGTTTGAGATATTTGGATTATAATATGATCATGCAATAACAATATTTTAGATAGGCGAATAACAGTGGATATGAGGTATCGATGTATATGTCACAGCCCCAAATCCCGAGGGACGGCAGAAGCCGGGGTGCGACTGGGGTTGGATTAAAGAAACGGGGAAGAAGGGGGCTAAATGACTAAACATACATGAAAAAGACATCATTAAACCATGAATAAGACTCGAATATAAATAAGGAAGAGTTAATCCCTAAGGATTACTCGACAAAAGTACAAACAGAAACTAAGTTCATATTACAGACTTAGACTACAAAGTATTGTTCAAAAAGTACATCTCAAAAGAAAATTTAAAGTTGGCAGCGGAAGTGTTCTAACTAAGCATCTATCCTTTAACTCAACATCAACCGTCGCCGCTCACCGTCGCTTCAACCTGCACATTTAGAAAACAATGCAGGACTAAGTACAAACGTACTTAGTGGGCACGATGCCGAAATCATAATCATAAATATAGATAAATATGGCATTTTATAAACGTAGCACATCGGAGTTTTATTGAAAGAATCCGTGTCTACTAAATATTTTCTGACTTTGTCTCATAAATCACTCGCGCGAGCATTTTCTGACTAATGTTACGTTCAATCTAGACCAATTCTAATTCACCGTGGCTGGTACACCTCAACAGGATATCACATACACCACATGTTACAAAGTGCACTAACTCTGGAAAGCACTTAGCAGCTAACTCAGAGCCGATCGTTAGTTAATCTAAAAAGACTAACTCTAAATCTGGAAAACATGAATGTTGACTCAGATAGGTACAAGAGAACTCACATAAAACATAAAACAGTTCATGCTATAAAATCACTTTGAAAAACACAGATATCAAAGCGATAAAGAAAGATTTTCCGAGCATTGCTCGTTTTATTTGTATATAAAAGCCCACCTTAATTTACAGAAATTATAAGCCAAAAGCTTCCAACTTCGGATCTTCTGTCCTTTCTCTATCGTTGGCTTCCTCCTTCATCGTAAAATAAACATACTTAAAAACGGATTGTAAAAGATAATCGAAGAAAGAGAATCGAAGAGGTTTTAGTTGTTTCATTCTTTAGGCATTTGCAAGCTTACTAGATTCGTTTTACTTAAACGGGAAACGAGACTCGTACCAATCTCGTTTAGAACTCGGAAGATCTCATACTCGACTCCCGGGTTAGTAGAGAAGGTAGTCGATATCTTAATACGACTTTAAAGATTAAAAGAAACTAAGTTGGAAAGAATCAACTTAGGCGGTTTACATTTTAGTTCATTAAACGCTTTATGAAATTTCTCGTTTATTACTTCTTTAATGAAAGGATAAGATATAAGATCTCGACTGGTTTTCATCACTCAAGGTCCTGTACTTGACTCTAAGGTCAGTAGGGAGATGTTCGTTAGATATAACGGTTTAAACGATCGAAAGAAACTAAGTTGTGAACTAAACAACTTAGAAAACAAGAAACTGAAATTTTCACTGCACAGTCCAGTAACTCTGGAGGCTGTCCAGAACAGAGGATTTGGAAACAGGGGGTGAACCCTGTACCACTAGAAAGCTTAGGAAGTCTAGTTCGCGCTCCAATTTACGGATCACAAATCCGATAAACGAGCTAGAAGATATTACAGTTTCCGGCGAGGGTCGCAGAAACTGCCGAACAATACCTTGAAGGTTCGACGTATAACGTCTTAGGTTCGTTCTAAGCTCTCGTATTCATTTTTTTTAGAAACTGGACTCTTAAGACAGTCATTACGTACTCCCGTACGTGACAAAATCCTTCTCAAAACTCGCTCAAAAGC
This sequence comes from Schizonepeta tenuifolia, assembly GCA_029490685.1. Classification (NCBI taxonomy): domain Eukaryota; kingdom Viridiplantae; phylum Streptophyta; class Magnoliopsida; order Lamiales; family Lamiaceae; genus Schizonepeta; species Schizonepeta tenuifolia. Next base: position 45,028,479 of record CM055956.1, on the reverse strand, counting down.
ACGACGTTCTATACGTCGGATTTCAACTAACAAGTACTATACCAACAAAAACTTCAAAACACGTTCTAGTTCTCGATTACAACTATAGCTCATATTATATCAACTCGAAAATTTATGACGTCAACTAGAAAGATGTTCTAAATTTCATCATAAACAATAATATCAAATTAGAAAACCCATCCGACTTCTCGATTATTAGTTACAACTACATGTTTGTCTCTTACGCGATTTTTCAACGTTGTCGGATTTCATTCAAATTTTACGACGTTAAACTACGTCTAACGTGAAACGTTTTCATACATGCAAACACATCTTAACATCATTATAACTCAGTTTATATGGTGATCTTTATCTCTTATGTTTCATTAAACATTTTTAGAAAATTCTCATTTAAATTCTATAATTAACTAACATGATTTGCAACTATATTCCATTAACAAATCATCACTTATATTAAACATGTATAAACCCCTAATTACTCTATAAATTTCTGGTTTTATATAGATGTTAAGGGGATGATTTTCTTCTCCAATTAACTACATTTATTCATTAATCAACCTATTATAACAACTATTAATCAATTGCAATTCCAAAATCAACTAACATGCATCAAAACCCCTAAATTCATTTCAATTTTAATTGTAATTTCACCAACACACATAGGGCTTTTGTTTCCTTTTCATTTCAAACACTAATTAAACATCTATGAAGCATGAATCCATGATCAAAAGAAGAAAAACAAAAATCCTACAAAATCCTCAAAAAAATTCTGCATTCACATAGGTTTTAGGATTCTTGGTTTTGATCAATTTTAATCCCTAATTATCATATCTAACACATCCCATTTTATTATTCCAAGATCAAACTATTTATTCCAAAACCTTAAAATTTCGAACAAGAAGGAAAAAGAAAAGAAAAGAAAATTAATTGGATAGGATTGTGGAGAAGATCATTACCTTAAGAATTAACAAAGGATGTATGGAATTGAATGGATAGATTGATGATTTGTGTTCTTTCTTCTTGCTCTTGGAAGGTCTTCAATGGAGGTGAAGAAGTGAGGAAGATGAAGAAAATGGAGATTGAGAGAGAGTTGCAGCAGAGAGTGAGTGAGAGATGGAGAGAAAGTGTTTGTTCAAGTGTTTGAAATGATTAAAGGTTGAAAGATGTGGAAAGTAAGGTTTAGGTGTCACTTAGATAAGTATTTATCAACATGCATGTCTCCACCTAAAATAACTAAAAATAATAAAAAAAACAAGAAGAAAATCGGCTGCCATGCAGAAAAAATTAAGAGGGTTACGGGTTTTTCCGGCGCGATCCGACGTTACGGGAAAACGAACGACGAAAAATGTTGCTCGGTACAAAAATCGTCGCTATTTGATTTGACCTTAAATTCTAACGTATGAACTTAATTAGAAAATAAATTTACAAAATTTATATTTGACAAAAACTCGGGACGACATAGTCCGAGTTTCGTCCGGAAAAACATAAAAACAAACTTTCTCGGCGTGTTCGTATTGCAATTTCATGATTATAAAAATTAGACGATTCTCCGTTCTTAGTTTACGAACTAAAAACTTTTCGTACGCGCTAACCCTAAATACCGTAGTCATCTAGCTGACTTCTGTAATTTATTTTTAATAATGGATTCGACTGTTAGCCTTAGAAATCAAAAATTGTAAACTTAGGCGTGCAAAGCCATTTATTTCGTTAACTTTAAATATTAAGAACGTAAGGATTTTACGGGGCATTACAGTATACAAGCATAAAATGCATGTTTTTAGAACACAACCCTTTAATACTCCCACTTATACTAAAGCAAACTTTTAGTATACAATGTGACTGTTCAAATAGATAAACCTGATAATATCCATCTATTACACTTTCTCCCACTTATACTAAAGTTTAATTTAGTACTGGGAGTTTCCATAACCCGACTCCTTCAACATGCTTGTTGAAAGTCAAGGCTGGTAGACTCTTTGTAAATGGATCAGCCAGATTATCAACTCCCGCAATATGCACTACTGCCACTTCTCCATGCTTTACAAGCTACCAGATGTAGTAGTATCTACTGTCAATGTGCTTAGCAGCTTGATGACACCGTGATCCCTTACAGTTCAAAACTGCAGCCTCATTATCACAATAAATTGTGATACACCTCGCCAAACCAGGAATTACATCAAGTTCTGCTAAAAAGTTTCTGAGCCATACAACCTCGTTGGCAACATCACAAGCAGCCACATACTCGGCTTCAATTGTGGACAGTGAAATGCATTTCTGCTTTACACTTCTCCACGCAATGGCTCCACCTCCAAATATAAACACATAGCTTGAAGTAGACTTCTGTTTTTTCTTATCAGCTTGATAATCAAAGTCTACATAACCTACCAGAGTCGGTTCACCGGACTGGTAAACTAGCGCATACTCCCTAGTCCGTTTAAGGTACTTGAGTACGTGCTTTACAGCAATCCAATGAGCTTGTCCAGGATTTGTTTGATATCGAGCCGCCACGCCTACGACGTAGCGAGCCTGGTACAATGCATGGCATACATGAGACTACCTATAGTAGAAGCATAAGGAACCTTCTTCATGTCCACTATCTCCTTTGGTGTCGTTGGCCACATCGCCTTATATAGGGTGACGCCATGTCTAAAAGGTAGAAGACCTTTCTTGGCATCCTGCATGTTGAAGCGCGACAACACAGTACAACACAGTATCAATATAGGTTGTCTGAGACAGGCTTAACGTTCTTATAGATCGATCTCCGCCGACCTTAATCCAGAGAATGTACGCTGCCTCTCCGAAATCCTTCATTTAAAACTGTTGGGAAAATCACTTGTAAATGCGTGATAATACATTCACATTATCACTAATGATAAGTATATCGTCGATATAGAGTATCAGGAATACCAAAGTCTCATCGATACAAACTCGGTACACACAGCTGTCATTGACACATTGCTCAGAGCCTCAGGCCTTGAAAATGTCATCAAAACGCTTGTTCCATGACCGAGAAGCTTGCTTAAGTCCATAAATGTACTTCTTAAGCTTCCATACCAAATGCTCTTCTCCTTTTTTTATGAATCACTCGGATTGCAGCATATAGATGTCACTATCTTCCTCAAGATACCCATTCAAGAATGCAATTTTGGCATCCATCTGCCATATCTCTCAATTCATATGAGCATCCATGGCCAAGAGAGCTCGAACAGACTTAAGCATGGCTACTGGCGAAAAAGTTTCATCGTAATCGATTCCTTTTCCTTGGGTGTAACCCTTCGCCACTAATCTTGCTTTGAAGGCCGTAACCTTCCCGTCTGGCCCTCTCTTTCTCTCGTATACCCACTTGCAACCAATGGCTTCACAGCTCTCTGGAAGCTCGCATTACTCGTATACATCCATGGTGGTAATCAATTCAAATTCTGAAAACATACATTCATACCATTCAAGAGCATTACGATCTTCAAGTGTCTCAGAGTAAGTCCAGGGGTCATCTTCGATAAGCCCGTCTTTCACTGATCCGAAGATTCATTGGCTAATGCATATTGACAAGGTACTATAGAAGATTCAGTATCGATAGCTGGTGTAGGTTCTGATGATACCTGAGGTACTTCATTGGGCACAATCGGCTGAGTTTGTTGACTTGTTGTCCTCTCACCTCTACCCTCGTCGAGTATAATCTTGCTTCTTGGCTTGTGGTTATTTACATAGTCCTTTTCCAAGAATCTCGCGTTAGTACTAATAACGACTTTCTAATCCTTTTGGGCAGTAAAAATAACCACCTTTCATTTCTTTAGGATATCCTACAAATAGCTTTACTTCAGATCTAGAACTCAACTTATCGGCCGGCATCCTTGTTCAGCACATGTGCTGGACTGCCCCAAATCCAGATGTGGAAAAGACTAGGCTTGCGCCCGGACCATAGCTCGGACAGGGTCTTTGCCACCGACTTAGAATGAACTAAGTTTAGAATGTAACCAGCTGTTTCCAAGGCATATCCCCAGAATGAAACAAGTAAAGAAGCATAACTCATCATGGATCAAACCATCTCCAAAAGTATTCAATTTCTTCTCTCTGTCGTACGATTCTGTTAGGGTGTACCCAGTGTAGTTAAAGGAGATGTAATCCCAAATATCGATAAGTATTCTCAAAACTCGTTGCTGAGGTATTCGTCACCGTGGTCAGATCGCAATGACTTGATGCTTTTACTATCTCGCGTCTCTATTTCCGCCAGACTCTTTAAGGGCTACTTTTGAGCTTTCAGTTACTCTTAAATCAATTCATCGAACTAATTAAAAACCCATCTAGGTGTGTTGATAGGAAGAGACCAGAAAGATGCTTTTTGTTACTAGCAATCCTTTGTTAGGGAGATCCGGCTCCTCGTATACAAAAGAGAGGAATGGTTCGCTTTAGAACGGATGGATACCCCAGCGCAGCTGAGCTAAGAATTCCTAAATATATGTTGATATCTACTTATAGGGCTTCACATACCTCCAAGTTTGGTACCTTTTGCTTGATTTAGTAGTAGATTTCGAAGCGCTTCAATGTTTGAAACTTGTCAAAGCATTCAGACTTGTAGTGCAACAAGTAAATGTATCCGTATCTTGAGTAATCGTCAATGGAAGTGACAAAATACTCATACCTTCCATGAGCTTGAGTGGACATAGGTCCGCACAAGTCAGAGTGAACCAGCTGTAACACTTCTTTGGCTCTATACCCCTTGGCCTTGAAATGGTCGAGTCGTCATCTTGCCTTCTATGCAGGAGTTGCAGACTGAGAATGGTTTAACTTGGAATGACTCCAAGGTCCCATTGGAAACTGGTCTTTGGATCCATTCTATGCAGATTGATTGACCCATTCTTAGATGCCAAACAAGAATTTGGTTCCCAAGAGAAGAAGTCTTTCTCTTCTTTTGGTTTGAAGTTAAAGCATTGACAAATGAAGAATAATCATACATGCATGTAATACTATAAAACAAAACCTTTCCGTCTTTCATGAATGTAACACGATCATCCAAAAGAACAGAATACCAGTATTTCCATAACTAGCGGGTAGAAATTAAGTTTTTACGAAAAACAGGAACATATAGTACGTCTCTCAAAACTAAAACATAACCCTCAAAAGATAAATGAACATCTCCAATAGTAGCGACGTCAACAGTTGTTGCATTTTCCATGGAGACGGTCAACTTGCTTCTACTCAACCCTTTTCTGCAGGAACCCCTGCGTAGTGTAACACACATGCTCAATTCCACCCGAGTCCACCACCCATGAATGGGCAGTACTCGAGACCAAACATGTATCAGTTACTAAAGCCAGAGACATACCTTGAGCATTCTTCATCAAGGGACAATCAACCTTTTCCAATGTTCATGTTTCTGACACTTGTAACTTTTTGAAATGATTAATTATCTTGAGTACATGCTCACGCACAGACGAACCCTCCAACATTCTAGAAGCTATGAGTTTCCTTTGTCACAGCCCCAAATCCCTAAGGACGACTAAACCGGGCGTGACTCGGGGTGGGAGATAAGAAACGGGATAGAAGGGGAATTAATGAGTGATTAGCAAGGAGGAAATATTTATATTCAGAAATAAACTAGTAGAATATTCATATAAAGATGATCAATTCACGAGGAGTTGGTCAACAAGGTTTGAGTAGCGTACAATAATATAAGTAGAACAAGTTCAAAAGATAAGGAAGACATCCATAGTACTTGAATATTTCATACATATCATAATATTAGAATATTAGAGTGTTTGCAGCGGAAAAACGCAGATTGACTTCACATATGAAGATATGAAGTCGAGGCTTGACATTGGCAAAAGATTTTCCGCTCAACACCCGCCATCACAACACTGCTCAACCTGCACATTTAGAAATATATGCAGGGCTGAGTACAAAGAAGTACTCAGTGAACACATGCCAAAACATATACACTTATAGAAAATTATCATGCATCTGCAACAGTAACACACAGGGGTTTTTATGAAATAAACCTGTGTTTACTAAATCATTTTCATACTTGAGCTCATCATATAATCATGTCATCAATGGCCATATCTGTCCAACGCCGGGGAAGGTGGCCACCTTCCGCGAACGTCACTCACCGAGGTCGGCCATCTTGGAGCTCACAACCTCGATTACTGTGTACACTAATTCTGGAAAGCACCCCTTTGGCTAACTCAGAATCCGATCGATTTAATAAGTTGGCGAACCAACACAGATAGGCTCAAGAGATATCCATAGAAACATTTATGCATGATAATCATTTCAAAACATACTTTCAAAACATTTTGAAAACAATGTAAAGCTCGAGTTATTTTATAGTAGGAAAGCCCACCTGGTAGTCTTATAGAATAATTCAAAATTCTCCTTCCTCGAGTCTTAAATTCACCCTTGTGCTTCACCTTTCAAGGTAAAATAATCGAGTTCAATAACTGAACTAGACGAGAGAGAAAACGAATAACGGACTCGATAACAATTTCTAGATTTTAGGGCTTTGCATTCATCTAAGTCTCGGTTAAAGGTTTCGAATTTCTTCTAAATTTTGTCTCATTAATTTACAGAGTTAGACGTACATCTTTTATCAATCACTGGCTGGACTTGTCGAACTAATATCGAAGGTTGCGAAGAAAACCAAAAATCGAAGGAAAAATTGTGAAGAAATAAATCTGCACAGATTCTGTATCTTCGGACGTGATTCTGGAACAACTCGGAAAGAATTAGCATTCGTGCGATATGTCGATGGAAAGCTACTGAAGTCTAGTTTACTCTCCAATTTACGGATCTCGAAAATATTGAACGAGAAGAAAGTTATGCTCGTTTTGGTGCAAGGTGGAAGTTGTACTCGAAATCAGCATGTCAACTCATTTAGCAGCAGCAGCCCATCCGAAAAAAAAAATGATTGTGACCCACCTCTTAGCCCAAAACATTATTCAAAGTTTACTTCTAAGTTAGCCCAATAAATTAACAGTCCAAGCCCAAGCCCAACTAATAGAAAATAAAAGAACACTCATTCTTTCTTTTCCCTACAGACACGCCCACTCTTTTACTCTTACCCCCCCCCCTCTCTCTGTGCATTCTCTCGTTCTCACGCCTGCAAAGTCTTCACTATTTTCTCCGGCTAGCTTCTGCAGTTCGCCGCCATCATCACCATCCCAACCCCTCGTTTCCCTTCATCCCTCCCTCTTTCGAATCTCCATCTTGTGCTCGAATTCTACTAAAAACCCCTAAATTATAAGCCCTAGATCCCTAATCTACAAAACTTAAATTCTAGTTTTGCTTCAACCTCTCAAATTCTGGCGAAGTTCCACCGGTGTCTCGTCTCTGTTCCGCCTCAGACATCAGCAATAGGGTAGGGGTCGTCGACGCCGCCGTATGTTCGCCCAAAGGCAAAATCACCGGACGCCGCCATTCCCCTATTTGGCCAAACGGCAACGGCCTTGAAAACGATTGTCACCTATTTCTTGGCCAAACGAGCAGTTGGTAATAACGAGTAGCACTGCCGTTGTTCGTCTCGTCCGCCGCGTGAGACTCCTATACTTTTCCCTTCTTATTTCTTTTAACTTTTAGTTTATGATTACTAATTAATTTCAAGGTTATTAATATTTCTTCTATTTCTCCTTCTCTCTTCCTATTCTTTCTGATTTTCCCGACCGGCGTGCCGTTGTTCCACCACCATTGGTTGCCGCTAACACCGCCATCACGCCCAACAGCAACAGCGCTGCGTTCGTCGCGCCTCCGGCTTACTGAAAACGTACACGATTTGAGAGAAGCCGCCATCCCTACTGTCGTTCCGTGAAGGCCTTATGCATCCCATGATCGGGTCTTGATGTTGCGATAAAATGACTCGAAAGAGTCGTATTTCAGACTCGTGATAACAGGTAAGGTTCTAATATTTTGCTTAATCCCTATATTCTCTAATCTCTTGTCATCTGTTGGATACAAATTATGAGATGCTAGAAAGTTTAGAAGTAGAATCTTATGCTGGAAATTCCTATGTCCGGGGTTGATGGTTTAGGAAAGCGAGCGATGGAATAACGAATGAAAAACAGAGTTTTGGTGTTACCTTAGTTTAGTTGATAGTACCAGCCTCTCCTTGGGCCTGACCTAAGGCCCAATCCAGGTGGGCCTATACATTCAAGCTCGGCCCAATTACAGTTGACGCCTACCTTGAAGACCAAGTCATGAAGCCCTACTTTGGGAGAAGATCGAATCCTATTATGAATGGGAATCGGATATGCATGTACTAGGAAACAAGATATGTATAAGGAATCCAAATCCTAGAAAGATTAGGGCTCAATTCAAGGCTTATAAATAGATGCTAGATTAGAGGTTGAGATTCATTCAATACTCTTTGTACTTTCAAGTATAATAAAGCTCTCCATATTCTCTCTCATGGACGTAGATCACATCGATCGAACCACGTAAATCCTTGTGTCGTCGCATTATTGTTATTTTCTGCTATCTCTGCAAACCCTAGATCTATCATTGGCGCCGTCTGTGGGAACGAGACGATCGACGGTTCTTCGGTAGCAGAACTATGACGGTAACGCGATCACAAAACGTGCGGGGAGACCAAAACCAACGTGGGAACCCCGACGAAGCAGAAAGTCGCCCTACGAACAGGGGCAATCACCAGAAAGACAGCTCGGTCCCAAGGGAGGGGCACGGCAATAACCCTATAGAGGAGGAATCTTTCAAAGGGATGCCCGCGCTAGAGGGCAACCCTCAGAAGGATCCACAGAAGTCCGGATCGAAAGGAGAGGATTTTCTCGACGACTTCGACCTCGTCACTGCATACGCTGCGACTGAATTCGCAAGAGCGAATAGGGAGAGTTTCAAGCGCTTCCTTACAACAGCTAGGATGCCATCAATATCCGAAGCTAGGGAGAGTTCCACACAGAAGTCTGTGCCCAGAACTTCACATCATCCCAAAACGCAGGAGCCCGAGCTGAAAAGAAAACACGATACTCGGCGAAGCCCACTCCGCCGCCGGAGCTCCAGCCCGCAGCGGAGTCCCAAGCAACACCATCTCCCGAGGCGACATCGTAGCCCAGGTAGGGACCGATGTCCGAGCTATTCCAGAAGCTATAGCCCCAAGGTAAACCGACACTGACGGGAAGGAAGATCAGCCCGACTCGTCAGCCCGTTCAGCGATGAGCTGCTTGATGCCAAGCTTCCCGCGACGTACAAGTTGCCCAACATACCACCCTATAATGGGCTGGAGGACCCCCTCAACTTCTTGACGCGGTTCAAATACAGCATGCACAATCAGGGCCTCACTGAAGAGCACATGTGCAAGTTGTTCCCAGAAATGTTGGTCGACTACGCCCGAGCATGGTTCGACGGCCTGCCGACTGGCAGCGTAGGATCTTGGGTCTACCTCGAAGGAATCTTTAAACAAAGATTCCTTATGAAAGTCCAAGCTCGCCGAGACACGGCCTACCTCCTGTCCGTGAAGCAAACGAACAGAGAGACCATAAGGGAGTACGCCTCCCGATTTATGCAGGAAAGCTTGAAGGTCGATAAAATCGACGATGTTTTCCTCATCTCGGCTTTCCGAAACGGGGTCGCCCCTGGGTCCCTGAACCAGGAGCTCGCTAAGCAGAAACCCGAGACGGCCCAGGTGATGTGGAGAATCGTGTACCAGTTCGCAGACGGTCAAGATACGGACCGGTTGAAGCGGGAGGAAACAGAGAAGAAGAGGCCCGAATGGGATCGGGGCCGGAATGATCGTGATTGGAGAAGTGCCCACGAACGCCTTCAGCGGGGTCCTATCCAATCCCGGCTCGGACCTGGACCTATCCTGTCCCGGCTCGGTCCACGGCCGGGGTCGGAGCCCCCTCAGCGACCTCCCTTTGTGAAAACAAATGCGGAGATCTTCGCACTTCATGAGGACTGGTTCACACGACCACGCCCTATGTCGGGGTCAAAATCCCGGGATAAAAACAAATACTGCTCTTTCCATGACGACCACGGGCACTACACAGAAGACTGCCGCGACCTCGCAGTGGAAATAGAGAGGTTAGCCCAAGAAGGAGCTCTGAAGAAGTACGAGGTCGGGGGAAAGAAGAACAGAAGGGGGAAGCGAAAGGGCGGACAGGGCCGCTGCACTCCCGATAATAAGCGGGCTAAAACCAGTCACGATGAGGAAGATGACGACCCTCAGAACGGCGTGCCACAGTACGACGGGGTGGTGTCAACCATCTCTGAGCTAACCCCGGGCACAACAAAAACTAAGCTGAGGTCTGAAGCTCGCAGACCACCAATTCCGTCGGAAGAGGAACAGACGAAAAAGAGGTTCAAGAAGGGCGAAACAGTCACCTTTTCCGAGGACGATCCTGTACCTACAGCGACGCCCCATAATGACGCCTTGGTAATACAGGTCGGAGTGGCCAACAAGATTGTCCACCGCGTATTTGTTGATAGTGGGGCCAGCGTCAGTATCATCTTCCAACATTGCTTGGATAGGATGGGACTCGACCCAGCTCGGGTAAACTCAGCGCCCCTGCCACTCAAAAGTTTCACGCAGCATGAAACGCGACCTGAGGGGATCATCGCGCTGGATGTCGCCATTGGCAGCCCGCCAACCAGCGTCAACAAGCTAATCCACTTCTACGTGGTCAAAGCAAACTCCCCGTACAACATCATATTGGGTCGGGATTGGCTGAATGCGGTCCGAGCCATAATCTCGCCCTATCACTTGCTGCTGAAGATCCCGACCTCGGGCGGAATCCTGACTGTCCGCGGCGACCAGAAAAAGGCCAAAGAGTGCATGCAAGTCGCCCTTCGAGGTCAACCGCAAGCATAGCAATCAAAGTATCCCGAGGAGTTGGAAGAGGCAACAACGGTTTCTGACGCCTCGGCGGAACAAGTCCCCTTATCCGAAGAAGACCCTACCAAATTTGTCAAGGTTGGCTTTGCAGGGGGGCCCCAAACCCGCCTACAGATAATCCAGCTCCTTAGGAAATATCAAGACGTCTTTGCTTGGTCGCCAACGGACATGACGGGGGTGTCATCGGACATCATTACACATAAGCTCAACATCGACTCGAGCTCCACCCCAGTAAAGCAGAAGAGAAGAACATTTGCTGCCGAGCGGAACCAGGTCATCTATGATGAGGTGCAGCAATGGCTGAAGGCGGGGCTACTATTCGAGGTCAAATACCCAATTTGGCTATCTAACCCGGTGGTGGTCAAGAAAGAAGGAGGGGAGTGAAGGATGTGTGTGGATTATACCGACCTCAATAAAGCTTGCCCAAAGGACTGCTACCCCCTCTCCAACATCGACGAGAAGATTGAATCCTTAGTGGGATACGAGGTATTCAGCTTTCTTGACCTTTACAAGGGGTACTATCAAGTCCTGATGGATGAGGAAGAGGCGATCATGACAGCTTTCGCCACGAGCTTCGGGGTCTTCGCATTCAAATACATGCCCTTCGGGTTGAAGAACGCCGGAGCAACTTACCAACGAATGGTCGACTTCCTCTTCCGAGATTACATTGGCGAGATCGTTGAAGTATATGTAGACGACATCGTCGTCAAAAGCAAGGAAAAAGCTTCAACGGTGGTTGACCTACGAACGACACTCGACGTGCTAAGGCAAGCCAACCTCAAGCTGAACCCCAAGAAGTGCACTTTCAACGTGCGATCTGGGAAATTCCTAGGGTGCTGGATCTCGCCAGAGGGACTCAAAGCCAACCCGTTGAAAATTAAAGCCGTCCAGGAAATGAAGGTACCCCGAACCATTCGCGACGTACATAAGTTGACAGGCTGCATAACCGCGCTAAGTCGTTTCCTCTTGAAAGCTGCCGAGAAACAACTTCCGTTCTTCAAAATCCTCAAGAAGGCACCGGTGTTTGGATGTGGACCAGAGCACGAACTAGCCTTCGACGAGCTAAAGCGCCATCTAAGAGACTTACCAACTCTGTCGGTCCCCAAAAAGGAAGAATCCCTATCCCTATACCTCGCAGCGTCGGAGGAAGCAATTAGCGCAGTATTGGTCCGAGATGAAGGAGATCGGCAGCTACCGGTGTACTTCGTCAGCAGAGTCCTGAAAGATCCAGAGACAAGATATCAGCCCCTCGAGAAGTTCGCTCTAGCCTTGGTAAATGCAGCTCGGCGCCTAAAACCTTATTTCCAAGCTCACCCAATACAAGTTTTGACCAGCCTACCACTCCGGCAAGTCCTCACTAAACCGGAAGCTTCAGGAAGGATCGCAAAATGGGAAATCGAGCTCGGAGAGCATTCCATATCATTCATTCCTCGCCGAGCTATAAAAGGCCAAGCTTTAGCAGACTTCCTAGTAGAAGCTCGGTACAACGTCGTGAATAAACCAAAAGAATCCGAGGCCAAAGCAAAACTCCAAGAAATACAAGAGAAGACTCCCCCAGACTGCTGGGAGATGTACGTGGATGGAGCCTCGGGGAAGAAAGGAAGCGGAGCTGGCATACTCCTGATCAGCCCGGAAAAAAAGGAGTTAACATACTCGCTGCGATTCGAGTTCCCCACTACGAACAACGAAGTGGAATATGAAGCCCTCATTGCCGGACTGCGTCTTGCCCAAACACTCCAGGTACGAGCTATCCAAACTTATTGTGATTCCCAAGTAGTGGTCAACCACGTACTAGGAAAGTACGAAGCAAGAAGTGAGAAGCTGAAGAAATACCTGGAAAGAGTCAAGCTCCTCGAACAATCCTTCCAGTTCTTCAGGATAGTCTGCATTCCTCGGAGCCAAAATACCCGAGCTGACGAGCTAAGTAAGCTGGTGAACTCAACCGGCTCAACTCTAATAGAAGAAGTTCGGAATCGAAGTATAGAAGAGGCGGAAATCCACGCAATTGAGGAAGACGAACCGAACTGGATGACCCCCCTGAAGAAATATTTAGAGAGCGGGGAGATTCCTGAGGACAAAATGGAAGCCAGAAAAATCCTGGCTAAATCCACGCAGTACGTCCTCGAAGGAGGAGTCCTTCATCGAAAATCATACCTACAGCCTCTCCTAAAGTGCGTGGGACCGAGGGAAGCGGACTACGCACTGAAAGAAGTGCACTCCGGGTCATGCGGAAGCCATATCGGAGCTCGAATGCTAGCACAGAAAATCATGCGGTGGGGGTACTATTGGCCAACAATGGTAAAAGACGCGGAAGAATTCGTGAAAAAATGCCTGAAATGCCAGCTGCACGCCAAGGTGACGAGGGTACCCCAGACCGATCTCTCCACTATACAAAGCCCGTGGCCATTTGTGGAGTGGGGCATTGACATCGTGGGTCCGTTCTACCTGGCCCCAAAGCAAAAACGATTCTTAATAGTCGCCGTCGACTACTTTACCAAGTGGGTCGAAGCCGAACCTTCCACAAAAGTCACAAGTGAGAAAGCCGTCGAATTTGTTTGGAAGAACATCGTGTGCCGGTTTGGAGTTCCAAGAGTCCTCATCTCGGACAACGGGACGCAATTCACGAGCAGAGCATTCCAAGAATTTTGCGAAGGACTCAATATCCAGCAAAATTTCACCTCGGTCAACCGACCTCAAACCAACGGCCAGACCGAGGTCACCAACAGGACGATAGTAAATGGGCTCAAAGCTCACCTAGAGAAGGATAAAATAGCGTGGATCTACAATCTCCAAAACGTCTTATGGTCATACCAGACTACACCCCGAACTCCCACGGGAGAAACCCCGTACCGTTTAGTATACGGAACAGAAGCGGTAATACCAGTAGAGGTCGGGGCACCAAGCCCCCGCACTATCAATTTCTCAGCGGAATCCAATGAAGAGCAGCGCCGAACTGACCTGGATTTACTTGAGAAGAAGCGGGAACTAGCCAGCATAAAGGAAGCTCGGTATAAGCAGGAGATGGCCCAATATTATAATCAAAGGGTCAAACCCCAGCAGTTCCAGGTCGGAGACCTTGTGCTTACAAATAATGAGATAAGCCATTTAGAGAAGCTCGGCAAGCTCGAGGCCACATGGGAAGGACCCTACAGAGTGCACGAAGTACTCGGCAAAGGAGCCTACAAAATCGCCTATCTTTCAGGCGAGCTGATACCCAGGACGTGGCACATCGCCCATCTAAAGAGATTCTTCGTATGAGCAACAAAGTCCTGCATATAGAGTCTTTAAGTTTTTCTTTTTCCTTTTCTTTTCTTTAAGTCAGTGTTTTGTTTTTAGCGAGCTCGTCAAAACTCTCCTTTTTGTTTTGGTCTGTCTTTTCTTAATAAAGTTTCTTTTCGTCTTGCATACTCTTGTGTCTTTTAGTTTGCTTATACGAAGTATCCAATGCGCAAAGAAAACCCTTTCGAGGTCCGAGCTCGTCTCCCTCCAAAAAGGAAGATCCCACGAGGTCAGAGTCAAACTCCCTCACATAGGATAATAAGATCTCAATCGGGGTCAGAACCAAGTTCCCCCGAGAGAATCACAATACGAGGTCCGAACTAATGTTTCCTTGTAAACAAAAAGAGGTCCGAGTTCTACTCCCTCATAAATGCAACATGCAAATAAAATAAGAAAGCTATCTTCACGACGAACAGGAAGTTCAACGAACTCAATCTATATTTATTTCTAACTATTTAGAAATATTCGTATGTACATAAGTTACAGGCAAAAACAAGCTAGTCTACGAAGGAGGAGGTTTCTTGCTAAAGTTAAGCCACCGATCCTCGAATGAAGTAATTCCCAGGATGTCATCGATTGAAATCCGACCTCGACCTCGACCTCGACCGCTTCCGGAGGAAGGACCCCGACCTCGCGACGTCGCCGACCTGACGTCCCTGCGAAGCTGTCTTTACCTCGCGAGCAGGCACCGTTCGAGAAGAGGACGGGAGGTCGGCACCCGCACCCTTGGCCAGCAGCGCACGTAATTTTGGTCGGCGCTCTAGAATACACTTATACCTGCTCGCACTCTCTTTGAGCATGTCAAAGGCACCTTGGAGCAAAGGAGACTCGGGACCGACTGCTTCTTTTAGATCGATATACGTCACCAAGTCTTCTTTCATCTTTAGCTCCGCCTCGGAAATGGTGATACCACCAGCACGTCGGATAATATCTTCGTACTGGGCGTGCTCCTCAGCAATCCTCTTGTGATCCTCAGAAACAGGGTCAGCCCGACCTTGGGCAGCTTCCAGTTCTTCCTCGGTCTGAAGAAGCCTGGCTTGAAGCAAATCAGCATGCTCTTGAGCAGCGATCCGCTTGACCTCGGCCTCCACGCCAAGCGCCTCGAACTTCATTCGCCATTCCTTCAGCTCGGCTTCAGTTGATTTCAACAAAGAACACTTCTCGGCAAAAAGCTCTTCAGCTCGACGACATTTATTCATCCATTGTTGAGCAAAGGATCGCTGCTCACGCAGGTCGTGAGAAAGAAGATCCACCTGTTTGCGTAAAGTAGAAACATCGACAGGAACCGAGGTCTACACACAAGGAAAGAAAAATAAATTTCATTCATTCATTCAAAAAGTTCAGTACAAGGATACAAATACAATGTTCAAAAAAAAAAAAAAACTAAGTACTAAGAATCGCCGACCTTCTCAGTCTCAGAAGGTGGCAGCTCGGAGCTCGGATTCTCAGCATTAGTGGCTTGGGGACCCTCGGGAGGGACCTGCTCAGCATCACCCTCGGCCTCCCGCTCCTCTCCCATATCCTCAGCATCTTCGTCTCCTTCTTCTTCTTCATCCTGAAGAGACTCGAAGACCGTGTCCAGCTCGGAATCCCGATCTACCGAACAGTTAACAACCTGTTCGGCAGTTAGCAACTCCGACAAACTAGCAAGAAACTCCAGGACGGGCAGCTGAGCGAGGTGATCCCGGACCACCCTTGCATACCGAGAAGGCAGAGCATCATCCCCGAGACGCTCGAAGCCGAACTTCGCCACGTCCAGCTCGGGGAACTCCTGGGCAGCCTTCTCCAGAGCGGCCACGGCGAAGTTGCCATTAATGAGGTTGGCCAAGTCATTGGCCAAGCCGGCAAAGCCCTCCGAAAGCAGAAGCCTCTTAGTATAGGCTCGGAGCACCTCACCTTGGCTAGCCGCAAGCTGGGCCTCCCTATCCCTTGCCGCGGCCAGCTCGGACTCCAGCTCCCGAGCTCTTTCTGCCTCAGTTCGAGCTCTTTCTGCCTCAGCCCGTGCTTTCTCAGCCTCACTCGCGGCCCTTGCGAGCTAAACAGCCAGCTTGGACTTGGCAGCCTTCACCTCCTCGGCGGCCTTCATAAGCGCGGCCTCAGCCCTCTTCGTCCGAGCATTGGCACATATCAGCTTCTCGGAGTACCGGCTCTTCTCGTCCTCGTGCCGAGCAGACATCAGCCCGACATTGCACCTCAGCCAGTCCACAAACACATCAAGCCCCTATCAAAGGAATATAGTAAGCTACATGGACAAGAATCACAAAAAAAAAAAAAAACACACAAACGCAATCATACTCACCTCGGGGAAAGGCAAGTCCCCCAGCCGGTTCGAGGGAGCTACCGGGCTTGTATCATCGCCAGTCATGTCGATGATGTTCTCCACAATCCTAGCCCGTTTCTGAGGAGAAGAAGGGGAAAAAGCAGCTCCCGCGGTAAGAGGGCTCGCATCTGCAACAGCAGACTCCACACCTTTTGCTCCTTCAAGGGGGTCAGAGGGCCCTCCGACCTGCCCCGGGTCCGGCAAGGACGTAGATCACCCCGATGACCTCGGCCTCTTGCCCGACGCCTTGGCACCGACCTCCTTGGCTTTAGTAGCCTTGGCACCGACCTCCTTAATTTTTCCAAAGTTCTTCACTGCGAACCAAAGCAAGGAAAATGTGAGAATGATGAAAAAAAAAAGAGAGAAGAAAGGCAATCCTAACAGCTAAAGCGGGGCCTCACCCGTCGAAGGATCCGCCATACGATGGGGCTCATACGGGCTCAACCCCGCTTCTGCTAGCGAGTCTTCGGTGTATTTCCCCTCAAAAGACCCGAGGTCCTTCATCGCTTTTACAACAGTCGCCAAGTCCCTATCCACCTCGCTTACTACCCACTCATAAGGCTTTCCTACCCTGCACGCCAGGTCGACAAAACTACTGTGACGGTAGAAGAAAAACTTCGAATGCCACTTATCTACCTTATTCTGAGTTCGCCCCTTGAACTCAGCTCGGGCTGAAGCATAGTACCAGCCCGCATTATTTTTGAAGATGAAGAGCTCGTAAATGAGCTCGGCGGATATCCGGTAACCCTCATTGGCGGCGGCCACACCCAAATCGGTGAATTTTCTAAATGAATTTGGGGTTATCTGCCCTAACGCCAGGCCAAGTTTCTTTTGGAGCTCGGAATAAGCTTCAGGCAGGGGCACTCGAAGACCCGCGTGCAGACTATCCTCATAAATCGTAACAAAACCCGTCGGGGGGGAACACGCCCTATCCTCTGGGCGAGGTTCTATTAACCCAGCGTCAGAAGGAAAATTGTATGCTTGAGCGAGAAACCTAATCCTAGTTTCACCTAAGGATGAGGCGTAATCATTTACCTTCCCCTTATTTACACGAGGGGGCACTACTAGGATTTCAAATGTGGGTTCCGACGATCCTAGAGTGAAAACATTATATTTAAAGCTACTATTGACACTGACTGGCATAGGGGATTCGCTACTACTACTGCTAGAGTGCGTCTGGAACTGTGCAAGGCGACTGTGAACGGAAACCCCAACGGAATAAGCGCCGGCGGAACGGAAACGAAAATTCAAGGATTTTAAGGGAGAAGGAAAATTTTCTGGGCACGAGCTCTTTCTGCTAAAAATGGCGAATGTGAAATGAAAAGGGGGAAACGTTTTGTATCCAAAGGATATACATTTGAATCCCGCCGTGCCACATCAACGCGTGTAAACGTGGGCCCGAAATTCTTGGAATATGAACCGCCCCTCAATCCAATTCAAATGGCCCATTACTTTTTCCCTCCCTTTAAGTTCGGACATGGGCCACATCCAACACAGTAAAGTGGCCATCACTCAGGTGGGTGTTTCTCCACTACCACCTCGAGCTCGGTGGATGAGCTCGGAAGATCAGCTCGACAATTCAACTCGTAGCGGTGACTTGCACAATCAATCACCTCGGCAATTCGACCTCGTAGTCTACGTCTACACGTCTTCTTACCTCTTTTTTGGGGGGGGATGTGATAGTACCAGCCTCTCCTTGGGCCTGACCTAAGGCCCAATCCAGGTGGGCCTATACATTCAAGCTCGGCCCAATTACAGTCGACGCCTACCTTGAAGACCAAGTCACGAAGCCCTACTTTGGGAGAAGATCGAATCCTATTATGAATGGGAATCGGATATGCATGTACTAGGAAACAAGATATGTATAAGGAATCCAAATCCTAGAAAGATTAGGGCTCAATTCAAGGCTTATAAATAGATGCTAGATTAGAGGTTGAGATTCATTCAATACTCTTTGTACTTTCAAGTATAATAAAGCTCTCCATATTCTCTCCCGTGGACGTAGATCACATCGATCGAACCACGTAAATCCTTGTGTCGTCGTATTATTGTTATTTTCTGCTATCTCTGCAAACCCTAGATCTATCATTAGTGAAAAGAGTTAGGGCTCTTTCTGTTGCAGAAATCCTTAAATAGCTAGTAGAGCTTCTTCTTTGGTTGGAGTATTATTGTTTTAACATTTGCATTGAATTAAAAAGGATGATCAGATTATGATTTTGCAGGTGAATGAAATGAAGAAGTTTGGCTTGAGTTGGGAAACTTACTGATTGAAATCGATCGAGAGATTTCGGTGCAACGGAAAATAAGATTAGCGAAGCTCCATGTTTGATCGAGAGTTTTGAGTTATTGATTTGTTTGTATGTAGTAAAACTGGAGTGATGAGTATGGTGATTCAGTAAAGATTTGCGTTGTGACTGAGTATATTCTTAGAGGTAGTAATTTTTTTCTTTTATGGAATGATTGGCTTCAAAACGGATGACGTGCATCCTCTCTTCTTTTTAACACAAAATTGGCCATCAAGATTTAGCTGCAGATTTTACTGACGTGGCCTTCTCGTTTACGTTAGTAAGTAAATAAAATAATTTGTTAGTGCTAATGGGTTTTTCTTCTAGAAATTGGGTTGGACTCCCAATTAAAAATAAATCTGCTTCATTCAGCCCGCACACACAAATTAATATGAGGCCCAACTAAGAATTCTACTAATTAAACTTATTTTCAGGCCCATAACTCATTATTTCATTTCGGCCCAACTTTAATTACTTCCTTAATTATTAAGACCTAATCAATTTAATTAATTGCTCTCTAAGAATGCAAAAGCCCTTCTTAAAAAAAATTAATTAATCACGTTATTAAAAATTGGGGTATTACATTCTACCCCTCTAACAAGAAATTTCGTCCCGAAATTTGCTTACATTCATTGAAAAGCTCAGGGTATTTCTCCCTCATTTTATCTTCGAGTTCCCACGTAGCTTCTTCTTGCCCGTGGTGGCTCCACAATACTTTCACCAGTGGGATCGACTTGGTCCTTAGCTCTTGCACTTTCCTATCCAAAATCGCTTCAGGTTTTTCTTCATAATTCAGATCCGGACTAAGAACGACGTCGTGTTGATGAATCACGTGTTTAGGATCGAATACATATTTTCTCAATTGAGACACGTGGAAGACATTATGAACATTCCCAAGATTCGGTGGCAAAGCCAATCTATAAGCAACAGGACCTACTCTATCTAAAATTTCATATGGTCCTATAAATCGAGGTTTGAGCTTACCCTTAACACCGACCCTAGTAAATCCCTTAGAGGGGGAAACCTTAAGGAAAACTTTATCTCCAATTTCGAATTGTAGTTCGGTTCGACGTATGTCGGCATAAGATTTTTGTTGGCTCTGTGCCTCTTTCATTCTTTGTCGGATTTGTCGGATAATCTCGATCATCTCATTAACCGCATCTGGCCCTAGACTCTTCCTTTCACCCACTTCATCCCAATAAAGGGGCGATCTACACTTTCTTCAATATAATGCCTCGTAAGGTGCCATGCCTATTGTTGCCTGATAGCTATTATTGTAAGCAAATTCGACTAACGGTAGAACTCGCTCCCAATTTTCACCTTGATCTAGCACCACGGTCCTTAACATATCTTCCAATGTTTGAATTGTTCTCTCAGACTGCCCGTCTTTCTGCGGGTGAAAAGCTGTGCTGAAATTTAGTTTCGTGCCCAATTCATTATGTAAACTAATCCAAAATCTCGACGTAAACTTTGAATCTTGATCTGACGTGATTGACTTAGGTACTCCGTGAAGACGCACAATCTCACGGACATACAATTGGGCTAATTTTTCCGATCCATAGGTGGTCGGGATTGGTATAAAATGAGCTGATTTCGTAACTCGATCTACAATAACCCATATGGCAGTGTTTCCTTTCTTAGATTTTGGTAGACCAGTCACAAAATCCATGGTTATACCTTCCCACTTCCAGGTTGGGATCTTTAACGGTTGTAATTTTCCATATGGTCGTTGGTGTAAAGCTTTTACTTGTTGACATTCCAAACATCGTTCAATGTAGGAGGCTACATCTCGCTTCAAACCGTCCCACCAAAAATTTCTCTTCAAGTCTTGATACATCTTGGTGCTTCCTGGGTGGGCGGTGTAAGGTGTATCATGTGCCTTACTCATGATTTCATTCTTGAGCTCTTTATCATCAGGAACACACAACCTATCCTCAAACATAATCGCATTATCAGCTGCTTCGTGGTAACCTCCAGGGTTGTTTGACCTGATCTTCAGACGTAGTTTCTCAAATGCTTCATCTTTTCTCTGGGCACTTATTATCCTTTCTCGCAAGTCCAGTGTCGCTACCAGTGTTGTGACACGAGCCACTATCGTCTCTGGTGGGCGAATCACTTCTAAACTCATCCTCTCAAAATCTTGAATAAGTTCTTTTTTTCTTCAGTAAGAAAACATGCCAATTCCGATGGAGTCATGCGACTTAGGGCATCAGCTACTACATTAGCCTTACCTGATTGGTAGTTAATGCTACAATCGTAATCTTTTACTAATTCGAGCCACCTTCTTTGTCTCATATTCAGGTCTTTCTGCTCGAAAAAGTATTTTAGGCTTTTATGATCAGTGAAGATCTCACACCTAACTCCATATAGGTGGTGCCTCCAAATCTTTAGCGCATGCACGACTGCTGCTAATTCCAAATCGTGCATCGGGTAGTTCTCCTCGTGTGGCCTGAGTTGTCGTGATGCGTATGCTATTACCTTCCCTTCTTGCATCAGCACGCATCTGAGTCCATTTTTAGATGCATCGGTGTAAATCACGTATCCTTTGTTCGCGTCTGGTACGGCCAGAACTGGTACGGTAGTCAACCTCTTCTTGAGTTCTTGAAAACTTGCTTCACATTCATCCGTCCAAATGTATTTGTTTTCCTTCTTGAGCAATTGAGTCATAGGTCTTGCAATTTTGGCAAATCCTTCAATGAATCTTCGATAATATCCTGCTAGACCCAAGAAACTCCTAATCTCGTTAGGATTGGTTGGTGATTTCCAATTATGCACTGCTTCAACTTTTGCGGGGTCCACCTTAATACCTTCCGCTGACACAACGTGTCCGAGAAACATTACTTCTTTTAGCCAAAATTCACACTTACTAAATTTAGCATACAACCTTTCAGTCCTTAGTGTCTCCAACACTATCCTCAGATGTTTCTCATGCTCCTTCTCGTTCTTGGAATAAATAAGAATATCGTCTATAAATACCAAGACAAACTTGTCCAAGTATGCATGGAAAACTCTATTCATGAGATCCATGAATACGGCGGGAGCATTAGTCAGACCGAATGGCATTACTACGAATTCATAGTGACCATATCTAGTTTGGAATGCTGTTTTGGGTATATCTTCCTGTCGAATTTTGAGTTGATGATACCCAGATCTAAGGTCAATCTTAGAAAACATACATGCTCCCTTGAGTTGATCAAACAAATCGTCTATCCTAGGAAGAGGATATTTGCTCTTGAGGGTGAGTTTGTTCAACTCTCTATAATCTATGCACATTCTCATCGTGCCATCTTTCTTCTTTACAAATAGAACAGGCGCTCCCCAAGGGGAAACACTTGGTCTAATGAAACCGAGATCCAGTAGCTCCTGCAACGGGATCTTAAGCTCTTGTAGTTCCTTTGGTGTCATCCTATAAGGTGCTTTTGACACTGGAGCTGACCTGGGCTCCAGGTCAATGCTGAATTCGATCTGTCTATCGGGTGGTAAGCCTGGTAGGACTTCTGGAAATACATCCTCGAATTCTTGTACGATTGGTACGTCTTTTATTGTCTTTTCTGCTTCTGCTTCCCTATTCAGGTAAACAAGGAAAGCTTGACAATTTTTCTTTCTTAACATTTTCTGGGCTTGTAGGGCAGATATAACTAGCACCCTTTTACCCATCTCAATACCGTAAAAATCTGTGGGTTTCTTTCCCGGTGGTCGGAAAGAAATCTTTCTCTCATTACAGAGAATTGTGGCATAGTTCTCGGCTAACCAATCCATTCCTAGGATTATATCCAGATCCCACATGATCATAACGTTCAAGTTGTTTGCTATAACCTTAAGAGATCCTAATTCTAGTTCTAGGTAAGAGCAAACATGGGTAGTGGTCGAAATTTCTCCGGATGGAGTAGCTACTTTCATAGCATGACTAGCTCGTTTGGGTATGATATCCAAATTATCCACACAAGAACCAGCAATAAAAGAATACGATGCTCCAGTATCAAACAATATAACTACAGGGGTATCAAGAAGTTTTCCCATACCTGCCAGATTGCCTTTGTTCTTCTCGGGTTGCTTTTGGTTGATTACATAAGCCCTAGCATTCTGTTGTTCTGGTTGTGGCTGTGGTAGCGCCTGAATAGCTCTCAGAGGTTGGGGTTGGCCCTGTAGATTGGTCCTAGCCATTCGCTGCTGGTTCAGACAATTTTTTTTGATATGACCCTTTTGTCCACAGTTGAAGCAACTAATGTCGCCCATCATACAAGTGCCAAAGTGTTGCTTGGTGCATTTAGGGCATGTGGGGATCGCAAGTTTTCCTTGGCCGTTGCCTTTCTGAAATGGAACCATCTGTCGGTCCTGTCCTCGCCATTGACTTTGTTGTTGGCCTTGTTGCAGAGTTCCTTGCCATGGCCTCTTGCCATTGTTATTATTGTTCTGATTGTTGTATGAGTGGTGGTGCTGGTTACTGCGTTGACGATTATTCTGATAAAAGCCACTGTTGTTTCTGTGCTCCCATTTGCGTTTTCCCTTGTAGTTTTGGAAGTGAGTCTGAGCTGGAGCTTGAGTTGGTGTTGGCGCTGGTGCTAGTGCTGGTGCCCGTTTTTCCTCTGGCATAGCTGCCTCCATTTCTAGAGCTCTCTCTAGTGTCTCAGTGTAGCTCAGTCTTCCATGGCTTGCTAGTGCCACTCCTATCTCATGTCTCAGTCCAGAACGAAACTTCTTTGCCATCTTTTCATCAGTATCCACTTGATCTGGTGCATACCTTGCCAATTCACAAAACTTTCCATCGTACTCAGTCACCGTCATCTTTCCTTGTTTTAGATTGTAAAACTCATCCTCTTTCTTGGCCCTAAAAGTCTTTGGTACATATTTATCATACAAAGCTTCTTTGAATTCCTCCCAAGTGTAGTTCGCTAGGTGGTCTGGGGGTATAATCTTTCTGCGTGATTCCCACCAGTAATCAGCGGGTCCAGTGAGTTGGAAAGCTACGCAAGAAAGACGTTCTTCATCGGTGCATCTAAGGAGTTGAAAGATCCTTTCGATTGCTCTAACCCATAATTCTGCATCGCCTGGGCTTCCAGTTCCATTAAAAGTGGGTGGGTTTTGGTTGAGGAATAAATCCTCAATGTCACGTCGGGGCGGCAGCGGTGGGGTTGCCTGACATTCTTGTTCTTCATTTCTTTCATTACGTCCCCTCCTTCCACCGCGCCCTCTGCCTCCACCAGGACCTCAGCGTCCTCCCACGTTTCCAGCTCCTCTTGGCATTCTGTGGTTTTCAACCATTATTAGTACTTATTCAATTTATTTCGCATCATACTCACGTTGCTAAACAAAAGTAACTGATAGACGTAAAATATAACGCATAGCCATAAGATATATTTATTTTATTTTGGTATGACATCACGTTGAAAACATATAAATTATACTCTGCGAGAGATAAAAAGCCCATCATAGGGTCTATATAATATATGCATCATAGATGGAACAATTGTTTCAAAAGAGGGCTTCCAAATGTTAGACTGTATCTAGTCTGTCAAAGGCTACTTGCCTAACCATATACATACATACATCAATATATACAAGACGGGATGCTCTAACATATCGCATTGCCGTCACAAAAGTAGAAATATGTGCTAGACACCGGGACGGTACACACTAAAGTAACCAACGTCCCGCCTAATATAATACCAAAAGAGCAAAAAGCCTAGCACTATCCTGACATATATACTAGCTATATACATACATATAAGTACAATATATATCCAGACAACACCGACTGCTCAACAAGCTGCAGTCGACTCCTCACTACCCTCCACTGCATCCTGATCTGGATCCTCCTCTGGATCCTCGTCAGACTCGTCTCCTGCCCCTGATCCAAACATAACCACTAGTCGGTCTCTGACTCCAGACGCCTCCTGTCTGAACGGGGGAAACTCGGGTAGCTGTGGTACTCCTGGTGCTACTCTCGGTGGACTGCTCACGAGGTCTGCGAAGTCTGTCACAACAGTCGGTACCCTAGGAAAAGACGGGTGAACTGGGTCGGTGATGGGTAGAGGTTGCAGGTGCGACGTAGTCCTCAGAAAACTGGGCAACATTGGCACTGCCTCCTCTGCTCGAACTCCAGAGGGTCCTCCCTCAAACTCCTGCCTCGACCTGACTCAGGACCGAGAAAATGGGGTGGACGGTACAACCTGGTCAGCACTAGGTGACGCTGGTCTCTCTGGTGCAACTAGAACTCGTCTGTAAGGCTTGAGTGCATCGTATGGTCCTGGAGGTGGGGCTCTGCGAAGAAAGAACTGAGTAAGGACTGCAAGGGCGAAACCAAGGAAGTCTCCAGTCGGTACAAAAGCCTCTCCAACCATAGTAATATAGTCCCAAGAAGTTGCCTCGGCCCACTCGCGCCACTCGGTCGGCAACCGGTCCACTAGGCTCAGTATAGCCTCCCAGTCAGTGATACCGTAATGTGTGACTGTCTGCCAGTGGCTTCGGTAGTCGGCTACAAACTGACCTATGTCCCTGTCGGGGGATATGTAGAAGTCACGAAACCGCCTGATGCGTGCCTCAGGTGTCCAACGGTCCATGTTCTTTCGTGGTACGATCGGCATCCTAAAATAAAATTTATGTTGCATATTAGTAACTTTATAGGAGAAAATACTAATCAATAACTTTAAAGGGAGTCTTAAGTAATAAATAATTAAAACTTTAAACTTATCATAAGACTTAACTTAAGTATCTTTTACCAATATTCTTTCCGTCTAGACCTCGTGACTACTAAAACGATGGTGAAAACTAGTTGGTATACTAACTATGTTCGTCGAGTAAGTTTAATCATTTTCTATAAAGTAAAACAAAGTCATTTCGGAGTGCCGACGAGATTGAACATCCGACTGAAGGTGACTATGTTCATGTCGCTTATATGCATCGACATTCGTCTTGTAGCGTTGTTTTCGTTATTGATGCTCGTCACATTACTTCTCTTTCTTCATCATCCGAGATCTTGCAAACTATATCACTTAGAATAGTCTAAGTTATTGCCAAAATACGGGAAAAGGCCTTAAGAGAGCTTCTAAGTTCTTATTCCATCATACTTCTCCATCATCAGAAATCATATATTTCAATAAATATCTCATGCTTCTTGAAATGATAAAACTTTCAAAGCATTTTCAAATCATTTTGAAATCACAAGACTTTTGAAATACTTACCTCTTTCATCGGTTGAGCGCGAAGTAATGGGGTGTCGAGCTGTCAATGACTTTATAAGTTTAGTGGTGCGAACTAAACTTTATTTCGAAAGAAACACAGGCTCAGAGCGAAACGACCTGGCTCTGATACAACTTTGTCACAGCCCCAAATCTCTAAGGACGACTAAATCAGGCGTGACTCGGGGTGGGAGATAAGAAGTGGGATAGAAGGGGAATTAATGAGTGATTAGCAAGGATGAAATATTTATATTCAGAAATAAACTAGTAGAATATTCATATAAAGATGATCAATTCACGAGGAGTTGGTCAACAAGGTTTGAGTAGCGTACAATAATATAAGTAGAACAAGTTTAAAAGATTTGGAAGACATCCATAGTACTTGAATATTTCATACATATCATAATATTAGAATATTAGAGTGTTTGCAGCGGAAAAACGCAGATTGACTTCACATATGAAGATATGAAGTCGAGGCTTGACATTGGCAAAAGATTTTCCGCTCAACACCCGCCATCACAACACTGCTCAACCTGCACATTTAGAAATATATGCAGGGCTGAGTACAAAGAAGTACTCAGTGAACACATGCCAAAACATATACACTTATAGAAAATTATCATGCATCTGCAACAGTAACACACAGGGGTTTTCATGAAATAAACCTGTGTTTACTAAATCATTTTCATACTTGAGCTCATCACATAATCATGTCATCAATGGCCATATCTGTCCAACGCCGGGGAAGGTGGCCACCTTCCGCGAACGTCACTCACCGAGGTCGGCCCATCTTGGAGCTTACAACCTCGATTACTGTGTACACTAATTCTGGAAAGCACCCCTTTGGCTAACTCAGAATCCGATCGATTTAATAAGTTGGCGAACCAACACAGATAGGCTCAAGAGATATCCATAGAAACATTTATGCATGATAATCATTTCAAAACATACTTTCAAAACATTTTGAAAACAATGTAAAGCTCGAGTTATTTTATAGCAGGAAAGCCCACCTGGTAGTCTTATAGAATAATTCAAAATTCTCCTTCCTCGAGTCTTAAATTCACCCTTGTGCTTCACCTTTTAAGCTAAAATAATCGAGTTCAATAACTGAACTAGACGAGAGAAAAAACGAATAACGGACTCGATAACAAAATCTAGATTTTAGGGCTTTGCATTCATCTAAGTCTCGGTTAAAGGTTTCGAATTTCTTCTAAATTTTGTCTCATTAATTTACAGAGTTAGACGTACATCTTTTATCAATCACTGGCTGGACTTGTCGAACTAATATCAAAGGTTGCGAAGAAAACCAAAAATCGAAGGAAAAATTGTGAAGAAATAAATCTGCACAGATTCTGTATCTTCGTACGCGATTCTGGAACAACTCGGAAAGAATTAGCAGTCGTGCGATATGTCGATGGAAAGCTACTGAAGTCTAATTTACTCTCCAATTTACGGATCTCGAAAATATTGAACGAGAAGAAAGTTATGCTCGTTTTGGTATAAGGTGGTAGTTGTACCCGAAATCAGCATGTCAACTCATTTAGCAGCAGCAACCCATCCGAAAAAAAAAAATGATTGTGACCCACCTCTTAGCCCAAAACATTATTAAAAGTTTACTTCTAAGTTAGCCCAATAAATTAACAATCCAAGCCCAAGCCCAACTAATAGAAAATAAAAGAACACTCATTATTTCTTTTCCCTACAGACACGCCCACTCTTTTACTCTCCCCCCCCCCCTCTCTCTGTGCATTCTCTCGTTCTCACGCCTGCAAAGTCTTCACTATTTTCTCCGGCTAGCTTCTGCAGTTCGCCGCCATCATCACCATCCCAACCCCTCGTTTCCCTTCATCCCTCCCTCTTTCGAATCTCCGTCTTGTGCTCGAATTCTACTAAAAACCCCCAAATTATAAGCCCTAGATCCCTAATCTACAAAACTGAAATTCTAGTTTTGCTTCAACCTCTCAAATTCTGGCGAAGTTCCACCGGTGTCTCGTCCACTCTTTTACTCTCCCCCTCTCTCTCTCTGCATTCTCTCGTTCTCACGCCTGCAAAGTCTTCACTATTTTCTCCGGCGAGCTTCTGCAGTTCGCCGCCATCATCACCATCCCAACCCCTCGTTTCCCTTTGTCCTTCCCTCTTTCGAATCTCCGTCTTGTGCTCGAATTCTACTAAAAAATTCCAAATTATAAGCCCTAGATCCCTAATCTACAAAACTTAAATTCTAGTTTTGCTTCAACCTCTCAAATTCCGGCGAAGTTCCACCGGTGTCTCGTCTCTGTTCCGCCTCAGACATCAGCAATAGGGCAGGGGTCGTCGACGCCGCCGTGTGTTCGCCCAAAGGCACAATCACCATACGCCGCCATTCCCCTGTTTGGCCAAACGGCAGCGGCCTTGAAAACGATTGTCACCTATTTCTTGGCCAAACGAGCCGTTGGTAATAACGAGTAGCACCGCCGTTGTTCGTCTCGTCCGCCGCGTGAGACTCCTATACTTTTCCCTTCTTATTTCTTTTAACTTTTAGTTTATGATTACTAATTAATTTCAAGGTTATTAATATTTCTTCTATTTCTCCTTCTCTCTCCCTATTCTTTCTGATTTACCCGACCGGCGTGCCGTTGTTCCGCCACCATTGGTTGCCGCTAACACCGCCATCACGCCAGCAGCAACAGCGCTGCGTTCGACGCGCCTCTGGCTTACTGAAAACGTACACGATTTGAGAGAAGCCGCCATCCCTACTGTCGTTCCGTGAAGGCCTCTTGCAGCCCATGATCGGGTCTTGATGTCGCGATAAAATGACTCGAAAGAGTCGTATTTTAGACTCGTGATAACAAGTAAGGTTCTAATATTTTGCTTAATCCCTATATTCTCTAATCTCTTGTCATCTGTTGGATATAAATTATGAGATGCTAGAAAGTTTAGAAGTAGAATCTTATGCTGGAAATTCCTATGTCTGGGGTTGATGGTTTAGGAAAGCGAGTGATGGAATAACGAATGAAAAACAGAGTTTTGGTGTTACCTTAGTTTAGTGAAAGGTGTTGGGGCTCTTTCTGTTGCAGAAATCCTTAAACAGCTAGTAAAGCTTCTTCTCTGGTTGGAGTATTATTGTTTTGACATTTGCATTGAATTAAAAAGGATGATCAGATTATGATTTTGCAGGTGAATGAAATGAAGAAGTTTGGCTTGAGTTGATACTGATTGAAATCGATCGAAAGATTTCGGTGCAACGGAAAATAAGATTAGCGAAGCTCCATGTTTGATCGAGAGTTTTGAGTTATTGGTTTGTTTGTATGTAGTAAAACTGGAGTGATGAGTATGGTGATTCAGTAAAGATTTGCGTTGTGACTGAGTATATTCTTAGAGGTAGTAATTTTTTTCTTTTATGGAATAATTGGCTTCAAAACGGATGACGTGCATCCTCTCTTCTTTTTACCACAAAATTGGCCATCAAGATTTAGCTGCAGATTTTATTGACGTGGCCTTCTCTTTTACGTCAGTAAGTAAATACAATAATATGTTAGTGCTAATGGGTTTTTCTTCTAGAAATTGGGTTGGACTCCCAATTAAAAATAAATCTGCTTCATTCGGCCCGCACACACAAATTAATATGAGGCCCAACTAAGAATTCTACTAATTAAACTTATTTTCAGGCCCATAACTTATTATTTTATTTTGGCTCAACTTTAATTACTTCCTTAATTATTAAGACCTAATCAATTTAATTAATTGTTCCCTAAGAATGCAAAAGCCCTTCTTAAAAAAAATTAATTAATCACGTTATTAAAAATTGGGGTATTACACCTCATAAGCTCAAAACGGGCTGAACGGTCCAATTGACAAAAAAGCTCTTCGAGGTTTTTCATCATTTCAGCTGCAGTCTGCATCCACTGATACTGCAGCTGAAGGTCGGATGTCATAGTGGTAATCATATAGGCTTTAGCCATATTATTCGCCCTATGCCACCTCTGGTGAACCTCTCTTTGCACATCGAAAGACCGAGCTGTAATACCCTGATTTTCTGAGTCTTAATTAATCGTCCTAAGTATGCTTAAATGTGCCTAAGTGTTTATTAATTGTGTTAATAAGTGATTAGGTGCGAAATTATGTAACATTTTGAGAAATAGATTTCCTTGTGAAATTACTAAAATGCCCCTGAACGGCAATACGTAATATTCTCATTTCGGTAATTCGAAACAAAGATGTGAAGAGTTATATGAGTGTAAGAATGAGAAATAAAGTATGAGTTCGAATTTCAGAGAATTCCGAGACAATTGACTTTTTGATGAATAGTAACTTTGAATCTACGTCTAATATGAATCATTTTCATGCATGCTAACATATCTTATCATCATTATAACTCAGTTTATAAGATGATTTTAGTCTCTTACATTCCATTAAACATTTTTAGAAAATTTCCAATTAACTTCTATAACCAACTAATATAATTTGCAACAATTTCAACTAACAAATCATCACTTAATATCAAACATGTATAAACTCCTATTTATTCTATAAATTTCTGGTTTTATATAGATGTTAATGGGTTGATTTTCTTCTCAAATTAACAACATTTATTCACTAAACATACTCTTATATAATCAATTAAACAATTGCAATTCTATTATCAATTAACATACAAAAATCCCCAAATTCAATTCAAAACCCTAATTGAATTTCATAACAACATAAGACTTTCAATCCCTTTTCATTCCAAACACTAATTAAACACCTACTAAGCATGAATTCATGATCAAAAGAAGAAAAACAAAAATCCTACAATTTTCCAAAAAAATTCTGCATTGACAAAGGTTTTAGGATTCTTGGTTTTGATCATTTTTAATCCATAATTATCATATCTAACATATCTAATTACACTATTTCAAGATCAATTCATCTATCCCAAACTTCTAAATTTTCGAACAAGAAGAAAAGAAAAGAAAAGAAAAACTAAATGGATAGGATTGTGGAGAATGCAAATACCTTAAGATTTAACTAAGGATGTATGGTGTTTGAATGGATGATTGAGGACTTGTGTTCTTTCTTCAAGCTTTGAGAGGTCTTCAATGGTGGATAGATGATGAAGAAGATGAAGTTTGAGGGAGAGAGAGAGAGTATTGCCGAGAGAGAGAGTGGAGAGAGAGAGATGGAAATGGTTTTGTCTTAGATGATGAAATGATGAAAAATGTTGAATGGTGTAAAGTGTAGTTTAGGTGTCATTAGCTTAATCAAGTCAACATGCATGGTTACACCTAAATGGTGATGTGTATCGGCTGCATGCAAAAGAATAAAATAAAGGGTTATGGGTTTTTCCGGCGCGATCCGACGTTACGGAAAAACGAACGACGAAAAACGTTGTTCGGTACAAAAAATCGTCGTGATTCGATTTGACCTTAAATTCTAACGTATGAACTTAATTAGAAAATAAATTTATAAAATTTATTTTGACAAAAACTCGGGACGACAAGTCCGAGTTTCGTCCGGAAAAACGTAAAAACAAACTTTCTCGGCGTGTTCGTATCGCAATTTTGTAAACGTAAAATTTAACGGTTTTCCGTTCTTAGTTTAAAAACTAAAAACTTTTCGTACGCGCTAACCCCTAATATAGTAGTCGTCTAGCCAACTCCTGTAATTTATTTTTAATAACGGATTCGACCGTTAGCCTTAGAAATCAAAAATTGTAAACTTAGGCGTGCAAAGCCATTTATTTAATTAACTTTAAATTTTAAGAACGTAAGGATTTTTACGGGGCATTACATATATATATATATATATATATATATATATATATATATAGATATATATGCTGAAAGATTAGTGAAGTTTAGGGATTTTTATACATTGATTTCTAGCTTGTTTTTTATTATGGATTTGAATACTATAAATCAATCTACGTACTTGTATGTGGTAGATTGAATGAGAAGAATTGTCACAGCCCCAAATCCCGAGGGACGGCAGAAGCCGGGGTGCGACTGGGATTGGATTAAAGAAGCGGGGAAGAAGGGGGCTGACTAACTAAACATACATAAAAGACAACATACATTCAATGAACAAGACTTTACTAATATAAAGGAAGAGTTAATCGTGAAGGATTACTCGACAAAAGTACTCGATAGTATCTAAGTTCAAGATTACAGACTTATACTACAGTGATTCATCAAATATACATGTTCTCAAAAGTCTAGAGTTTTGCAGCGGAAATTAAGTCATAGCTAAAGCATCCTAACTTCTCAACTTAATCAACTTCAACCACCGCCGCTCTCGTCGCTTCAACCTGCACATTTAGAAAACATATGCAGGGCTAAGTACAAAAGTACTTAGTGGGCACGATGCCGAAATCATAATCATAAGTATAGATAATTTGGCATTTCATAATTTGTAGCACATCGGGGTTTTATTTAAAATTAGCCCGTGCCTACTAAACATTTTCTGACTGATTTTTACAATTTACTCGGCCGAGCATTTTCTGGTATGTTACGTTCAATCTTGACCAATTCTCATTCACCGTGGCTGGTACCCCTCAACAGGGTATCACACACACCACAAGTTACAAAGTGCACTAACTCTGGAAAGCACTTAGCAGCTAACTCAGAGCCGATCGTTAGTTAACCTATTTAGATTAACTCTAAATCTGGAAAACACGTATGTTAACTCAGATAGGTACAAGAGAACTCACATAAAACATAAAACAGTTTATGCCATAATTATCACTTTGAAAACACAGATATCAAAGCGATAAAGAAAGGTTTTCCGAGCATTGCTCGTTTTATTTTATATATAAAAGTCCACCTTAGTGTTTACAGAACTAAGTACGAGCTTCCATTCTCCTGATCTTCCGTCCTTTCCTTACTACTGGCTTCCTCCTTCATTGTAAAATAATAACACTTTATATCGGTCGTAAAACATAATCGATCATAGGAATTCGAATTAGGATTTAGTCGTTTCATTTCTTTATGCATTTGCACGCTACTAGTTTCATTTTAGTTAAACGGGAAACGAGACTTGAACAAATCTCGTTTAGAACTCGAAAGGTCTCATACTCGACTCTTAGGTTAGTAGAGAGGGTAGTCGTCAACTTATTACGGCTTAAACGATCGAAAGAAACTAAGTTGCGAAGAAAACAACTTAGTAAAATAATTTCTGCAAAAATCACTGCGCAAAGCAGTAGTTCTGGGGACTGCCCAGAACAGAGGAATTTGAAACAGGGGATGAGCTTTGTACCATTAGAAAGCTTGGGAAATCTAGTTTACGCTCCAATTTACGGATCTCAAATCCCTTAAACGAGATATAAGATATTGCAGTTTCCGGCAAGGGTCGCAAAACTGCCGCGCTAACCCTAATTGCTCGATAGAATCGACGTATGACTTCTTAGGTTCGTTCTAAGTTCTCGTACTCGATTTCTCACGAAATTTCACTCTCAAGGCAGTCAACACGTACTCCCGTACGTGAAGGACTCCTTTTTAAAACTCGTTCATTAGCACGACGTTCTAAACATCGTCGTTTCAACTAACAATTACTAAACCAAAATCAAGTTAACATTTCTCGTTTCTATTTCTCGACTATAACTACAACTCATATTTTAATAATCCGAAAGCTCATGTCGTCAACTACAAAGTTATGCCTTAGTCCATTATAAACAATATTATCAAGTTAGAATTCTTATTCGACTTCTCGTTTATTAATTATGACCACTTGTTCGTCTCTTACGAGATTTCAAAAGTTGTCGGATTTCGTTCATTTTCTACGTCATCAAACATCATCTAACAAAATTCATTTTCATGCATATCATTACTTCATATCATTAACCAATCTCAACTTAGATCGAGTTCTTTGTCTCTTACGACTCACAAAATATTTTTAGAAAATTCCAAATAAATTCATAACAACATCTAATATCATTAACAACATTATTTCATCAACCAATCCTCAACTAAATCAACTACATGCAAACCCCTATTTTCTTATAAATTTCGGTATTAACACATAATTAAAGAGGGTGATTTTCTTCATCTAACATCATCATTAATCTCTTAATCTTACTACTATATCATCAATCAAACAATTACAAGTCTAATTACACATTAAATTGCAAAATCCCCAAATCAAAACCCTAGCCTAAACTCGGTTCTCATCCATTACTTGGGGGTTTTGATTTCTTTTTGTTTTAATCATCAATCGAACACCTCCTAAGCATGATTACACAACTAATTGAAGAATTCAAACATCCTACACATTTCCCCTAAAATTTCAGTATTCACCTAGTAATTAGGGTTCATGATTTTCTTCCAATTTTAATCCCTAAATTCATATCTAATCACATCTAATTACACTAATCGGAGATCAAACATCTAATTCATCCACCCCTAAGTTTCGATCCATCTTGGAAATAAAAAGAAAAGGAATCCAATTGGATAGGATTAGAGAAGAGGAGATTACCTTGACAATTAATTAAGGAAGAAATAGACTTCGATGGTTGGATGAAGACTTGTGTGAAAAATCTTGCTCAAGAACTTGAACTCTTCAATGGAGGAAATGAAAATGAGAGAGAGATGATGTGTATGAGGGGGCAGCCGATGGGAGGGAGAGGTGAGTGAGGGAGATGGATAAAAATTGTTATAAAGTTATAACATTAGGTTATTAGGTGTAAAGTGGAGTTAAATATCTAATATGGTGAATCACCATGTAAATACTATATAAAATGAAAAATATCAAGCTAGAGAGGAGAGGCAAAGTCGGTCATGAGAGGGAAAAGAAGAAAATTACGCGCTTTTCCGGCGCGATACGACGTTATGGAAATCGAACGACGAAAAACGTAGCTCGGCACAAAATCGTTAAATTCCGATTCGTCCAAAAATTCTAACGTATTAAACTTAATCGGAAAATAATATTTAAAATTTTAATTACGACAAAAACTCGGGACGACACAGTCCAAGTTTCGTCCGGAAAATCATAAAAACGAACTTTCTCGGGCGAGTTCGTATCGCAATTTCGTGAATGTACAAATCAGACAATTTTCCGTTCTGAGTTCTAGAACTAAAAATTTTTCGTACGCGATAACCCTAAATACAGTAGTCATCTGATTGACTTCCGTAATTTATTTTTGGAAACGGATTTTGCTGTTAATCTTAGAATTCAAAATCGTAAACTTAGGCGTGCAAAGCCATTTTTATTATTAACTTTAAATTTTTAAGATCGTACGGAAATTCTGGGGTATTACAAGAATTTTTCTCCTTTATCTCTCCCTAAAAACCGATGGATGTGAGCATAGAAATAATGAATTTTGTTGTGATGTTCTTGATGAATAAATCTATGATGTTTGAGTATGATATGTGTATTATGAAGCATGATGATTTAGAGAGTGTGAATTGTTTCCTTCATTTCTTGAAGAAGCCGAAAATATATATATGTGAAGATGAGTGAATTGTGATGATCTTTAGAAGACGATGATAGCATAGTGAGATTAATGATAATTTAAGCATGTTAAATTGAAGAAATCAAAGAGTATGAATTGTTATGCAATTTTTCTCAAAATAATCGAACCATATATGAAGCAATTTGAGGATTTTTGATGTTGTGAGTTAGTATTGATTAAATTGATTAATGATAGGTGAAATCGAGTATAATTTAAGCATAAGTTTGAGAAGAATCAAAGAAAGCATTTCATTTGCTTAAAAGCTTCAAAAAGTCAAACTATTGGAGCCTTAGAACTTGGGATCTTTGATGTTTGAGCTTGTAAGATGAAATTGATGCTGAATTTGATCAATTAGTATTATTCTAAGTATGATAGAACTTGAAATTTATGAAAAAGATCAAGTATAAAAATATTTAAGTCGTGCAGAAAATTTTTACGAAAAATTTGGAAATTTTTTGATGAGATGTGATGTAAATGATGATTTCAAGATGAAATTGAGATTAACACAAGTATGTTAGCCTTTTGAATTTCTGACTTCGGAGATCGTATGAAGAAGTTATGCCAAAACGAAAATTTTGTGCACTAAAATTCGATTTTCTAAAATTAAAATAAAGTTAAGTGAAAATATGAGACAATTGAGCTTAGAAAATTAAATCGAGCTTATTAGAACTTTAATCGAGTAAAACCGAACCCTTATGCATGAAAAATGATAAAATTCGAAGTTATGAAAAATTAGAGTAAGAATTTTCTCGATTTGTTTATGAGAAATTTAAACTGAATAAGTAATTTTTCAATTAGATTTATTTTAAACTAATCATTAAATTTTGAGATTTTTCGAAGCATGTGCACGCATTTCGAGATAATTGTGCCTTACTTTATTCCGAGAATTTTTGCATAAGGGCTCGAATTTCAAATTCGATTTCATATTTGAATTCGTTGAATTTTTTATAAGAGAAATAAAACTATTTTCATTCAAAACCGAGAACTTTAATTTTTAAGTTAAAAAGTCAAGCAGTATTGAGTCAGCATGAGATCGTATTTTGAGTCTTGAAGGAGTTTCTGAGTATGGAATTGAACATGTACGAATATGTGTGAATTTCTAGAATTTTTCTAGAATATTTTGAGAAATCTCGTAATTTTCTGAAGTCGTTTGATGTGTGAAATCGAGAAATTCTGAGTTATGGAATGAATAGTGATTTCTCGATTTTGATTGTTTGAATAAGTCTCAATTTGTCTGTTGTGCCAAGTTTTCTGAGTATGAATGTTCAAGTCTGAGGAAAATCTATTGGTATAGTACTCGTGTGGAGTTAAGAGTCGAAAAGTTCGATTAGTCAAGCCAAGAAAAGTTAGAAATCCCGAGTTGAGTAGAAATTCGAGTAATCGAGTTTAGATTCCATTTTCAATCAAGAAAATAGAACTCGTCCTTATAAGAATTTTATCCTTGAAGGAACGAGTGAAGTCGATAGTAAGAAACGAGTGGAGTCCAGAAGTAAGGAGCGAGAAGAAAAGAGGTATTCCGAGCGAGCCACTGGATGACAGGTGGGCTTTCTTGTAATACCCCGAACTTTTATAAATCTTTGAGTGCGTTTTAAATGCGTTTATATGTTTAAATAACATGCCATGAGTGATAAAAATTTTCAAGAAAAGAAAAAATTTTCTTATGAAATGACGAAAATGCCCTTATGTGTTTTGATGTGATTTTTCTCGTTTTGATTATTCGAATCGAGTATGTGATACATTGATTGAGCATTATTATGTGAAAATGAGCATGAGTATGAATTTCGGAGAATTCTAAAAACTTTTACTTTTTTATGAATAGTAACGAAAACCGAGAAATTACTATTCACCGACGGACCCTGAAGTTAATCTAATTAGTGTCTTTGGAATCTAGAATTAATTCTAAGACTTTTGAGATATATTAGAAGTTTATCCGAGATTATATGAGAGGATTTTAAAAAATTATTTCTTAACGGTTTAATTAACCGAGCAATTTTTAAGTTTTTCTTCGTTAGATGGAATTTGATTTAAAAATTAGATATTTGGTTTCCTTAAATTATTTGGTGAGATATGAGACGAAGTAGAGGTATTTCCGGTGTCGGGAACGAGTCGAGGAGAGCTTTTAAACGTTTTGAGAGTTAACGGAAAAATAGGGATATTTTCTACCGAAAAACTTTTTCTTCCGACGAAATTTTTACCAGATAAAACATGATTTTCTCTCTCTCTCTCTCTCTCTCTCTCTCTCTCTCTCTCTCTCTCTCACAGCCGACATCCCCTCTCTTTCTCTCCCTAAATACATTTTCTCATATTCATTTCCATCTCACATCTCTCTCTCTATCAAATAAATTAAACAACACTCTCTCTCTCTCTCTATTCTCTCATTTTGCGGAGAAAAAGAAGAAAGGAGTAGCAGCCTCTTCTTCCCTTCTTCTCTACTTCATCATCGATACACACACATATTTACGCTAAGAGGAATCACCATGGAAGTTTGAGGTTCCAAGCTCCAAAGCTCCCAAGATCATCTTCATCTTCTACCTTCAATCCAACCCAATAAGGTAATATTCATCCTCCAAGTTTTGTGATTATTTTGAGATTAAAATCACCCTTCCTCTCTTCCCTCTCATTTCGGCAGTTTTGCCATGGAGTGGTGATCAAATTTTGTTCATTTTCTTTGAGGTCTAGAGGTGAATACTACAAGGTTTTTCCATGGAAATCAAAGCCAACCCTTGAGCCCTCTTCCCTCTCTACACCATCGATCCAAGCTTTGAAGAAGAAGGAGTTTGATTCTTTTTATTTAAGTATGATATTTCTCCAATTTTTGTATATGTATATGTATGGTGATCAAGAGAAAGAAAGAGATATGCATGTTTATTTATGCTTAGGCAAACCTAAGATGATGATGGTGATGATTGATGATGATAATGATTTGATAAAAGCCCTAAAAACTTTACATAGGATTTAAGAGATAAGAAAGAAAAGGAAAGAAAAATTTTCTACAATTTTTTTTTATATAAATCGAAGAAAAAAAAGAGAGAGAGAGAGAAAATTTATTTTGATGATTTCTTGATTATATATGTGCTTATGGTGTTAACTTGAGTGCTTAATATGCATATGTGAAGATGAGAAATTTTAATGATTTATTTTATATATATAAGCATGGAGATATGATTAAGTTAAAAGTTTGGAGTATTTTATTTTTTTTTTCTTGAGAAAAATCGATATATATATATATATATATATATATATATATATGTGGGAAATAATAATTTTTGAGGGTTTATGATGATATTGATCATGTTAATGATATATAGTGATGATCTTGATGATTTTTTAGTGTTAGATATTGCATGAAAATTTAAGAGAAGAGGTAAAATGATTTTTTAGAAATATATATATATATATATATATATATATATATATAAAATCGAAGAAAATGAGTATAAGTATATATATATATATATGTGTGTGTGTTCATGATGTTCTTGAGCTAATTATGAAGTTATGAGTATATGTTCTTGGTGTTTTTGGTGAAAACATGAAGATTTGAAGATGTTATAAAATAAATTTTAAAAATTAAAATCGAAAAATAATAAAAAAAATAAATAATAGAGAAAGAATAAATAATTTGTAAAGGAGTTATGAATTAAGTAAAACAAAGAAAGACATTTCTTTGTTAAGAATATAAAGATCTAGATAATAAGAGAAGAAAAATGCCTAAGTTTAATATTGGTATTTAAAAGAAAATAATAATATTAGTTGAGAAATAAAAAAATGAATTAGAATAAAGAAAATGATTTAGAGGATGAGCATAAAAGCTTAAGAGATAAGTTATTCGAGATTGAGTTCGTTTATTTAATTTGATTAAGAAATCAATCAAAGGATTTTTATTGCTAAAATAAAGATAATAAAATGAGAATAATCAATTTAATAAATTACTTTCTTAAAACCTAAGAAGTTGTATAATACTCCCTCCGTTCGCGAAAACAAGTCCTACTTGCCCTCTTTTTTTTGTTCACCAAAACAAGTCCTACTTACCTTTTTCCACTCACATCAAGTGGGACCCACAACAACTTCCACTCTCATTTAACTTTTTCCACTCACAATATGTGGGACCCTTATTCCACTCATAATAATTTTAACTCTATTTTATCTTTTTCACTCACAACAAGTGGGACCCTTATTCCACTCACAATAATTTTAACTTCCATTCCACTTCTTCCACTCTCAATAAGTGGGACCTTAACTCCACTCACAACAACTTTATCAGCTTTCTTAATCTCCGTGCCCAGCACACAATGGGACTTGTTTTCGCGAACGGAGGGAGTATTACTTTATGTCACTTTAAAAACACTTTATATCACTTTATCAATTAAAAAAATACTCTCTCCATTCACCAAAAGAAGTCATACTTGCCCTCTTTTTTTTGTTCACCAAAAGAAGTCCTACTTACTTTTTTCCACTCACATCAAGTAGGACCTACAACAATTTCCACTCTCATTTAACTTTTTTCACTCACTATATGTGGGACATTTATTCCACTCATAACAATTTTAACTATATTTTATCTTTTTCACTCACAACAAGTGGGACCCTTATTTCACTCACAACAATTTTAACTTCCAATCCACTTCTTCCACTCTCAATAAGTGGGACCTTAACTCCACTCACAACAACTTTATCAGCTTTCTTAATCTCCGTGCTCAGCACACAACGAGACTTCTTTTCGCGAACGGAGGGAGTATAAGTTTTGAGATCTATGTTTGTATTCTTGAGTATACTTGAATGTTTAAATGATGTTATGAAGTGTTAAGAAAGTTATAAGTTTGAAATTAAGTAAGTGTTGCTTATTAAAATTTGAGAAACAAGTTTAGTAAGTTTTGAATGTTTGAATGTCCAATTCTTGATGGTATATTGAGTATCGAGTAATTAAATGATGATGTTTGAGTAAAAATAAACAAGTTTGCTTTTCAAATCCCTTAAATTGGAGTTAAGACAAAGAAGTTATCGAGCGTCGAAATTTTAAAATAGAAAGTCGAATTTCTATTGAATAAAAACAAAAATTTAATTAAGAAAAAGAATAAGTATATATTATTGGAAGTTGAATTCTTAAAATGAAAATTTATACGAGTATATGTTCGTATTTTGAGAAAGGACGATGTATTTTAGAATTTTGAGATATTAAATAGAAGTTGAATTTTAGATTCAAAATTATTATTATTTGAATTATTAAAAGTTTGATGAAATTATTTTTAAATCTGAAGTTATCATTTTATAAGAATAAAGTCGGGCAGTGTTAAGTTAGTCGTTGTTTGTATTTGAGATATAAATCATTTCTGAGTCTATTGTGCTTGATTGAACTTATGCGATTAAGTGAAATGTTCTTATTTTGCTTATTTATGGAATTAATTGTTTACTTATTGTGGATGCTCATTTACGATCTGAATGAATTGTGATGAAGATAGTTAAGAATTAATGATTCGAGAACTCGAGCAGTATACGACAAGATGGATAGTAATCTCTCGTTTAGCGGGAAGTACTAAAATGATACTATCCCTCTAACGAAAATGTGAGTTTGAGGTTTATCTAGTAACCGAGTAAAGTCGATAACCCGAGAACGAGAAAAGTGAGAAAGATGTCAATGTAGAAAAGTTAAAATAAAATAGGAAAGATCCGAGTCAAGTAGAAGTCCTTCAGTCGAGCCCAAAATCTACTTTACGTTTTACGGGATAATAATCTCCTCCTTATACGATGTTATTTTTGAAGGACCAAGCGGGACGAAAAAAGTAACGAGGACACAAAAGAGTAAATCGCCTCGACTAGATCTTCGGAAGCCAGGTGGGCTTTTCTAAAACCGAAAAATTGATGAATGTTATTATTTGTTGAGAATTATTATGTGAGTTTTTAAATCAATTGACTTGCCATTTATGTGATACCCCGAGTTTTTATACCTTTAGAGAGCGTGTAATTAACCGAGTGAGTTAAAAGATGAGAATTTAGGAGTAAAATTTTTCTTTTCTAAACGAAGAGAATTGGATAAAACGTTTAATTTGCCTTGTAAATCTTGTGTGAATCTATCTGTTCTATTTATCTGAGATGATGATGATGTAATAAGCTTGTTGAGTTGTTTATATGAAAATGAGTATGAGATTAAATTCCGAAAAAATCCCGAGGAGTTTGTTTGATTGAGATAACGTAACGTTAATCGCCGAGAAATATGTTTACGCCGAAGAAACTAGAATAGAATTGAACTAGAACCTTCGAACTTAGAATTTCTTTTAAGATCACTGAGATAGGGTAAGAACTTATCCGAGAATTGAGAAGAGAAATGAGGAGTTAATCTTTAAAAGGATTAATAAACGGATTAATAAGTCGATTAAATTCTTTTAAAATTTAAAGGACTAAAATGATCGAAACTTTTAATCTTTTAAATTGAGACGTGAAATAGGATTGGAATGCT
Source organism: Schizonepeta tenuifolia (assembly GCA_029490685.1). Classification (NCBI taxonomy): domain Eukaryota; kingdom Viridiplantae; phylum Streptophyta; class Magnoliopsida; order Lamiales; family Lamiaceae; genus Schizonepeta; species Schizonepeta tenuifolia. Next base: position 44,986,720 of record CM055956.1, on the reverse strand, counting down.
TAGTGTTGGAAGTGAGACGAGAAGAGGTTAGACCCGTTAATAGCACAAAAAGGAATTAATACGAATCATTTTATTCGGAAAACCTTTACGACCAGGTAATTAACACCCGTAACGACACGACGAAGACACGTGTCATCCACCTCTCACTCCCTCACGCCACCTCGCACTACCTACAAGCTATACCTAGATGTCATCATGGCTATTCTCTAGAAATGACCAACATACTTAGTAAATTGTGAAACTAAAGTATGCATGCAATTAACATCACATCAACCTATCTATTCATGTCTTACTACAACTTCCAACATAGCACTTTATTCCTTTTGTTGGATTTCATATGCATTCATTATCACAGCCCCAAATCCCGAGGGACGGCAGAAGCTGGGGTGCGACTGGGGTTGGATTAAAGAAGCGGGGAAGAAGGGGGCTAATTGACTAACATACATGAAAACATCGATAAACTATGAATAAGACTTTGAAATATAAAGAAGGAAGAGTTAATCCCTAAGGATTACTCGACAAAAGTACAAAAAGAAACTAAGTTCATATGTACAGACATAGACTACTGAGTTGTTCAAAAGTACATCTTAAAAAGAAATACAGAGTTTGGCAGCGGAAGGATTCTAACTAAGCATCCTATCCTTTAACTCAACACCAACCGTCGCCGCTCACCGTCGCTTCAACCTGCACATTTAGAAAGCAATGCAGGGCTAAGTACAAACGTACTTAGTGGGCACGATGCCTAAATCATAATCATAAGTATAAATAATCTGGCATTTTATAATCGTAGCGCATCGGGGTTTTGTTAAAAAGGCCCGTGCCTACTAAACATGTTCTGACTGGTTTGTATAAAGTAGCTTGCGCAAGCATTTTTAGAGTATGTTATGTTCAATCTTGACCCAAACTAATTCACCGTGGCTGGTACCCCTCAATAGGATATCACATACACCACAGATTACAAAGTGCACTAACTCTGGAAATCACTTAGCAACTAACTCAGAGCCGATCGTTAGTTAACCTAGTTAGATTAACTCTAAAAGTCTGAAAAACCCGAAGGTTAACTCAAAAATCTAGTAAACACGAATGTTAACTCAGATAGGTACAAGAGAACTCACATAAAATAGTTGAAACAGTTTATGCCAAGATTATCACTTTGAAAACACAATTATCAAAGCGATAAATAATACTTTCGAGTTGTGGAAAAACCCACATTTTATTTGATATAGATAAAAGCCCACCTTGTAAATACAGAACTTAAAAGCAAAAGCTTCCAACTTTGGATCTTTCGTCCTTTCTTTACAGCTGGCTTCCTCCTTCATCGTAAAATAAAATATACTTAAAAATGGGTCGTAGAGAGGAATCGTTTAAAGAGAATCGAAGAAAGATTTAGTTATTTTTATTCTTTTGGGCATTTGCACGCTTACTAGATTCGTTTTACTTAAACGGGAAACGAGACTCGTATTAATCTCGTTAGAACTTGGAAGATCTCATACTCGACTCTCGGGTCAGTAGAGATGGTAGTCGATATCCTAATACGACTTTAAAGATTAAGAGAAGCTAAGTTGGAAAGAATCAACTTAGGCGATTTACTTTGATTCTTTGAATGATTTAAGGAATTTCTCGTTTATTACTTCTTTAAAGAAAAGATAAGATATAAGGTCTCGACTGATCTCCATCACTAGAGGTCTTGTACTTGACTTTAGGGTCAGTAGGTAGATGTTCGATAGATAAAAATGGCTTAAACGATTGAAAGAAGCTAAGTTGTGAACTAAACAACTTAGAAAACAAGAAACTGAAAATTTACTGTACAGTCCAGTAACTCTGGAGGCTGTCAAGAACAGAGGATTTGGAAACAGGGGGTGAGCCCTATACCAATAGAAAGCTTAGGAAGTCTAGTTCGCGCTCCAATTTACGGATCACAAATCCGATAAACGAGCTGGAAGTTATAACAGTTTCCGGCGAGGGTCGCAAAACTGCCGTGGAAACCCTAATTGATTGATAAGTTCGACGTATAACGTCTTAGGTTCGTTTTAAATTCTCGTATTCAACTTTTTTAGAAACTGGACTCTTAAAGTAGTCATCACGTACCTCTGTACGTGATAAACTCCTTCTCAACTTGTTCAAAAGTACGACGTTCTAACGTCGGATTTCAACTATCAAGTACTAAACCAACAAAGAAAATCCAAACGCGTTCTAGTTCTCGATTACAACTATAATCCATATTATATTAACTCGGATGCTTATGATTTCAACTAGAAAAATATTCCAAATTTCATTATAAACAGTAATATCAACTTTAAATTCTCATCCGACTTCTTGATTTTCAGTTATAACTAGATATTCGTCTCTTACGCGATTTTTAAAAGTTGTCAGTTTTTGTTCAAATCTTAGGACGTTAATCTACGTCTAATATAAATCATTTTCATGCCTGCTAACATATCTTATCATCATTATTACTCAGTTTATAAGGTGATTTTAGTCTCTTACATTCCATTAAACATTTTTAGAAAATTTCCAATTAACTTCTATTATCAACTAATATGATTTGCAACACAATCAACTAACAAATCATCACTTAATATCAAACATGTATAAACCCTTATTTACTTTATAATTTTCTGGTTTTAAACATATATTAAGGGGATGATTTTCTTCTCTAATTAACATCATTTATTCACTAATCAAACTATTATCACAACTATTAATCACTTGCAATTCCAAAAACAACTAACATGCAAAAACCCCTAATTTATAATTCAAACCCTAATTGAATTTCATAATAACATAGGGCTTTAAATCCCTTTTCATTCCAAACACTAATTAAGCATCTACTAAACATGAATCTATGATCAAAAGAAGAAAAACAAAAATCCTACAATTTCCCAAAAAAATTCTGCATTTACACAAAAGATAAAGTTCTTGGTTTTGATCAATTTTAATCCCTAATTATCATATCTAATACATCCAATTTCATTATACTAAGATCAAAACATCTATATCATCACTTCTTAAAATTCGATCAAAAGGAAAAATAAAAAGAAAAGGGTTTTTAGATGGATAGAATTAAAGAGAAGTTGAATACCTAAAGATTTAATGAAAGATGTAATAGGTTTTGTTGGATGATTGATGACTTGTGTGGTTTTCTTCTTCAAGAACTTCAAGGTATCATCAATGGTGGATGGAGAAGTGGAGAAGATGAAGTTAGAGGGAAAGTGGGAGAGGGCTGCCGAGAGTAGAGAGAGAGGTGGAGAGAAAAGAATTGTTTTGTGTAATTGTTTGAAATGATGAAAGGTTGGACATGCATAAAGGTAGATTAGGTGTCATTAGCTTAATAAGTCAACATTTGCATGTCTTCCAACTAATCTAATGATGTGGCGGCTGCATGCATGGGATTAGGAGGGTTACGGGTTTTTCCGGCGCGATCTGACGTTACGGGAAAATGAACGACGAAAAACGTTGTTCGGTACAAAATCGTCGTAATTCGATTTGACCTTAAATTCTAACGTATGAACTCAATTAGAAAATAACTTTATAAAATTTATTTTGACAAAAACTCGGGACGACAAGTCCGAGTTTCGTCCGGAAAAACGTAAAAACAAACTTTCTCGGCGTGTTCGTATTGCGATTTTGTAAACGTAGAAATTAGACGGTTTTCCGTTCTTAGTTTATAAACTAAAAACTTTTCGTACGCTTTAACCCTAAATACGGTAGCCGTCTAGCTGACTCCCGTAATTTATTTTTAATAGCGGATTCGACCGTTAGCCTTAGAATTGAAAAATTATAAACTTAGGCGTGCAAAGCCATTTATTTAATTAACTTTAAACTTTTTAGAACGTAAGGAATTTACGGGGCATTACATTCATCTAAGACAAGAGAGAAGACTTCATTCACTCCATCTATCTCTCTCTCTCATTCGATCTCTCCCTCTCTCCAACCAAGAAAGAAAAGAAACTCTCAAACTCTCCAAACTCTCTCTACTCTCTCGGCAATCTCTCTCTCACACACATACTTTGATTTTACTTTACATGCAATCATGTATTCAAGCTCTCCATCCATGGAAATGAAGTAGAAAGTATCAATCTCTATTCATTTCATCCATATTCTCAAGAAAAGGTAAATATTTTTCAAGTTCTTGAAGTTAAATTCAAGTATCATCCAACACTTTCTTCATTTTGATTCTTAAACCCTAAAGAGAATGGATGATTAATTCCATGTTATCTCTTTTTCTTTGAGGATTCAAGAAGACTTCCTTCTTCTCTTCAAGTCCAAGCTTTGAAGCTTCACATTCCATCCATTTCAATTCCAAGAGCCAAGGAGAAGGATTCCATTTAAATTAAAGTATGAAAAATTCATTTGATTAGTTGTAAATATGTATGTCTCTAAGTCCTAAAAGAAAGAACTATGCATGCATGCTATTTAAATTATGTTTAGGCAAACTTAGGATGTGCATGTGACAATCGAGTGAGAAGAATTCGTTAGGAGAATCGAATATAGGGTTTAATCGGTGAATTAAAAGAAGAAAAAGAAACTAAAACCCTAAAAGAATTAAAGAATGCCGAAAATTATAGTAAAAATAGGAGAAATATGAATTCTTTGAGTTATTATTATTTTGATGCTTGATTTGTTATTTTTATCATGTTGAGAATGAGAATTTAAGCAAGAAAAATTGAGAAATAAAATGCACAAAAATGTGCATGTGTGTGCCGTGAGATTTGAGCAAAAAAATAGAGCTTTTATTTTGTTGATTTTGTTGATGAATTGAGTGATGTTTTGATCAATTGAATGATTGTATGTTATGTTGACATAATCATGCATGTGTTTAAATTAAAAAAAAATGAGATTGCATGTTGAAGTTTTGAAAGAAATTAATTGTAAAAATAATAAAAAGATTGGATGTTTAAGTATTTCAATGTATGTATGAATGTTAGTTTAAATGTGGAATGAAGATAGAAGTTTTGATAAAAAGATTTAAATTTGAAAAGCTTTTAATTAAATAAAAGATGAAAGATGTATAAAAAGATATATCAATTAAATGTCTTGGTATTAAAATTTAAAGACTTGAAAGTTTTACTAAAACTACAACAAAAAGATCTTTTATAACTTAACTAATAAAGTGAGCTAATTCATAAAAATGTTTATCAAAAGATAAAGAAATTATTAAATAAGAAATGGCTTAAGGGTTTAAAACAAGTAAAGAAGAAATAATTAAAGAAATAAGCAAAAATAAAGAAAACCGAGTTAAAGAAAAATAGATCGAGAAGAAATAAAAAGGAAGTTTTTAATCGAGTAAAGAAAAGATGCTAGACGAGTTAAGATAGATACTCGTATAAGTTAATCAAGAAAATAAGGATAAAATAAGATGTCGAATAGTAAGTTGAAAGAAGATTAATTAAATAATTAATTGAGTACGTTGTTTCCAACCAAGCGAATAAAAAGATAAACCGAGATAATAATTAGAGGAACAATAGTCGAGATAAGAAATGAGGATCGAATTAAAGATGAATAAGAAATCCTAATTTTATAAGAGATAATGATAATTAAAGAGAAATTTTGTTGAATTGAATAAAGGTTACAAAATACCTTGTAAGATAACGGATATAAAATAAAGCGTTGTCTATAAGTAAGAAAGATAGAATAAATAGTTTGAGCCTTCATAAAAAGAAATGCATAATCGAGTTAGATTTTAAGGTCTAAACTAAGTAATTGTTAATGTGTCTTGAAGTATGCTTGATTTATGTGAATTCATTATATGATTGAATAAGTGTTTAAATGCATGATGTTAGTTATGTTGTGAAAAATAATTGAATGATTGAGTTATTAATTGTTAAACCAAGAATTGATTAAAGCCTTTGAAAGAAAGCTCGAGTAATAGAATATAGACGATGACATTATTAATTAGAACTAGAAAAGTGTACGATGTTGAGTAGTAAAGTTAACCAATTCGAATAGAGTTAATAATTTAAAGACGAGAACGCGAGATCCTTTAGAAAAGTTAGAGCGAAGAGAGAGACGACTCAAATAGAAGTCCGTCAGTTAAAGTCCAACGTCTTTGTGTCCATCTTTCATATATCTTATTTTCCTATCGATGTCGAACTGTGAAGGATCGAGCCGGACGGATCATTAAGCGAGGACAAATAGCCCTAGACCACCTAGCTAGTCTTCGGAAGTCAGGTGGGCTTTTCTGAACCAAAACTATCGATGAAAATTAATTATGCTATAGAGTATTATGATATGATTTCAAATGTGATTGACTTGCCGTTTTTATTGAAGTTGGTATGTGTTATCATCTATTTATATGAAGATGTTATTATCCTGTGAAAAGCAGGAACCCACGTGTGGTATATGTTGAGGTGACTGTGAGCCTTGCTTCGGTTAGGCCGGTCACAGTGCTCGAGAAGGAGGCCTACTTCTCGGCACAGTGAAATTGTTTGTGATAGATGATACATACTGTTATATTATATGATATTTGACTGCGCAGTCTTTTTTAAAAGAAAAACGTTTTGACATGCACAAGTAAACTGTTTTTAAAACTGCTTATATACTTGTGATGTTCGGCAAGGTAAGTTCAATTATTATAGCTTTAAGAAGCATCTTTATTCAAATGTTTCGGCTTGTGTTCACTGAGTACGAAGTACTCAGCCCTGCGTGTGTTTCTAAACATGCAGGTTGACTGGATGGCGATGGCGTGGATACTTGGTGGTGTGGTTTGATTTTGTTGGTTGAGTTTAGTTGAATTTCAGACTGACATTTGTACGTCTTCATACGTGCAAGTGTTGGGTATTGATGCAAGTTTCCGCTGCAACCCTTTTGAATTAATGTCTGTTGATGCTAATACTTTGACACTCATGTTTTTGATCCCGAGCGTTGTGCTCGAAGACTTTGAATACTTGTTGAATTCGTAACTCTTTAACTTGTAATTCCGAGCAATGGGCTCGTAACTTGAATTGTTGTTGGACATGATCCTTTAACTTGATATATATATTCGTATGCTTTCTCTTTTTGTTGGAATTCCTTTCCCATCAGCATGAATTACTTGTTTGAATTCCTGTTGTAGGTGAAGTTAAGATGCTCGGTAATTATTTCATTATGCGTTTGAAAAACCAAATTCGATTGTCTTGTCTTCCATCTTTGTTTTCCCCGAGCATGTTCCCTTATTTGAGTTAGTTGTTAGTTGTTTAAGTTTGTTGTTGTTCGTAAGTCGCACCTCGAGAGTCGGGGCGTGACAATTTAGTTGAGTTGGTATGCTTTATCATCTGCTTGAGTTATTACTATCTTGTGAAAGACAGGAACCCACGTGTGGTATTTGAGTTGTTTAAGGTGACTGTGAGCTTTACTTTGATTTAGCCGATCATAGTGTCTGAGAAGGAGGCCTACTTCTCGACACAAAGATGATGTGGTAGATGATTCATACCTGTATTGAATATTATATTTTCGACTGCACAGTCCATTTAGAAAATAAAAATGTTTTTGCATTCACAAGTAAAACGTTTTAAATTGCACTAATGCTTGTGATGCAGGGGCAAGACAAGTTCATTTATATAACTCTGTAATACCCCGAATGTTTAAACCGTCTTTAAAATAAAAAGTTAATTAATAATTAAGGCTTTGCACGCCTAAGTTAAGGATTTTTGATTCAAAGATTTACGGTGAAATCCGTTTCAGAAAATAAATTCCAGAAGTCGGTCGAACGACTACTGTATTAGGGTTTTCGCGTCCGGTAGATTTTTCGTCCGAAAACTAATAATTAAAAACCGTCAACTTTACATTCACTTTTTCTTCGATACGAGTTCACCGGAGGAAGTTAGTTTTTATAATTTTGCCGGGCGAATTTTAGACTGTCTAATCCCGACATTTTTTTCGGATTTTGAAAAACGAATTTGGTTTTTCGAGTACGTGATTTCTTTCTAATCTAACGGACGAATTAGATTTCGTCGAATTCGTAACTATCTACGAAAGTATTTCTCGACTTTTTAATCGTCGTTTAAAGTCCGGAAACGAGATATTTCCGTCTAATAAATCCACGCCAAACGTCCCTTAGCGACTCAGTACACTTTAGTTAGATATTTTATCTCACTTTATGTATCTCTACATGAGTCATCACCTCTCTCTCCCTCCCTATTCCATCCGCCACCCCACCTCAAGCTCTCTCTCTCATTTTTCTCTTCCAAACCTCCATTAAAGCTTCAACCTTCAATCTTTCTCAACCTCTCAAGTCTCTCATCCACCGATCGATTTCATTTCCGAGTTCGTATTCAGCAAGGTAAGAACATCTCCTACGTAATGAACCGAACAAAGTCTTGATTCCATCAATTTCATTTTTTTCGAAATTTAAGAGATGAAGAAGCATGTTGATTCTTGTTCGATTCATGTTCTAGTATGCTTAGGAATAGATTCTACGGATCGAATCATGAAGAAAATCACTCTCCTTTATTTTATATAATTACCGAAAATTTCTAGCATTTTAGGGGTTTGATCGTAGTTCAATTTCTTTGTTGTTTGATCAATAGATTAGTGATCTACATGTTGTTAATTGACTATATGAATTAATTTAGGTTTTTCTAAAAATAAAAGTTGAAGGATAAGAGATGAAGAATGGTTGATTCGATGTAGTAAATGTTATTATATGCTCGATTGATTAATAGAAATGAGATATACGATGTTTGAGGATGAATATATATTTAATTGGGATTTTTCTAAAAATAAATTGAAAAACATAAGAGATGGAAACGTATCGATAAGTTGAAGCTCGATAATATTTTGATAATATGGTTTGCATATTAGTGATGCTTGTTGGGTGATGATCGTTGTTGTGAAATTTGAACGAAAACGGAGAACGTAAGATTTTTAGTAAGAGACGAACAATCGACGATAAGTCGAGAATAGATAATGATTTAGGTTTGTGATTCGAACCTACGATAATCTTGTTAGTTAATGATCGTAACCGTAAAGTTTCAATGAATTCTAAGAAGTTTCGATTTTGAATAAGAGACGAAGAATCGAGTTTAGAAGCCGGTAGAAAAGTCGAATAAGGAAATCCCTTTTAATAATAATTATTGTTATTGATTGACGAACGATATTGTAGTTAACGAATTTTCCATCCAAGATACGAGACATTATGAGATATAGTTAAGAAACGAGAAGTTGTTGAACAAAATAGGAATTGAAATTCGTTTTTGGTATAGTAAATGGTTAGTTGGAAATGACGAGGAAATGCTCGTCGTTTGTTAATAAAAAGTCTTGAATATGAATCCAATTATTGGATACTGTATGTAGACTGTCTTGGGATGAAAATTTCGTGAAAAAAATGTGGAATAGCATTACTCGAACCTAGGGAATCGTGCGTCGAAATTTGTCGTGCATTAGGGTTTCGCGCGACTGTTTTGCGACGTTTCACGGAAACTGTCATAACTTTTAGCTCGCTTAACAAAATTGAGATCCGTAAATTGAAGAGTAAACAAGACACCCATACCTTTCTTTTGGTATAAGATTCATCCCCTTTTTTCGTATTCTCTGTTCTGTATGAACTTACTGACTTGGGCAGTAAGTATCCAAAGTCTAGTTTCCTAAGTTGAATCCTTTTCAACTTCGTTCCTTGTGAACTTTTAAGTCGTTATAAGTTATCGACACCCTTTACCTACTGACCTATATGTCGAGCAGTGAGCCGAGTCAGTTTGTATATGAGAATTGATCGAAGTCTCCTTTATTAGTTAATCAAAAGGAAGAAGTAAAGTACAAACGCCCAAAAGACTAAAAACCGTTTCGATTTCCTGTTTCTTTTATCGTTTGCGTTCAAGTTACTTAAGTCTGTTTATTTACGATGAAAGGAGAAATTCAGCACCGAGGATAGGATGGAAGACCAGAGACGGAAGTTGGTTTAATAGTTTTGTAATCAGACAGGTGGGCTTTTCTATATACAAAATAAAAGAGCGATGCTCAAAAATCTTTGTTTACAAGCTTTGATAATTGTGTTTTCAAACATAATAATCAGAGCATGAAATGATTTGTTTTTATGTGAGTTCTCTTGTACCCTTCTGAGTTAGCCGACCTGCTATCCAGAATTATTAGTTAGCCGACTTGCTAACTAAAACGATCAGACTTGAGTTAGCCGACCTGCTATCCAAAGTTAGTGTACACAATAGCCGTTGTGTGTGGAACCCTGTTGAGGGGTGGCCAGCCACGGTGATAATTACTGGGCAAGATTGAACGTAACATATGAGAAAAATGCTTGCGCAAGCTACATTGTGAAAATGAGTAATAAAATGTTTAGTAGACACGGGCCTTTATTAAAAAACCTCGGTGTGCTACAGAAATAATATGTTTGATTATCTATACCTATGTTATGTTTTCGGCAACGTGCCCACTAAGTTCTTTTGTACTTAGCCCTGCATATGTTTTATAAAATGTGCAGGTTGAGCGACGGGAGCGGCGGTGGTTGAGGTTGAGTTAAGAAGTCATAATTAGAATAAGAACTTGTATTCAGCTTTTCGTTATTCCACTGCCAAACTCTTTTGAAGTTAATGTATCTTTCTGTTGCGTCTAAACCCCGTACAACGAATTCAGTTCCTTTTGAACCAATTGCCGAGTGATCTTTCGAGATCAACTCTTCCTTTTATATAATGAAGTCTTGTTTATAGTAATTCATTCTGTAATTAATGTCTGTATATTCATTCATTCTTATTCATCCTCCTTCTTCCCCGCTTCTTTAATCCTACCCCTAGTCACACCCCGGCTTCTGCCGTCCCTCGGGATTTAGGGTTGTGACAGAGTGGTATCAGAGCCCGGTTTCTGTTCTGCATGCGAATTTCTTCAAGTAGTAAGATAGAGTATTTGTATATACTCTTTACCCGAGTCTTCCTTCAAGTAAAGTTAAGTCGTAACACTAAATTTAAGAGTGTAGACGACAACTCAACCTCCCGCTACGTCGACTCAATCAAAGAAAGAAAAGTAAGGAAAGAATTTCAGAAGTATGATTTGTTTAAGAAGAAATTTTGATTAAGTATGCAAGAACTTGTGAATTAAGTATGAAAGTATGATGAGAATAAGTATGCTAGTATGAATGTGTTTAAAGTATAAGAGTTATACTTTGTGAATTACGTGAACTATGTGAAAGCATGAATGCTATTCTATGCAAAAGTATGTGAAATTATGTGAGTTATAATTTCTTTTATTATTCAAGATGTTTGTTTGGAATGAGAATTTAGACGAATTCTAAAGCCTTCCCGATTCTTTGAGAATTTAGACGAATTCTAAAGCCTTCCCGATTCTTTAAGTGTTGCAATTTGAATAATGGAATATTCTGATTGTAATTTAAGAATTCTTTAAGATATGTTATATCCCTATGAGTTACTGATCCGTGTTCTCTTAAAACTTTGTAGGATGCCTGCTACCCGTGTTACGGCTCGGAAGAGTCGACCAGTGAGACAGAGCACAGTAGTTGATGAGATTCTAGACGTGTACTATGATTATGAGGTGGATCCGAACACAGACATTAGACAGTTGGTTACTGACTTCACTGCATGCTTCTACGCAGCCCGTCACTTCATTTCTGAGTATCAGGTGATAGCCGACTTGATCGTACGGCTACCCGACGAGTGGTATGGTTGGGCACATGCCATAGCCTGGTACCACATTGCAATGATCGGTGATGACCCCGAGCGGATCGGCAACTTTGCTGGTTTCGCCTTAGCCATACACAGGCAATTTTTTCACAGTCGAGTCATGTTGCCTATGCCGGTTGAGCAGCACCTGCCCTACCTTCACGTTCTGACAAAGGCTGAGGCCGAGTTTGAGCCGGAGCCGTTAGCCCTAGACCCGGAGTTTGCAGCACTGTTAGAGCTACCGCCAGTGTTGTCACCTGTTGAGGGATTAGTTCTAGGAGACGAGTACCTTGAGAGAGACGCAGAGCTGGATGCGATGTTAGAGTTACCATCTCCTCTTACACCACTGAAGGAGATCTATGCTGAGTGGACTAGAGTCTGGGGACGGGATGAGGCGGGGCCATCCAGGGCTCGTTCTGTAGAGGTGTACGCTTCCAGTTCACTTCCTGATCACCTTCTTCCTCTGAAGAAGCGTGCAGTGGTATCCTTTTCAGACTACCTGATTTCAGACTCGGAGAGGACTACTTCTGACGTGCCTTCACCACCACCACGTACACTTCTGGACGGCACTACTTTGAGGGTTGACGAGGCACTACAGCTCGTCTTTGGTTCATATTCTGAGGAGGAGGATCCGGAGGAAGATCCAGAGAAAGACTCGATGGAGGAGGACCCTGAGGAGGACCCTGAGGAGGATCCTGAGGAGGACTCCGAGGAGTTGCAGGCCATAGAGGGCAGTAGTGACTCGACGGCAGCTTGTTGAGCAGGGCGTCTTAAACGCGTAGTACTAGCAGAAGTCTCCTTTTGTCTTGTAAATAGTCGGATCAGTAACTATTTTTTTGTAGTACTCCCTACGGATACGAAGTTTTTGGGTTCGTTTCCGTTCTAGTACTTCCAGTAGATACGGAGATGCAACTTGTTAGTGCACCCGGTTTATAGATAGACAGTTAGCCTAGTTTAGACTAGTTATAGTCTAACCCTTTTTGTATAAGTCCTCCTTAGAGGCAAAACTAATATTCTTTTTGACGTGTATATATATATATATATAATGACCCGAGAGTGGGCTTAATCTTATGAAAAGTTTCTTCTAAGTGCGATTAGAAGAAAGTATTAAATGAATATTCCGGTTTAACCCAGAAGTTAAAAGTTTAAAAGAGCTAAGAATCGAAGCTATTATCAGTTTTCTTTTCCCTGAACTTGTTTAAAGTTAAGAAAAGAGTTAGAAAGTAAAAAAAGGCTTAAAAGTAAGGTGTTAATGAGAGTTTTGTTCTTATAGTTTCAAAAAAATATGCTGCCGAGAGTTGTTAACAACCGAGGAAGACCTGATAGGCTTAGGGGACGTGGTAGATGTCCAGCTCAGAATTATAGGGAGGAAGAATAGGAACATCATGATACCCCTCCACCACCTTCACCATCACCACCTCCACCCCCACCTCGTCGTGACATTGAGGACTTATTCCTCAAACGTAACCCACCTGTGTTCAACGGATCGGGAAACCCAAATGCTGCTGAGCTTTGGGTACGATCTATCGAAAGGATTTTCAAACTCCTCAGATGTACTGATGAGGAGCGACTACTGTGTGTCACGTGTCAGCTTTCCGGACTAGCTGACTACTGGTGGGAAGCTCGGCAGAAGGTCATACCCGCAGAGCATCTGGCTCGTTTTACCTGGGAAGAATTCAAGTAAGCACTATATGATAAGTACGTCCCTAAGACGTATAAGGCTCAGAAGGAGGCTGAGTTCTTCAATTTGAAGCAAGGAGAGATGACAGTCACAGAATATGACGCCAAGTTCTGTGAGATGTCGAGGTATGCGCTTGCTCAGGTGGATACCGAAGATAAACTAGCAAAAAAGTTCCGTGGAGGACTGAAACATGAATTCGGAATTGCGTTAGCCAGTCATGGGGGACTGAGCTACATGGAAGTTTTAGGGCGAGCCCTAGAGATGGAGGCCGTAGTGCCTGACGAAAGAAAAGCGATTACAACCACACCAGCTCCAGCCCAGAATCAAAACCGAGGTTACTACAACAACAACTACAACAACAACTACCAAGGGAAAAGAATGTGGGAAGGGGGAAATAACAGTGGCTACAATCAGAACTATAACAACCAGGGAAATCAGAGAAGTGGCAATCAGCAAGGCTATCAGTAGTCGAATCAGAACAATAATTTTGGAAAGAAACCGTGGCATGGAAACAATCAGTCAGGGTTGTTTCTTTAGGGAAATAGACAGGCAGGCTAAGGGAGAGGAAATAATCAACAGAATCAGCCACAGGGACAAGAAAGGAATTACAACTAGGGAAATAATAACCCAGGGAGGGTTACCTTTCCTGTTTGTCAAAAGTGTAATAGAGCGCATCCCAGCGTTTTTCAAGCAGGCATGGGTGTTTGCTTTAACTGCGGACAAAAAGGACATATGAAGAGAGAGTGCCCGAAGCCACTGAAAGCGGTAGGACAGAACTAGTATGGACAGCCCCAGCCTTTGAGGGCGATTCAAGCGCAGCCGCAACAGCAAATGACCCAGCAGCAGTTTCAGCAGCACGCTCAACAGCAACAGAATGCAAGGGCATGCGCGATCAAACAGGGTGCTCAGAATAAAGGAAAAGGAAACCTAGCAGGTATGGGAAAACTTCACAACATCCCTATTAAGATAATGTTTGATACTGGCGCATTGCATTCTTTTATTGTTGTTTCGTGTGCGGATAACTTAGATATTAGACCTGTACGAGCTGAACACGCTATGAGAGTAGCTACACCTTCAGGAGAGATCACTACTTCAACGCATGTTTGCTCTAACCTAGAATTAGAATTCGGAACTCTTAAGGTTAAGGCGAACAACTTGAATGTTATGATAATGTGGGACGTAGATATAATCTTAGGAATCGACTGATTGTCTGAGAATCATGCCACGATTCTCTGCAACGAAAGGAAAATCTCTTTCCAACCACCAGGGAAAGAACCGACAGAATTTCATGGGATTGCAATGGGCAAGAGAGTACCGATAATATCCGCCTTACAAGCCAAGAAGTTGATGAAGAAGAAGGGTTGTACCGCTTATCTCGTATGCCTAGTTAGAGAATCAGGAGCCGAGAAGACCATTCAAGACGTGGAAGTTGTTAACGAATATGAAGACGTCTTTCCAGAAATTTTACTTGGTTTACCACCCGACTGTCACATAGATTTCTCGATTGACCTAGAACCAGGATCGGCCCCCAAATCAAAAGCCCTATATAGGATGGCACCAAAAGAATTAGAAGAACTTAAGATCCAGCTACAAGAATTGTTAGACATTGGTTTCATTAGACCGAGTGTGTCACCTTAGGGAGCACCAGTTTTGTTTGTCAGAAAGAAGGACGATTCTATGAGAATGTGCATAGACTATCGTGAATTAAATAAAATCATCCTTAAGAATAAGTATCCTTTGCCAAGGATAGAAGACCTCTTTGATCAGCTTAAGGGCGCAGGAGTCTTTTCAAAGATAGATTTAAGATCTGGGTATCATCAATTGAAAATCAAACCCGAAGACATACCTAAGACTGCTTTCCGAACCAGATATGACCATTACGAATTTCTAGTTTTGCCATTTGGTTTGACTAACGTTCGGTTTGACTAACGCTCCCGCCGTATTCATGGATCTCATGAATAGAATTTTCCAGCCATACTTAGACAAATTTGTTTTAGTATTCATCGACGACATTCTCATTTACTCCAAGAATGAAGAAGAACCCAAGGAACACTTGAAAATAGTCTTAGAAACGCTTAAAGCCGAGAAGCTTTACGCCAAATTCAGTAAGTGCGAGTTTTGGCTGAAGGAAGTAATGTTCCTTGGACACATCGTATCAGCAGAAGGCATCAAGGTGGATCCTGCCAAGGTAGAGGCAGTGCGCGATTGGAAATCGCCGACAAGTCCGAACGAAATTAGGAGTTTCTTAGGATTGGCTGGTTATTACAGAAGATTCATTGAAGGATTTTCAACGATTGCTAGACCTATGACGCAAGTACTTCGGAAGGAAAACAAGTATAAATGGATGGATGAATGCGAGAAGAGTTTTCTGATACTCAAGGAGAAGTTAACCACAACACCAGTGTTGGCTCTGCCAGAAGCGAATAAGGAATACGTGGTCTATACAGATGCGTCGAAGAACGGATTAGGTTGTGTTTTGATCCAAGACGGATAGGTGATAGCTTATGCTTCACGATTTTACCTCATGAAGTTGAATACCCAACCCATGACTTAGAACTAGCAGCCGTTGTGCATGCGCTGAAGATTTGGAGACACCATCTCTATGGTGTTAAGGTTGAAATTTTTACGGACCATAAGATTTTGAAGTACTTTTTCGAGCAAAAGGAATTGAACATAAGACAAAGACGATGGCTCGAATTAGTCAAGGATTATGATTGCGGAATCAACTATCATCCAGGAAAAGCAAATGTGGTAGCTGACACGCTGAGTCGCAAGACTCCAATCAAGTTAGGATGTCTCTTAGTTGAGGAAGAAGCCCTTGTACGATAATTTGAAGAAATGGACTTAGAGGTGCTGGATGCATCTGAAACGATAACAAACCAAATAGCAGCACTCGAAGCTACATCAGATTTACGAGAAAGAATCATAAGTGTGCAGAGAAAGGACGAATCAACTGAGAAGCTGCGACTAAGGATAAGAACGGATAAACCGAACGGTTTTTCCGAGGCACCAGATAATGCCATTTTGTTTGAAGGCAGACTTTGTATCCCTGAAGACGACGAATTGAAGAACGATATCATGAGTGAGGCTCACGATACGCCATATACAGCACACCAAGGGAGTACGAAGATGTATCAGGACTTAAGAAAGAATTTTTGGTGGAACGGTTTGAAACGAGACGTTGCCTCGTTTGTAGAAAGATGTTTGGTTTGTCAACAAGTGAAAGCTTTACACCAAAGACCATATGGATTGTTACAACCATTAAGTATCCCAGAATGGAAATGGGAGGATATAGCCATGGATTTTTTTAAAGGTTTGCCTAAATCAAGAAGAGGAAACACTGCCATCTGGGTAGTTATTGATAGACTCACCAAATCAGCTCATTTTCTACCGATTAAGATTACCTATGGGTCAGAGAAGTTAGCACAGCTGTATGTCCGTGATATTGTACGTCTGCATGGAATACCAAAGTCGATAACATCAGATAGAGATGCCAAATTCACTTCGAGATTTTGGATCACGATGCAGAAAGAGTTTGGATCCGAGAGAATGATTCAGATACTCGTTGATATGTTAAGAACGGTAGTTTTGGATCGAAGCACGAATTGGGAAGATATCTTACATTTAGTTGAATTCGCGTAAAATAACAGTTATCAGGCGACGATAGGAATGGCGCCTTACGAGGCTTTGTATGGAAAGAAATGTAGGTCATCACTTTATTGGGATGAAGTAGGTGAAAGAAAGAACCTAGGACCCGATGCGGTCAGTAAAATGATCGAGATCATTCGTCAGATTAGAGTTAGAATGAAAGAGGCCCAGAGCCGACAGAAGTCTTACGCCGACGATCGTCAAACCAATCTTAGTTTTGAAATTGGGGATAAAGTTTTTCTCAAGATATCACCATCCAAGGAGATCGTTAGATTCGGCGTTAAGGGTAAACTCAGACCAAGGTTTATAGGACCTTTTGAGATTCTCGAGAAAGTAGGACCCGTTGCTTATAGATTGGCCTTACCGCCAAGTCTAGGAAGTGTCCATAACGTGTTTCACGTCTCTCAGTTGAGAAAATATGTTTTTGATCCTAAGCACGTAATTAACCAGTAAGACGTTGTTCTTGAATCTGACTTGAGTTATGAAGAAAAATCATTATCTATTTTAGATCGTAAAATACAAGAGTTAAGTACCAAGTCGATACCAATAGTAAAAGTGATATGGAATCACCACGGGCAGGAAGAAGCCACGTGGGAACTAGAAGAAAAGATGAAAGAAAAGTATCCTTACCTTTTTGAAGAAGGTATGCAAATTTCGGGACGAAATTTCTTTTTAGAGGGGTAGGATGTAATACTCCGGATGTTTAAACCGTCTTTAAAATAAAAAGTTAATTAATAATTAAGGCTTTGCACGCCTAAGTTAAGGATTTTCGATTCTAAGATTTACGGTGAAATCCATTTCAGAAAATAAATTCCAGAAGTCAGTCGAACGACTACTGTATTAGGGTTTTCACGTCCGGTAGATTTTTCATCCGAAAACTAATAATTAAAAACCATCGAACTTTACATTCACTTTTTCTTCGATACGAGTTCACCGGAGGAAGTTAGTTTTTATGATTTTTCCGGGCGAATTTTAGACCGTCTAATCCCGAATTTTTTTTTGGATTTTGAAAAACGAATTTGGTTTTCCGAGTACGTGATTTATTTCTAATCTAACGGACGAATTAGATTTCGCCGAATTCGTAACTATCTAAGAAAGTATTTCTCGACTTTTTAATCGTCGTTTGAAGTCCGAAAACGAGATATTTCCGTCTAATAAATCCACGCCAAACGTCCCTTAGCGACTCACTACACTTTAGTTAGAAATTTTATCTCACTTTATGTATCTCTACATGAGTCATCACCTCTCTCTCCCTCCCTATTCCATCCGCCACCCCACCTCAAGCTCTCTCTCTCATTTTTCTCTTCCAAACCTCCATTAAAGCTTCAACCTTCAAGCTTTCTCAAGCTCTCAAGTCTCTCATCCACCGATCGATTTCATTTCCGAGTTCGTATTCCGCAAGTTAAGAACATCTCCTCCGTAATGAACCGAACAAAGTCTTGATTCCATCCATTTCATTTTTTTCGAAACTTAAGAGATGAAGAAGCATGTTGATTCTTGTTCGATTCATGTTCTAGTATGCTTAGGAATAGATTCTACGGATCGAATTATGAAGAAAATCACTCCCCTTTATTTTATATAATTACCGAAAATTTCTAGGATTTTAGGGGTTTGATCGTAGTTCGATTTCTTTGTTGTTTGATCGATAGATTAGTGATCTACATGTTGTTAATTGACTAGATGAATTAATTTAGGATTTTCTAAAAATAAAAGTTGAAGGATAAGAGATGAAGAATGGTTGATTCGATGTAGTAAATGTTATGATATGCTCGATTGATTAATAGAAATGAGATATACGAAGTCTGAGGATGAATATATATTTAATTGGGATTTTTCTAAAAATAAAACGAAAAACGTATGAGACGGAAACGTATCGATAAGTTGAACCTCGATAATGTTTTGATAATATGGTTTGCATATTAGTGATGCTTGTTAGGTGATGATCGTTGTTGTAAAATTTGAACGAAAACGGAGAACGCAATATTTTTAGTAAGAGACGAACAATCGACGATAAGTCGAGAATAGATAATGATTTAGGTTTGTGATTCGAACCTACGATAATCTTGTTAGTTAATGATCGTAACCATAAAGTTTCAACGAATTCTAAGAAGTTTCGGTTTTGAATAAGAGACGAAGAATCGAGTTTAAAAGCCAGTAGAAAAGTCGAATAAGGAAATCCCTTTTAATAATAATGATTGTTATTTATTGACGAACGATATTGTAGTTAACAACTTTTCCATCCAAGATACGAGACATTATGAGATATAGTTAAGAAACGAGAAGTTGTTGAACGAAATAGGAATTGAAATTTGTTTTTCGTATAGTAAATGGTTAGTTGGAAATGACGAGGAAATGCCCGTCGTTTGTTAATCAAAATTCGTGAATATTAATCCAATTATTGGATACTGTATGTAGACTGTCTTGGGATGAAAATTTCGTGAAAATAAAAGTGTAATAGCATTAATCTAATCTAGGGAATCGTGCGTCGAAATTTGTCGAGCATTAGGGTTTCGCGCGACTGTTTTGCGACGTTTCACGGAAACTGTCATAACTTTTAGCTCGCTTAATGAAATTGAGATCCGTAAATTGGAGAGTAAACTAGACACCCGTACCTTTCTTTTTGTATAAGACTCATCCCTTGTTTTAGTATGCTCTGTTCTGTATGAACTTACTGACTTGGGCAGTAAGTATCCAAAGTCTAGTTTCCTAAGTTGAATCCTTTTCAACTTCGTTCTTTGTGAACTTTTAAGTCGTTATAAGTTATCGAAACCCTTTACCTACTGACCTATATGTCAAGCAGTGAGCTGAGTCAGTTTGTAGACGAGAATTGATCGAAGTCTCCTTTATTAGTTAATCAAAAGGAAATAGTAAAGTGCAAACGCCTAAAAGACTAAAAACCGTTTCGATTTCCTGTTTCTTTTATCGTTTGCGTTCAAGTTACTTAAGTCTGTTTATTTACGATAAATGGAGGAATTCAGCACCAAGGATAGGACGGAAGACCAGAGACGGAAGATCGTTTAATAGTTCTGTACTCAGTCAGGTTGACTTTTCTATATACAAAATAAAAGAGCGATGCTCGAAAATCATTGTTTACAAGCTTTGATAATTGTGTTTTCAAACGTGATAATCAGAGCATGAAATGATTTATTTTCATGTGAGTTCTCTTGTACCCTTCTGAGTTAGCCGACCTGCTATCCAGAATTATTAGTTAGCCGACTTGCTAACTAAACGATCGGACTTTGAGTTAGCCGACCTACTATCCAAAGTTAGTGTACACAGTAGCCGTTGTGTGTGGAACCCTGTTGAGGGGTGGCTAGCCACGGTGATAATTACTGGGCAAGATTGAACGTAACATATGAGAAAAATGCTTGCGGAAGCTACACTGTGAAAATGAGTAATAAAATGTTTAGTAGACACGGGCCTTTATTGAAAAACCCCGGTGTGCTACAGAAATAAGATGTCTTATTATCTATACCTATGTTATGTTTTCGGCAATGTGCCCACTAAGTGCTTTTGTACTTAGCCCTGCATATGTTTTATAAAATGTGCAAGTTGAGCGACGGAAGCGGCCAAACTCTTTTGAAGTTAATGTATCTTTCTGTCGGGTCTAAACCCCGTACAATGAATTCAGTTCCTTTTGAACAAATTGCCGAGTGATCTTTCGAGATCAACTCTTCCTTTTATATAATGAAGTCTTGTTCATAGTAATTCATTTTGTTATTAAGTTCTGTATATTCATGCATTCTTATTCATCTCCCTTCTTCCCTGCTTCTTTAATCCTACCCCTAGTCGCACCCCGGCTTCTGCCGTCCCTCGGGATTTAGGGTTGTGACAGAGTGGTATCAGAGCCAGGTTTCTGCTCTACATGCGAATTTCTTCCAGTAGTAAGATAGAGTATTTGTATATACTCTATACCCGAGTCTTCCTTCAAGTAAAGTTAAGTCGTAACACTAAATTTAAGAGTGTAGACGACAACTCAACCTCCCGCTACATCGACTCAATCAAAGAAAGAAAAGTAAGGAAAGAATTTCAGAAGTATGATTTCTTTAAGAAGAAATTTTGATTAAGTATGCAAGAACTTGTGACTTAGGTATGAAAGTATGATGAGAATAAGTATGCAAGTATGAATGTGTTTAAAGTATAAGAGTTATACTTTGTGAATTACGTGAACTATGTGAAAGCATGAATGCTATTCTATGCAAAAGTATGTGAAATTATGTGTTTTGTAATTTCTTTTAGTATTCAAGATGTTTGTTTGGAATGAGAATTTAGACGAATTCTAAGGCCTTCCCGATTCTTTGAGAACATAGACGTTCTAAGAAGCGTTGGTACCAAAATTTCCAAGAAACGATCGGATCGGAAAGGGCAGAATAAAGGGAATCAAAGAGAATAAACGAATGTCACCTGCGTAGAGTGACATGAACAACCGACTCGTTGGAATCGACTTGTTTTTGGAAAATAAAAAGGCGTAAGAATTTCCTTTTAAGGAAATAAAATAAAGAATAATGAGATGAATAAGAATAACTAAGTTGATCAGTTAAAAGAATGAAAAGAAATCGTCAAAGAAATTTTCTTCGAGAAGGAAATAAAGTAAGAAAGTGGAAGAATAATAAAAAAAGGGTGAAATAAACTCGCGAATTTTATTTATTTATATATATATATATATATATATATATATATATATATATATATATATATATATATATATATGATTGTTTGAGTGCAATTTCTTGAAATTGCTAGATGATTAAGATAAGTGATGAATAAGTGATTTAAGTGTTGCAATTTGAATAATGGAATATTCTGATTGTAATTTAAGAATTCTTTAAGATATGTTATATCCCTACCAGTTACTGATCCGTGTTCTCTTAAAACTTTGTAGGATGCCTGCTGCCAGTGTTACGGCTCGGAAGAGTCGACCAGTGAGACAGCGCACAGTAGTTGATGTGATTCTAGACGAGTACCATGATTGTGAGGTGGATCCGAACCATGACATTGGACAGTTGGTTAGTGACTTCGCTGCACGCTTCTACGCAGCCCGTCACTTCATTTCTGAGTATCAGGTGATAGCCGACTTGATCGTACGGCTACCCGACGAGTGGTATGGTTGGGCACATGCCATTGCCTGGTACCACATTGCAGTGATCGGTGATGACCCCGAGCCGATCGGCGACTTTGCTGGTTTCGCCTTAGCCATACACAGGCAGTTCTTTCACACTCGAGTCTTGTTGCCTATGCCGGTTGAGCAGCACCTGCCCTACCTTCACGTTCCGACAAAGGCTGAGGCTGAGTTTGAGCCGGAGCCACTAGCCTAAGACCCGGAGTTTGCAGCACTGTTAGAGCTACCGCCAGTGTTGTCACCTGTTGAGGGATTAGTTCTAGGAGACGGGTACCTTGAGAGAGACACAGAGCTGGCTGCGATGTTAGAGTTACCATCTCCTCTTACACCACTGGAGGAGATTTGTGCTAAGTGGACTAGAGTCCGGGGACGAGATGAGGCGGGGCCATCCAGGGCTCGTTCTGTAGAGGTGTACGCTTCTAGTTCACTTCCTGAGCACCTTCTTCCTCTGAAGAAGCGTGCAGTGGTATCCTGTTCAGACTACTTGATTTCAGACTCGGAGAGAACTACTTCTGACGTGCCTTCACCACCACCACGTACACTTCTGGACGGCACTACTTTGAGGGTTGACGAGGCACTACAGCTCGTCTTTGGTTCAGATTCTGAGGAGGAGGATCTGGAGGAAAATCTGGAGGAGGACCTTGAGAAGGACCCTGAGAAGGATCCTGAGGAGGACCCCGAGGAGTTGCAGGCCGTAGAGGGAAGTAGTGACTCGACAGCAGCTTGTTGAGCAGGGCGTCTTAGACGCGTAGTAGTAACAGAAGTCTCCTTTTGTCTTGTAAATAGTCGGATCAGTAACTATCTTTTTGTAGTACTCCCTATGGATACGAAGTTTTTGGGTTCGTTTCCGTTCTAGTACTTCCAGTAGACACGGAGATGCAACTTGATAGTGCACCCGGTATATAGATAGGCAGTTAGCTTAGTTTAGACTAGTTATAGTCTAACCCTTTTTGTATAAGTCCTCGTTAGAGGCAAAACTAATATTCTTTTTGACGTGTATATATATATATATGTGATGACCCAAGAGTGGGCTTAATCTTATGAAAAGTTTCTTCTAAGTGTGATTAGAAGAAAAGTATTAAATGAATATTCCGATTTAACCGAGAAGTTAAAAGTTTAAAAGAGCTAAGAATCGAAGCTATTATCAGTTTTCTTTTCCGTGAACTTGTTTAAAGTTAAGAAAAGAGTTAGAAAGTAAAAGAAAGCTTAAAAGTAAGGTGCTAATGAGAGTTTGGTTCTTATAGTTTCAAAAAAAATATGCCGCCGAGAGTTGTTAACAACCGAGGAAGACCTGGTAGGCCCAGGGGACGAGGTAGATGTCCAGCTCAAAATTATAGGGAGGAAGAACAGGAACATCATGATACCCCTCCACCACCTTCACCATCACCACCTCCACCCCCACCTCGTCGTGATATTGAGGACTTATTCCTCAAACGTAACCCACCTGTGTTCAACAGATCGGGAAACCCAAGCGATGATGAGCTTTGGGTACGATCTATCGAAAGGATTTTCAAACTCTTCAGATGTACTGATGAGGAGCGACTACTGTGTGTCGCGTTTCAGCTTTTCGGACCAGCTGACTACTGGTGGGAAGCTCGGCAGAAGGTCATACCCGCAGAGCATCTAGCTCGTTTTACCTGGGAAGAATTCAAGGAAGCACTATATGATAAGTACGTCACTAAAATGTATAGGGCTCAGAAGGAAGCTGAGTTCTACAATTTGAAGGAAGGAAAGATGACAGTCACTGAATATGACGCCAAGTTCTGTGAGTTGTCGAGGTATGTGCCTGCTCAGGTGGATACCGAAGATAAAATAGCAAAAAAGTTCCGTGGGGGACTGAAACATGAATTCGGAATTGCGTTAGCCAGTTATGGGGGACTGAGCTACACGGACGTTTTAAGGCGAGCCCTAGAGATAGAGGCCGTAGTGCGTGACGAAAGAAAAGCAATAACAACCACACCAGCTCCAGCCCAGAATCTAAATCGAGGTTACTACGACAACAACTACAACAGCAACTACCAAGGGAAAAGAAAGTGGGAATGGGGAAATAACAGTGGATACAATCAGAACTATAACAACTAGGGAAATCAGAGAAGTGGCAATCAGCAAGGCTATCAGCAGCCGAATCAGAACAATAATTTTGGAAAGAAATCGTGGCAGGGAAACAATCAGTCAGGGTTGTTTCTTCAGGGAAATAGACAGGCAGGCCAAGGGAGAGGAAATAATCAACAGAATCAGCCACAGGGACAAGAAAGGAATTACAACAAGGGAAATAATAACCCAGGGAGGGTTACCTTTCCTGTTTGTCAAAAGTGTAATAGAGCGCATCCCAGCGTTTGTCAAGCAGGCATGGGTGTTTGCTTTAACTGCGGACAGAAAGGACATATGAAGAGAGAGTGCCCGAAGCCACTGAAAGAGGCAGGACAGAACCAGTACGGACAGCCCCAGCCTTTGAGGGCGATTCAAGCGCAGCCGCAACAGCAGATGACCCAGCAGCAGTTTTAGCAGTACGCTCAACAGCAACAGAATGCAAGGGCATGCGCGATCAAACAGGGTGCTAAGAATAAAGGAAAAGAAAACCTAGCAGGTATGGGAAAACTTCACAACATCCCTATTAAGATACTGTTTGATACTGGCGCATCGCATTCTTTTATTGCAGGTTCGTGTGCGGATAACTGAGATATCAGACCTGTACGAGCTGAACACGCTATGAGAGTAGCTACACCTTCAGGAGAGATCACTACTTCCACGCATGTTTGCTCTAACCTAGAATTAGAATTCAGAACTCTTAAGGTTAAGGCGAACAACTTGAATGTTATGATAATGTGAGACGTAGATATAATCTTACGAATGGGCTGGTTGTCTGAGAATTATGCCATGATTCTCTGCAACGAAAGGAAAATCTCTTTCCAACCACCAGGGAAAGAACCGACAGAATTTAATGGGATTGCAATGGGCAAGAGAGTACCGATAATATCCGCCTTACAAGCCAAGAAGTTGATTAAGAAGAAGGGTTGTACCGCTTATCTCGTATACCTAGTTGGAGAACCAGGAGCTGAGAAGACCATTCAAGACGTGAAAGTTGTTAACGAATACGAAGACGTCTTTCTAGAAATTTTACCTAGTTTACCACCCAACCGTCACATAGATTTCTCGATTGACCTAGAACCAGGATCGGCCCCCAAATCAAAAGCCCCATATAGGATGGCGCCGAAAGAATTAGAAGAACTTAAGATCCAGCTGCAAGAATTGTTAGACCTTGGTTTCATTAGACCAAGTGTTTCACCTTGGGGAGCACCAGTTTTATTTGTCAGAAAGAAGGATGGTTCTATGAGACTGTGCATAGACTATCGTGAATTAAATAAAATCACCCTTAAGAATAAGTATCCTTTGCCAAGGATAGAAGACCTCTTTGATCAGCTTAAGGGTGCAGGAGTCTTTTCAAAGATAGATTTAAGATCTGGGTATCATCAATTGAAAATCAAACCCGAAGACATACCTAAGACTGCTTTCCGAACTAGATATGGCCATTACGAATTTCTAGTTATGCCATTCGGTTTGACTAACGCTCCCGCCGTATTCATGGATCTCATGAATAGAATTTTCCACCCATACTTAGACAAATTTGTTTTAGTATTCATCGACGACATTCTCATTTACTCCAAGAATGAAGAAGAACGCAAGGAACACTTGAAAATAGTCTTAGAAACGCTTAGAGCCGAGAAGCTTTACGCCAAATTCAGTAAGTGCGAGTTTTGGCTGAAGGAAGTAAAGTTCCTTGGACACATCGTATTAGTAGAAGGCATCAAGGTGGATCCTGCCAAGGTAGAGGCAGTGCGCGATTGGAAATCACCGATAAGTCCGAACGAAATTTGGAGTTTCTTAGGATTAGCTGGTTATTACAGAAGATTCATCGAAGGATTTTCAACGATTGCTAGACCTATGATGCAACTACTTCGGAAGGAAAAAAAGTATAAATGGACGGATGAATACGAGAAAAGTTTTCAGACACTCAAGGAGTAGTTAACCACAACACCAGTGTTGGCTCTGCCAGAAGCGAATAAGGAATACGTGGTCTATACAGATGCGTCGAAGAACAAATTAAGTTGTGTTTTGATGCAAGACGGAAAGGTGATAGCTTACGCTTCACGACAACTTCGACCTCATGAAGTTGAATACCCAACCCATGACTTAGAACTAGCAGCCGTTGTGCATGCGCTGAAGATTTGGAGATACCATCTCTATGGTGTTAAGGTTGAAATTTTTACGGACCATAAGATTTTGAAGTACTTTTTCGAGCAAAAGGAATTGAACATCAGACAAAGACGATGGCTCGAATTAGTCAAGGATTATGATTGCGGAATCAACTATCATCCAGGAAAAGCAAATGTGGTAGCTAGCACGCTGAGTCGCAAGACTCCAATCAAGTTAGGATGTCTCTTAGTTGAGGAAGAAGCCCTTGTACGAGAATTTGAAGAAATGGACTTAGAGGTGCTGGATGCACCTGAAACGATAACAAACCAAATAGCAGCACTCGAAGCTACATCAGATTTACGAGAAAGAATCATAAGTGCGCAGAGAAAGGATGAATCAACTGAGAAGCTGCGACTAAGTATAAGAACGGATAAACCGGACGGTTTTTTCGAGGCACCAGATAATGCCATTTTGTTTGAAAGCAGACTTTGTATCCCTGAAGACGACGAATTGAAGAACGATATCATGAGTGAGGCTCACGATACGCCATATACTGCACACCCAGGGAGTACGAAGATGTATCAGGACTTAAGAAAGAATTTTTGGTGGAACGGTTTGAAACGAGACGTTGCCTCGTTTGTAGAAAGATGTTTGATTTGTCAACAAGTGAAAGCTTTACACAAAAGACCATATGGATTGTTACAGCCATTAAGTATCCCAGAATGGAAATGGGAGGATATAGCCATGGATTTTTTGACAGGTTTGCCTAAATCAAGAAGAGAAAACACTGCCATCTGGGTAGTTATGGATAGACTCACCAAATCAGCTCATTTTCTACCGATTAAGATTACCTATGGGTCAGAGAAGTTAGCAAAGCTGTATGTCCGTGAGATTGTACGTCTGCACGGAATACCAAAGTCGATAACATCAGATAGAGATGCCAAATTCACTTCGACATTTTGGATCACAATGCAGAAAAAGTTAGGAACCGAACTTAACTTTAGTACGGCTTTTCACCCTCAGACGGATGGACAATCTGAGAGAACAATTTAGATACTCGTGGATATGTTAAGAACGGTAGATTTGGATCGAAGCACGAATTGGGAAGATACCTTACATTTAGTTGAATTCGCGTACAATAACAGTTATTTGGCGACGATAGGAATGGTGCCTTACGAGGCTTTGTATGGAAAGAAATGTAGGTCACCACTTTATTGGGTTGAAGTAGGTGAAAGATAGAGCCTAGGACCCGATGCGGTCAGTGAAATGATCGAGATCATTCGTCAGATTAGAGTTAGAATGAAAGAGGCCCAGAGCCGACAGAAGTCTTACGCCGACGATCGTCGTTCTTGAATCTGAGCACGTAATTAACCAGGACGTCGTTCTTGAATCTGACTTGAGTTATGAAGAAAAATCATTATCGATTTTAGATCGTAAAATACAAGAGTTAAGAACCAAGTCGATACCAATAGTAAAAGTGCTATGGAATCACCACGGGTAGGAAGAAGCCACGTGGGAACTAGAAGAAAAGATGAAAGAAAAGTATCCTTACCGTTTTGAAGAAGGTATGCAAATTTCGGGACGAAATTTCTTTTCAGAGGGGTAGGATGTAATACCCCGGATGTTTAAACCGTCTTTAAAATAAAAAGTTAATTAATAATTAAGGCTTTGCACGCCTAAGTTAAGGATTTTCGATTCTAAGATTTACGGTGAAATCCGTTTCAGAAAATAAATTCCATAAGCCAGTCGAGCGACTACTGTATTAGGGTTTTCGCGTCCGGTAGATTTTTCGTCCGAAAACTCAGAATTAAAAACCGTCGAACTTTACATTCACTTTTTCTTCGATACGAGTTCACTGGAGGAAGTTAGTTTTTTTGATTTTTCAGAGCAAATTTTAGACTGTCTAATCCCGACTTTTTTTTCGGATTTTGAAAAACGAATTTGGTTTTCCGAGTACGTGATTTATTTCTAATCTAACGGAGGAATTAGATTTCATCGAATTCGTAACTATCTAAGAAAGTATTTCTCGACTTTTTAATCGTCGTTTAAAGTCCGGAAACGAGATATTTCCGTCTAATAAATTCATGCCAAACGTCCCTTAGCGACTCACTACACTTTAGTTAGATATTTTATCTCACTTTATGTATCTCTACATGAGTCATCACCTCTCTCTCCCACCCTATTCCATCCGCCACCCCACCTAAAGCTCTCTCTCTCACTTTTCTCTTCCAAACCTCCATTAAAGCTTCAACCTTCAAGCTTTCTCAAGCTCTCAAGTCTCTCATCCACCGATCGATTTCATTTCTGAGTTCGTATTCCGCAAAGTAAGAACATCTCCTACGTAATCAACCGAACAAAGTCTTGATTCCATCCATTTCATTTTTTTCGAAACTTAAGAGATGAAGAAGCATGTTGATTCTTGTTCGATTCATGTTCTAGTATACTTAGGAATAGATTCTACGGATCGAATCATGAAGAAAATCACTCCCCTTTATTTTACATAATTACCGAAAATTTCTAGAATTTTAGGGGTTTTATCGTAGTTCGATTTCTTTGTTGTTTGATCGATAGATTAGTGATCTACAAGTTGTTAATTGACTATATGAATTAATTTAGGTTTTTCTAAAAATAAAAGTTGAAGGATAAGAGATGAAGAATGGTTGATTCGATGTAGTAAATGTTATGATATGCTCGATTGATTAATAGAAATGAGATATACGATGTTTGAGGATGAATATATATTTAATTGGGATTTTTCTAAAAAAAAATGAAAAACGCAAGAGACGGAAACGTATCGATAAGTTGAAGCTCGATAATATTTTGATAATATGGTTTGCATATTAGTGATGCTTGTTAGGTGATAATCGTTGTTGTAAAATTTGAACGAAAACGGAGAACGTAATATTTTTAGTAAGAGACGAACAATCGACGATAAGTCGAGAATAGATAATGATTTAGGTTTATGATTCGAACCTACGATAATCTTGTTAGTTAATGATCGTAACCGTAAAGTTTCAACGAATTCTAAGAAGTTTCGATTTTGAATAAGAGACGAAGAATCGAGTTTAAAAGCCGGTAGAAAAGTCGAATGAGGAAATCCCTTTTAATAATAATGATTGTTATTGATTGACGAACGATATTGTAGTTAACGACTTTTCCATCCAAGATACGAGACATTATGAGATATAGTTAAGAAACGAGAAGTTGTTGAACGAAATAGGAATTGAAATTCGTTTTTCGTATAGTAAATGGTTAGTTGGAAATGACGAGGAAATGCTCGTCGTTTGTTAATCAAAAGTCGTGAATATGAACCCAATTATTGGATACTGTATGTAGACTGTCTTGGAATGAAAATTTCGTGAAAATAAAAGTGGAAGAGCATTAATCGAACCTAGGGAATCGTGCGTCGAAATTTGTCGAGCATTAGGGTTTTGCGCGACTGTTTTGCGACGTTTCACGGAAACTGTCATAACTTTTAGCTCTCTTAACGAAATCGAGATCCGTAAATTGGAAAGTAAACTAGATACCCGTACCTTTCTTTTGGTATAAGATTCATCCCCTATTTTCGTATGCTCTGTTCTGTATGAACTTACTGACTTGGGCAGTAAGTATCCAAAGTCTAGTTTCCTAAGTTGAATCCTTTTCAACTTCGTTCCTTGTGAACTTTTAAGTCGTTATAAGTTATTGACACCCTTTACCTACTGACCTATATGTCGAGCTGTGAGCCGAGTCAGTTTGTAGACGAGAATTGATAGAAGTCTCTTTTATTAGTTAATCAAAAGGAAGTAGTAAAGTGCAAACGCCTAAAAGACTAAAAACCGTTTCGATTTCCTGTTTCTTTTATCGTTTGCATTCAAGTTTCTTAAGTCTGTTTATTTACAATAAAAGGAGGAAGTCAGCACCGAGGATAGGATGGAAGACCAGAGACGGAAGCTCGTTTAATAGTTCTGTAATTAGTCAGGTGGGCTTTTCTATATACAAAATAAAAGAGTGATGCTCGAAAATCTTTGTTTACAAGCTTTGATAATTGTGTTTTCAAACGTGATAATCAGAGCATGAAATGATTTGTTTTTATGTGAGTTCTCTTGTACCCTTCTGAGTTAGCCGACCTGCAATCCAGAATTATTAGTTAGCCGACTTGCTAACTGAAACGATCGGACTTTGAGTTAGCCGAACTGCTATCCAAAGTTAGTGTACATAGTAGCCATTGTATGTGGAACCCTGTTGAGGGGTGGCCAGCCACGATGATAATTATTGGGCAAGATTGAACGTAACATATGAGAAAAATGCTTGCGCAAGCTACATTCTGAAAATGAGTAATATATGTTTAGTAGACACGAGCCTTTATTGAAAAACCCCGGTGTGCTACAGAAATAAGATGTCTTATTATCTATACCTATGTTATGTTTTCGGCAATGTGCCCACTAAGTGCTTTTGTACTTAGCCCTGCATAAGTTTTATAAAATGTGCAAGTTGAGCGACGGGAGCGGCAGTGGTTGAGGTTGAGTTAAGAAGTCATAATTAGAATAAGAACTTGTATTCAGCTTTACGTTATTCCGCTGCCAAACTCTTTTGAAGTTAATGTATCTTTCTGTCGGGTCTAAACCCCGTACAACGAATTCAGTTCCTTTTGAACAAATTGCCGAGTGATCTTTCGAGATCAACTCTTCCTTTTATATAATGAAGTCTTGTTCCTAGTAATTCATTCTGTTATTAATTTATGTATATTCATTCATCTTATTCATCCCCCTTCTTCCCCGCTTCTTTAATCCAACCCCTAGTCGCACCCCGGCTTTTGCCGTCCCTCGGGATTTGGGGTTGTGACAAACTCAATAGAGCAAAGTTTTCAAATTATTTTTGGCACTTGTTCACTGAGTACGAAGTACTCAGCCCCGTATGTATTTCTAAACGTGCATGTTAGCAAGGATGTGGATGGCGAGGACGACTTGGTGGTGTGTTTCTTTTTGAGTCGAAAGTCTAAGCTGGCAATTACATGTCTTCATACATGTAGTTGTTGGGATTGAGTCGATGTCTCCGCCGCATTATACTTCCTTTTATTATGTCTTTTGATAATACTCTGATGATCTATTGATACTAAGAGCAATGTGCTCAAAATAATTTACTGTTTTTCCTTAATGACTGAATGATGTGAACTTAACAAACTTATTCTCTGTTGGATAAACTTTTGTGAATTATCTATGCCGTTTGTTTTTGAATTGTGACTTGAAAGCATGTTTATATTTATTACCACTTTCAATTGTAATACCCCGGATATTTCTTCCGTCGCGAAAATAAAAATTTAATTATTAATTAAGGCTTTGCACGCCTAAGTTAAGGATTTTTTATTCTAAGACAAACGGTGAAATCCGTTTCTGAAAATAAATTCCAGAAGTCGGTCGAACGACTACTGTATTAGGGTTTTCGCGTCCGATAAAATTTTCGTCTGAAAACTCAGATCGAAAAACCGTCAGACTTTACATTCACTTTTTCTGCAATACGAGTCCACCGGAGAAAGTCAGTTTTATTATTTTTCCAGGCAAATTTTGGACTGTCTTATCCCGACTTTTATGGGATTGTGAAAAACGAATTATGCTTTCCGAGTATGTGATTTATTTCTAATCTAACGGTCGAATTCGATTTCATCAAAAACATAACCGTCTAGGGTTTTAATTTCTCGATTTTATAACGTCGTATTAGACCCGTAAAACGCGATATTTCCTACTAAAATATCTACCTAAACTGCCACCTACATCCATGACTCACCCTTGTTAGATATTCTCTACTTTATGGTATAATTATCCTTTAACACCTCATTTATCTCATCCTCTCTCCCATATTGCCCCCTCCCCCCCCCCCCCTCTCTTTCTCTCATCTTTCTCTTGTTCTCAAGGTCTTCACCATCTCCAAGTATGTTCTTCATTTTCTTAAGCTTTTGATACTCAAAGCTTTCTTGTTTATCGATCGATTTCATTTCCGATTACATAATCGTGAAGGTAATGATCTTAGCTTCATTTCTATCCAAGCAAAATTCCATTCTTTTAATTCTTGTTATTTTAGAAAATTATAAGAGATGAAGGAATGATGTTTTAAGTTTATTTCTTGGTTAATTAATGCATAGAAATGAATTTCCATGGTTAGAATTCAATTAAAAATCAAATCCCCTATGTTTATATGTGGACCAAAAATGATGAAGGGTAGTAGTATGATGATCTAAGCTTGGTTAATTGAATGATTATGCATAGAAATGGATTAGTAGATGGTTAAATGCAAAGGGAAATCATTTCCCCTAAAATAATGAAGAAACCGAAATTTATGAAGAAATTAGGGGTTTGATGTTTAGTTCGATTTTTAGATGATTGATTAGTGGAATTGTGTTCTATATATTGATAGATTGATGCATGAATTGTTTTGGAATTTTCTAAACATAAAAATGAAAAGGTAAGAGAGAAAGAAATAGGAATTTGATGTAGTAATTGTTATATTTTGATTGATGTTATGATAGAAATGAGATGTAGTAAGTTTGTGGATGATTATATAATTTAATTAGATTTTTCTAAAAATAAAATAGAAATCGTAAGAGAAGAAAACCCGACGATAAGTTAAGATTCATTAGTAATTTTAGTATGTGGTTTACGTATTAGTGAATCTTGTGATAGTTGATGAACGATATTGGAAAGTTTGAGCAAAATCGGAAAACGTTGAAATTTTGTTAAGAGACGAAGAATCGTCAATAAGTTGAGATTGGATAATGATTTGGGTCTATGATTTGAACATAAGTTAATCTTGTTAGTTAATGTTCGTAATCGGAAAATTTGAGCAAATTCTAAGAAAGTTGGAATTTTGATAAGAGACGAAGAAACGAGTCTAAGTGTCGATAGAAAAGTCGAACAAGAAAATTAATCGGTTATTAATGATTGTTATTAATAAATGAACGAGTTTGTAGTTGACGATATTTCAATTCGGTATATGAATATATAAGTTAGAAGTCGAAGAATGAAATAGAATTGAAATTGAATTGGTTTAGTACATGATTAGTTGAAAGACGAGGAAATGCTCGTCGTTTGTTTAATAGAAAAGACGTGAATGTATACCCGATTAAGGGACAGGCATATTGATTACCTTAAGACTGTAATTTGGTAATAATTTCGTGAGTTAAAAGGTTGTATAGCATTGATCGAACCTAGAGAATCGTGCGTCGAGTTTTACGAGCACCTAGGGTTTCACTCGGACTGTTTTGCGATACGTTACGGAAACTGTCATAAGTATCTGCTCGCTTAACGAAATCGAGATCCGTAAAGTGGGAAATAAACTAGACATCCATAGCTTTCCTTTGGTATAAATTTCATCCCCAGTTTTGCAGGAATCTGTTCTGTGCGAACTCCAGAACCTCTGCTTTGTGCTGAAACTTTCGTAAAGCTAAAATTCTTAAGTTGAATCCTTTTTAACTTCGTTCCTTGTGAACCTCTAAGTCGTTATAAGTTATCGACTCCCTTTTTTAACTGACCTAAGTGTCGAGTAATGAGCCGAGTCAGTTTCTAAACGAGAATTGTTCGAGTCTCGTTTCTTTGATAATCAAAAGAACGTAGTTAAGTGCAAAGGCATAAAAGTCTAAAACGAATTCGATTTCCTTTTCCTTTATTGTCTCGAAGCTTATTAAAATTTGATTATTTGCATTCAAAGGAGGAAATCGAGTTTAGAAGACAGGACGGAAGACAGAAGACGGAAGCTTTAGTTGTTCTGTAAATCGCCTAAGGTGGGCTTTTCTATATATCAAATCAAATGAGCGATGCTCGAAAATGTTTACTTATCGCTTTATAACTGTGTTTTAAAGTGATTTTCAAAGCATGAAAATATTTGTTTTATGTGAGTTCATTTGTGCTATTCTGAGTTAGCCGACTGCTTTCCAGAAATCATGAGTTAGATACAATGGGGCTAACAAAATCGATCGTACTCTGAGTTAGTATACATGGGGGACTTTCCAAAGTTTGTGTACACGGTAGTTGGTGTGTGTGGTACTCTGTTTAGGGGTAGCCAGCCACGGTGAGGAATGTTGGGCAAATCGAACGTAACATCTGTCAGAAAAATGCTTGCAAGCTATATTGTGAAAAGTGAAAGAAAATGTTTAATAGGCACGGGTATTTGATGATAAACCCCGATGCGCTATTTATAAGATGCCTGATTAATCTATACTTATGATATGCTTTCGGCAACGTTCCCACTAAGTATGTTTATACTTAGCCCTGCATATGTTTTATAAAATGTGCAGGTTGAGTGACGGGAGTGACAGAGATTGAGTAAAGAGTCGTAGTTAGGAAGAAGAACTGTATGTCAAGCTTTACACTTTTCGCTGCCAATCTTTTTGAGTTAATGTATCTATCTTTTGGGTCTAAGCCCCGTACAATAAACTTAGTTCCTTTTTGAAAAACTTGTCGAGTGATCTTTCGAGATCAACTCTTTCTACTTCAATAAAGTCTTGTTCATAGAAATTATTCTGTTATTAATATCTGTTCATTCTTAATTATTCCCCTTCTTCCCCGCTTCTTTAATTCAATCTCTGGTCACACCCCGGCTTTGCCGTCCCTCGGGATTTGGGGCTGTGATAAAGTGGTATCAGAGCAATTGTTTCTACTCTGCATACAAGCTATCTTTCAAGTAGTACGATAAAGCATTTG
The DNA here is from genome assembly GCA_029490685.1 of Schizonepeta tenuifolia. Taxonomy (NCBI): domain Eukaryota; kingdom Viridiplantae; phylum Streptophyta; class Magnoliopsida; order Lamiales; family Lamiaceae; genus Schizonepeta; species Schizonepeta tenuifolia. The sequence continues at coordinate 44,951,809 of CM055956.1, read as the reverse complement.
TTCATGCTCTACACCCAAGTCTTCTTTCAAGTAAAGTTAGGTCGTATCATTAAGCTTAAGAATGCAAGTAACAACTCAACCTCCCGCTACGTCGACTCAACTGAAGAAAGAAAAAAAAGAAAGGAAAGAAAGGAAAGAGTTTCAAAGAAGTGGTTTCTTTAAGAAGAATTTTTGAATAAGAATGAAAAGCAAGTTGAGAATGAAAAACAAAAGTGCCAATAATGAATTTGATTAAAGTATAAGAGTTATACTTTGTGATGTTATGTGAATTTTATGAAAGTACGAGTACTATACTTGATGAAAATACGTGAAATTATTTGAGTTAAATTCTTTATTATTGAAAAGTATGTTGATATGAGAACTTAGACCGTTGTTCTAAGATTTCTCCCGATTCTCTGAGAACTTAGAACTGTTGCTCTAAGGATTCTTCCGATTCCCTGAGAACATAGACATTTTAAGAAGCATTGGTTCCAAATGATTTCGAAAGAGGCGATCCGAACGGGAAGGACAGAATAAAGGGAATCAAAAGAGATTAATGTTACTTTTGTATAAGTTACATGAACAAAGTAGAGTCCTTACTTTGTTTTAAATAAGCAAGAGCCGTTAAGAAGTTTTCTTCAAGGAAGAAATAAGGTAAGAAAGTAATAAGGAAATAATAAGGAAGAAAAAGAATAATAAGTAAAAGGATGGAAATAAAATCTTGAAATTTTATTTTTATATATTGTTTGAGTGCAATTTCTTGAAATTGCTAGATGTTAAGATAAGTTATTGTTAAGCGTTGGTGGGATTACAATTGAATAATGGAGTATTCTAATTGTAAATTTAAGAATTTTCTTAAGATAAGTTATTATCCTACCAGTTACTGATCCGTGTTTCTTAAAAACCTTGTAGGATGGCTTCTAGTAGTGACATGACTCAGGAGAATCAATCCCCGCCATAGCGTACTTGGGCAGATGAGATACTGGATGAGTATCGTGACTACGAGGCAGGCCCGAGTGATGACATTGGACAGATAATTAGTAACTTTTCCGCACTTTACCATGCTGCCCGACACAGTGTTACAGAGCATCAGGCTATAGCAGATTTGATTGTTCGACTACCAGATGAGTGGCGCGGAAGGCACATGATGTGTCTTGGTACTTTCTTGCACTGTTCGACGATGACACTAAGCCGATAGGAGATTTCTCAGGATTCGCTCTCGCCGTACACGAGCATTTCTTTCAGAGCAGATTCATAGTGTCAGTTCCCATTCAGGAGCACCACCCCTACCGTCATTTTCCAGAGCCAGAGCCAGAGCCTTTGGACATGGATCCAAAGATGGCCGCACTGTTAGAGTTGCCACTAGTCCTTGCACCCAATGAGGAGTTAGTTCCAGAGACAGGATACCTGGAGATTGGCACGGAGCTTGCTAATATGATGGAATTTCCATTCCCATTTAGACCACTTGAGGAGATTTGTGCAGAGTTGGCGAGGGTCCGAGGAGAGTTTGAGGCAGGACCATCCAGGGTCCGTTCTACAGAGGAATACGAGTCTAGTTCACCTCCCGAGCACCTGCTGCCTCCGAAGAAGAGGACAGTAGAGACCAGTTTGGACTACTTATTTTCAGACCCCGAGAGGACCGTTTTAGAGGTATCTGCGCCACCACCACTTGTACTTTTGGACGGCACAACCTTGAGGGTTGACGAGGCACTTCAACTCGTCTTTGATTCAGATTCAGAGGAGGACCCGGAGGAGGACTCCGAGAATTTTCAGGCCGTAGAAGGCAACACTGACTCGACCGCCACTTCTTGAGCAGAGCGTCTTAGACGCGTAGTAGTAATTTTTCTCTGCCTTGTTTATAGCCGGATCAGTAGAATTCTTTTTGTAGTACTCTATGCGGATACATAGTTTTATGGATCGTTTCCGTTCTAGTACTTCTAGAAGGTACAGATAATGCAATATGTTAGTGCATCCTGTACATAGATAGGCAGTTAGCCTAGCTTAGACTCGTTGAAGTCTAGTTTTGTGTAAGTTCTCGTTGGAGGCAAACTCAGTACTCTTTTTGACATGTATATATATATATATATATATATATATATGACCCCGTGAGTGGGCTTTAATTTTGTAAAAGTTTCTCCGAATCGTATTTAGTTAAATAAGCTTGTTTAACTTGGGAAGTTAAAAAGTTAAAAGAGCTAATATCAGAGCTGTTATTTATTTCTTTTCCGTGAATTCGTTTAAGTTGGAAAAAGGGTTTAGTAAGTAGACGAAGGATTAAAAGCAAAAGTGTTAATGAGAATTTCTATTTTCGATAGTTTCAAAATGCCGCCAAGAGTAGTAAACCGAAGAGGACCTGGTAGACCCAGGGGACGTGGTAGACGTCAAGCTCAAGTTGAAAGAGAAGAGGAACAGTAATATCATGAAACCCCTCCACCACCATCACCATCTCCACCACCACCCCGTCGTGATATTGAGGACTTTTTCCTCAAACGAAACCCACCTGTGTTTAATGGAACCGGTAACCCAAGCGATGCTGAGCTTTGGGTGCGAACTATAGAGAAAATCTTTAAACTCCTCAGATGTACTGATGAGAAGCGTTTGTCGTGTGTCGCATTCCAGCTTTCCGGACCAGTTGACTACTGGTGGGAGGCTAGGCAGAAGGTTATACCTGCGGAGCATTTGGCTCATTTCACTTGGGAGGAATTTAAGGAGGCATTGTATGATAAATACGTACCGAAGACCTATAGAGCACAGAAGGAAGCGGAGTTATATAGTTTAAAACAAGGAAGGATGACGGTCACAGAGTACGATGCGAAGTTCTGTGAGCTGACGAGGTATGCGCCTGCTCAGGTAGATACCGAGGAAAAGATAGCAAAGAAGTTCTGTGGGGGACTTAAGCACGAGTTAGGTATAGCGCTAGCAAGTCACGGAGAACTGAGCTATACAGAGGTACTAGGGTGAGCTCTAGAGATGGAGGCCGTAGTGCCTGATGAAAGGAAAGTAATAACACCCGCACCAGCCCCAACCCAGAACCGAGGCTATTACAACAACAATAATAACAACTACCAAGGTAAAAGAAAATGGGATGGAGGAAACAATAGTCGCTACTATCAGCACTCCAATAATCAAGGAAATTAGAGGAATGGAAACAAGCAAGGCTATCAGCAGCCTAACCCGAATAGTACTTATGGCAAGAAGCCATGGCAAGGAAACAGTCGGTCAGGACTATATTTACAAGGAAATAAAAGAAATAACCAGCAAGATCAACCACACGGGCAGCAAAGGAATAACCCAGGAGGGAATAGCCAAGGAAGGGCTACCGTTCCTGCCTGTCCCAAGTGTAATAGGGTACACTTCGAGAATTGTCAAGCAAACTCTGGAAATTGCTTCAACTGTAGGCAGAAGGGGCAATTTAGAAGGGAATGCCCGAAACCGTTGCAAGCGGCAAGACAAAATCAATATGGACAGCCCCAGCCTTTGAGGGCGATTCAAGCACAGCCGCAGCAGCAGATGACCCAGCAGTAGTTCCAGCAGCACGCCCAACAGCAACAGAACGCTAGGGCTTTCACGATCAAACAAGATGCACGCAATAAGGGCAAAGTAAAATTGGCAGGTCTAGGACGAACTTCTTAATTAGCTTGTCATTATTCTGCCTCATACCAGAACTTTACATTCGTTATTTCTAGTGCCTGTTGACACTATAAGAGTAAGACCTGAGTGATCGGGTATGACTATTATCTAAGGAGGAGTGAAGCACAGCCTTGTGACCGGGGTGAAGCGTGACCTTCGGACCAAGACGACAACAAAGGATTCAACCATCCCAAGTGTGGAGTATGAACTCTTGAAATGCCCCAATGTCTTTGGGCCACGCCTTGAGTTTATACGAAGCATGGACGGATTCTTAGTGTGCCCATGACCGAATTTACATGTCAACAATGATCACGACCTACCCCAAATCTTACCCCCTTTTTATATTTGATTTCCATTTAGTTTATTGTGCAAATATACAGGTTGAGACCGTGACAACTCAATTTGTGCACCGAAGAGTAAAGTAGTTCCTCACTCTCCGTGGGATCGACCCTAGCTTGCCGCTATGACTAACCAGACCGGTAGTGGGCATAGGAGCGTGTACTGTCCGTCTGGGGCATACACAGGTATTTTGATCGTACCATACGACGGGTGCGTGTCAGTACCGAACGAAAACTTTAGTACCACTTTTTCATCCCCAGATGGATGGACAATCCGAAAAAACGATTCAGATACTCATTGGTATTGGATCTATATGAGAATTGGAAAAAGATTTTTCCATTAGTTGAATATGTGTACGACAATAGTTATCCGACTATGATAAGTAATGCGCTTTACAAGGCCTTGTATAGGAAGAAGTTAAGAATACTACCTTATTGTAATAAGGTAAGTGAAAGAAAGAACCTAGGACCAGATACGGTCAGTAAAAATGATCGAGATCATTCGGCAGATTCGAGTAAGAATGAAAGGAGTTTAGAGAAGATGAAAGTCTTATGTGATATACGCCGATCAGAACTTAAATTCGAAAAGGGAGATAAAGTTTTCTTAAGATTTCTCTGTTAAAAAGAATCATTAATTTCATGTCAAGTATAAGCTTAAACAAAGATTTATGTGATTATTTGATATCTTGAAAAAGATAGTTTTAATGTGTATAGATTGACCGTGTTGCCAAGTCTATGGAATGTTTATTATATTTGCGTATCTCGTTTGAGAAAGTACGTGTTCGATCTTAAACAGGTAATCCTCCAGCAAGACGCTGTTCTTGAGTAGAATAGGTTATGTGTAATACCCCGGATAATTCTTCCGTCGTCAAAATAAAAATTTAATTATTAATTAAGGCTTTGCATGCCTAAGTTAAGGATTTTCGATTCTAAGACTAACGGTGAAATCTGTTTCTGAAAATAAATTCAGGAAATCGGTTGAACGACTACTGTATTAGGGTTTTCGCATCCGACAAAATTTTCGTCCGAAAACTCAGATCGAAAAACCGTCAGATTTTACATTCACTTTTTCTTCGATACGAGTTCACCGGAGAAAGTCAGTTTTTATTATTTTTCCGGACCAATTTTGGACTGTCTTGTCCCGACTTTTATCGGATTTTGAAAAATGAATTATGTTTTTTGAACATGTGATTTATTTCTAATCTAACGGTCGAATTAGTTTTTGTCGGAAACGTAACCGACTAGGGTTTTAATTTCTCGTTTTTATAACGTCATTCTAGACCCGTAAACAAGATATTTCAAGCAATTAACCCCCCCCCCCCCTTAAACCGCCATATACATGAGTCATCACTTAAGTTGGATATTTTTTTACTTTATGGAATAGTATTAACATTAGTCATCACCTCTCTCCCTGTCTCACCATTACCGCCCCCATTCTCTCATTTCTCTCTCACTTTCCTCCATTGATATTAATCTTCAAGCTCTCTCAAGCTCCACAAGTCTCTCGTCTACCGATCATTCTTATTTTCGAGTTCATATTCGACAAGGTAGGAACTTCCTCTACGTATTAAACCGAACAAAAATCCTTTTTCATCTACTTTATTTTTTTCAAAAGTTTGGAAATGAAGTAGGATGATGAATCTATGTTTAATATATGTTATAGTATGCTTAGGAATGATTTTATGGATTGAAATCATGAAGAAATCATCCCTCCTAATTTATTTGATATTACCGAAATTTTTAAGAGAATTAGGGGTTTGATGTATTTCGATTTTCATGAGGATTGATTGATGGATTAGTGTTCTATATGATGATAGATGATCACATGAATTATTATAGAATTTTCTAAAAATAAAAATAAAAGTGTAAGAGAGAAAGAACTGATGATTTGATGTAGTATATGTTATGATTTGCATGTTATGATAATAGAAATGGGATGTAGTATGTTTGAGGATGACTATATAATTATTTGGAATTTTCTAAAAATAAAATAAAAATCGTAAGAGACGAAAACTTGTCGATAAGTTGAGATTCGTTAATCGTTTGAGTTTGTGGTTTGCGTATTAGTGATTCTAGATAGATGATGAACGATATTGGAAAATTTGAGCCAAATCGGAGAACGTTGAAATTTTGTTAAGAGACGAGAAATCGTCGATAAGTCGAGAATGAATAATGATTTAGGTTTGTGATTTGAATATATGTTAATTTTGTTAGTTAATGATCGTAACTGGAAAATTTGAACGAATTCTAAGAAGGTTAGAATTTTGATAAGAGACGAAGAATCAAGTCTAAATGTCGATAGAAAAGTCGAATAAGGAAATTAATCAGTTATTAATGATTGTTATTGATAAACGAACGATATTGTAGTTGACGATATTTCCATCCGAGATACGAGATGATATAAGTTATAGTTTATGAACGAGAAGTTGATGAATGAAATAGAAATTGAAATTGAATTGGTTTAGTAATTGGTTAGTTGAAAAAGGACGAGGATATGCTCGTCGTTTGTTTAATCAAAGGACGTGAATGTGTACCCGATTAAGGGACATGCTTGTAGACTGCCTTAAGATGGAATTTTCGTGAAAATAAAAGTGGAATAGTATTGATCAAACCTAGGGAATCGTGCGTGGAGTTTTATCGAGCATTAGGGTTTCACGCGGACTGAACTGCGACCTTGCACGGAAACTATCATAACTCCTAGCTCGCTTAACGAAATCGAGATCCGTAAATTAGAGAGTAAACTAGGCATCCGTGGCTTTCTTTTGGTATAGAGCACATTCCCTGTGTCGCAGGAACCTGTTCTGTATGAACTCCAGAACCTCTGCTTTATGCAGAAACTTGTGTAAACCTAATTTCTTAAGTTGAATCCTTTTCAACTTCGTTCCTTGTGACCATCTAAATTGTTATAAGTTATCAACTTCCAATTATCTACTGACCTAAGTGTCGAGTAATGAGCCGGGTGAGTTTATAAATGAGAATTGATTGAGTCTCTTTTATTCGTTAAATCAAAAGAAAGTAGTAAAGTGTAAAGGCCTAAAAGACTAAAACCAATTTCGATTTCCTGTTTCTTTTATCGTTACGATCGAGTTATAAAGTTTGTTTATTTACGATAAAAGGAGGAAGTCAGCGCCAAGGATAGGACGGAAGATCAAGGACGGAAGCTCGTATTATAGTTCTGTAATCATTAAGGTGGGCTTTTCTATATACGAAATAAAATGAGCGATGCTCGAAAATCTTTATTTACCGCTTTGATAATTGTGTTTTCAAAGTGATAATCAGAGCATGAAATATTTGTTTTTATGTGAGTTCTCTTGTACCCTTCTGAGTTAGCCGACTGCTATCCAGAATTATTAGTTAGCCGACCTGCTAACTAAAACGATCGGACTTTGAGTTAGCCGACTGCTATCCAAAGTTAGTGTACACAATAGCCGTTGTGTGTGGAACCCTGTTAAGGAGTAACCAGCCACGGTGATAATTATTGGGCAAGATTGAACGTAACATCTATCAGAAAAGTGCTTGATCAAGCCATGTTGTGAAAATGAGACATAAAATGTTTAGTAGACACGGGCATTTATTGAAAAACCCCGATGTGCTACAAAAATGAGATGCCTGATTTATATATACTTATGATATGTTTTTGGAAATGTGCCCACTAAGTGCTTTTTGTACTTAGCCTTGCATATGTTTTATAAAATGTGCAGGTTGAGTGACGGGAGCGGCGGAGGTTGATGTTGAGTAAAGAGTCGTATTTAGAATAAAGGACTGTATGTTAAGCTTTACGCTTTCCGCTGCCAATCTTTTTGAGTTAATGTATCTATCTTTTGGGTCTAAGCCCCGTACAATGAACTTTGTTCCTTTTTTGAATAACTTGTCGAGTGATCCTTCGAGATCAACTCTTTCTTTTAAATGAAGTCTTGTTCATAGAAGTTATTCTGTTACTAATGTCTGTTTATTTATTTATTCCCCTTCTTGCCCGCTTCTTTAATCCAATCCCTAGTCGCACCCCGGCTTTGCCGTCCCTCAGGATTTGGGGCTGTGACAGAGTGGTATCAGAGCAATCGTTTCTGCTCTGTATACAAGTTTCTTTCGAGTAGTAAGATAGAGCATTTGTGTATGCTCTATACCCAAGTCTTCTTTCAAGTAAAAGTTAGGTTGTAGCACTAAGTTTAAGAGTGTAAACGACAACTCAACCTCCCGCTACATCGACTCAACCAAAGAAGGAAAGTAAGGAAAGAATTTCAGAAGTATGATTTATGTTAAAAAGAAATTTTTGATTAAGTATGCAAGAATTTGTGAATAAAGTATGCAAGTATGAATGTGATTAAAGTATAAAAGCTATACTTTGTGATATTACGTGAACTATGTGAAAGCATGAATGCTATACTATGTGAAAGTACGTGAAACTATGTGAGTTATAATTTCTTGATTGAGATGTTTTGTTGGCATGAGAATCTAGATGAATTCTAAGGCCTTCCTGATTCTTTGAGAATATAGACGTTCTAAGAAATGTTGGTTCCAAAAATATCCAAGAAACGACCGGATCGGAAAGGTCATAATAAACGAAATCAAAGGGAATAAACGAATGTCACCTGCGTAAAGTGACATGAACAACAGACTTATTGCAGTTGACTTGTTTTGAAAATGAAAGCCGGAAGAATTTCCTTTTAAGGAAATAAAATAAAGAAGAATAAAAATGAATAAGTTAATAAGTTGAAAGAATGAGAAGAAATCGTGAGAAATAAGTTTTGTTGTATGTATTGTTTGAGTGCAATTTCTTGAAATTGCTAGATGATTAAGATAAGATGTGATTAAGTGATTTAAGTATTGCAATTTTGAATAATGGAATATTCTGATCGTAATTTAAGAATTTCTCTAAGACATGTTAATTATCCTACCAATTACTGATCCGTGTTCTCTTAAAACTTTGTAGGATGCCTGCGACACACGTATTACGGCTCGAAAGAGTCGACCCTTGAGACAGCGTACAGTAGTGGACGAGATCTTAGACAAGTACTACGACTATGAGGTGGACCCGAATCATGATATCGGGCAGTTGGTTAGTGACTTCGCTGCATGATTCTACGCAGCCCGTCACTTTGTGTCTGAGCGTCAGGCGATGGCCGATTTGATCGTACGGCTGCCCGACAAGTGGCACGGTTGGGCACATGCCATAGCCTGGTACCACATTGCACTGATCGGTGACGACCCCGAGCCGATCAGCGACTTCTCTGGTTTTGCCCTAGCCATACATAGGCAATTCTTTCATAGTCTGGTTTTGTAGTACTCTAAACGGATACGAAGTTTTTGGGATCGTTTCCATTCTAGTACTTCCAGTAGATACGGAGATGCAACTTGTTAGTGCACCCGGTACATAGATAGGCAGTTAGCCTAGTTTAGACTAGTCGTAGTCTAACTTTTTGTATAAGTCCTCATTAGAGGCAAAAACAATATTTTTTTTGACGTGTATATATATAATATATATATGATGACCCGAGAGTGGGCTTTGATCTTATGAAAAGTTTCTTCTAAATACGATTAGAAGAAAAAGTTTAGATGAATATTCTAGTTTAAACCGAGAAGTTAAAAGTTTAAAGAGCTAAGTATCGAAGCTATGGTCTGTTTTCTTTTCCATGAACTTGTTAGTAAGTAAAAGAAGGCTTGAAAGTAAGGTACTAATGAGAGTTTTGTTCTTATAGTTTCAAAAAGAAAATGCTGCCAAGAGTAGTTAACAATCGAAGAGGACCTGGTAGACCCAGGGGACGTGGAAGACGTCAAGCACAAAATGAAAGGGAGGAAGAACAGGAACATCGTCATACCCCTCCACCACCATCACCATCACCACCTCCACCACCACCCCGTCGTGACATTGAGGACTTGTTCCTTAAACGTAACCCACCTGTGTTCAACGGATCTGGTAGCCCAAGCGATGCTGAGCTTTGGGTGCGATCTATTAAAAGGATTTTCAAACTCCTCAGATGTACTAATGATGAGCGACTGTTGTGTGTCGCGTTCCAGCTTTCCGGACCAGCTGACTTCTGGTGGGAAGCTCGGCAGAAGGTTATACACGCGGAGCACCTGGCTCATTTTACCTGGGAAGAATTCAAGGAAGCATTGTACGATAAGTACGTGCCTAATACCTATAGAGCTCAGAAAGAGGCTGAGTTCTATAATTTAAAACAAGGAAAGATGACAGTAATTGAGTACGACGCCAAGTTTTGTGAATTGTCAAGGTATGCACCTGCTCAGGTTGATACCGAAGAAAAGATAGCGAAGAAGTTCCGTGGGGGACTGAAGCATGAGTTTGGAATTGCGTTAGCCAGTCATGGAGGACTGAGCTACAATGAAGTTTTAGGGCGAGCCCTAGAGATGGAGGCCGTAGTGCCTGATGAGAGGAAAGCAATAACAACCGCACCAGCCCCAACCCAGAATCAAAACCGAGGCTATTACAACAACAACAATAGCAACTACCAAGGCAAAAGAAAATGGGAAGGGGGAAATAGCAATGGCTATAATCAGAACTACAATAACCAAGGGAACCAAAGGAGTGGCAATCAGCAAGGCTTTCAGCAGCCTAACCTGAATAACAATTTTGGCAAGAAGCCATGGCAAGGAAACAGTCAGTCGGGACTGTACTTACAAGGAAATAATCAAATAGGGCCATGGAGAGGAAATAACCAGCAGAATCAGCCACAAGGACAACAAAGGAATTTCAACCAAGGAAGTAATAACCTAGGAAGGGTTACCATTCCTGTTTGTCCTAAGTGTAATAGGACGCATCCCGGTATCTGTCAAGCAGGCATGGGTGTTTGCTTTATCTGCAGACAAAAAAGGCATATGAAGAGGGATTGCCTGAAACCACTGCAAGCGCCAGGACAGAACCAATATGGACAGCCCCAGCCTCTGAGGGCGATTCAAACGCAGCCGCAACAGCAGATAACCCAGCAGCAATTCCACAGCACGCTTAAAAGCAACAAAATGCAAGGGCATGTGCGATCAAACAGAATGCGCAGAATAAGGGCAAGGGAAACCTAGCAGGTATGGGTAAACTTCACAATATCCCTATTAAGATACTATTTGATACTGGCGCATCGCATTCTTTTATTGCTGGTTCGTGTGCGGATAACTTAGATATCAGACCTGTACGAGCTGAACACGCTATGAGAGTAGCTACACCTTCAGGAGAGATCAGTACTTCCACGCATGTTTGCTCTAACCTAGAATTAGAAATTGGAACTCTTATGGTTAAGGCGAACAACTTGAACGTTATGATAATGTGGGACGTAGATATAATCTTAGGAATGGACTGGTTGTCTGAGAATTATGCCACGATTCTCTACAACGAAAGGAAAATCTCTTTCCAACCCCAGGAAAAGAACCGACATAATTTTATGGGATTGCGATGGGCAGGAGGATACCAATAATATCCACCCTACAAGCCAAGAAGTTGATGAAGAAGAAGGGCTGCACAGCTTATCTCGTGTACCTAATTGGAGAACCAGGAGCCGAGAAGACCATTCAAGACGTGAAAGTTGTTAACAAATATGAAGACGTCTTTCCAGAAATATTACCCGGTTTACCACCCAACCGTCACATAGATTTTTCAATCGACTTAGAACCAGGATCAGCCCCCAAATCAAAAGCCCCATATAGAATGGCAGCAAAAGAGTTAGAAGAGCTTAAGATCCAGCTGCAAGAGTTATTAGACCTTGGTTTCATTAGACCGAGTGTTTCACCGTGGGGAGCACCTATTTTTTTCTTAAGAAAGAAGGATGGTTCTATGAGGATGTGCATAGACTATCGAGAGCTAAATAAGATCACCCTTAAGAATTAGTATCCTTTGCCAAGGATAGAAGACCTTTTTGATCAGCTTAAGGGCGCAGAGTCTTTTCGAAGATAGACTTAAGATCTGGATATTATCAATTGAAAATCAAACTCTAGGACATACCTAAGACTGCATTCTGAACCAGATATGGCCATTACGAATTCCTAGTTATGCCATTCGGTTTGACTAACGCTCCCGCAGTATTCATGGATCTCATGAATCGAATCTTTCACCCATACTTAGACAAATTCGTCTTAGTATTCATCGACGACATTCTCATTTACTCCAAGAATGAGGAAGAACACGAGGAACACTTGAGAATAGTTTTAGAAACGCTTAGAGCTGAGAAGCTTTACGCCAAATTCAGTAAGTGCGAGTTTTGGCTGAAGGAAGTGATGTTCCTTGGACATATAGTATCAGCTGAAGGCATCAAGGTAGATCCTGCCAAGGTAGAGGCAGTACGCGATTGGAAATCGCCAACAAGTCCGAACGAAATTAGGAGTTTCTTAGCTTTAGCCGGTTATTACAGAAGATTCATCGAGGGATTTTCTACGATTGCTAGACCTATGACGCAACTATTAAGGAAGGAAAACAAGTACAAATGGACGGACGAATGTGAGAAGAGTTTTCAAACACTCAAGGAAAAATTAACCACAGCACCAGTGTTAGCTCTGCCAGAAGCGAATAAGGAATACGTGGTCTATACAGATGCTTCGAAGAATGGATTAGGTTGTGTATTGATACAAGATGGAAAGGTGATAGCTTATGCTTCACGACAACTTCGACCTCATGAAGTTGAGTACCCAACCCACGACTTAGAAATAGCAGCCATTGTGCATGCGTTGAAAATATGGAGACACCATCTCTATGGTGTTAGGGTTGAGATTTTTACGGACCATAAGAGTTTGAAGTACTTGTTCGAGCAAAAGGAATTGAACATGAGACAAAGACGATGGCTCGAATTAGTCAAAGATTACAATTGTGGTATCAGTTACCATCCAGGAAAAGCAAACGTTGTAGCCGACGCGCTGAGTCGCAAGGCTCCAACCAAGTTAGGGTGTCTTCTTATCGAGGAAGAAGCACGTGCGCAAGAATATGAGAAAATGGACTTAGAAGTGCTCGATGCACTTGAAACGATAACAAACCATATAGCAGCACTCGTAGCTACACCGGACTTACGAGAAAGAATCATAAGTGCTCAGAGAAGGGACGAGTCGATTGAGAAGCTTCGACTTAGGATAAGAACGGATAAACTGGACGGTTTTTCCGAAGCACCAGATAATGCGATTTTATTCGAAGGCAGACTTTGTATCCCTATAGACGACAAATTGAAGAACGATATCATGAGTGAGGCTTACAATACGCCTTATACAGCACACCCAGGGAGTATGAAGATGTATCAGGACTTAAGAAAGAATTTCTGGTGGAACGGTTTGAAACGAGACGTTGCCTCGTTTGTAGAAAGATGTTTGGCTTGTCAATAAGTGAAAGCCCTACACCAAAGACCATACGGATTATTACAGCCATTAAGTATTCCAGAGTGGAAATGGGAGGATACAACTATGGATTTTGTGACAGGATTGCCCAAGACTAAGAGAGGAAACACTGCCATTTGGGTAGTTATTGATAGACTTACAAAATCAGCTCACTTTCTACCGATTAAGATCACCTACGGGTCAGAGAAGTTAGCACAGCTGTATGTCCATGAGATTGTACGTCTGCATGGAATACCAAAGTCGATAACATCAGATAGAGATGCCAAATTCACTTCGAGATTTTGGATCACGATGCAGAAAGAGTTAGGTACCGAACTTAACTTTAGTACAGCTTTTCACCCCCAAATGGATGGACAATCCGAGAGAACGATTCAGATACTCGTTGATATGTTAAGAACGGTGGTATTGGATCGAAGCGCAAAATGGGAAGATATCTTGCCATTAGTTGAATTCACGTACAACAACAGTTATCAAGCGACGATAGGAATGGCGCCTTACGAGGCTTTATATGGAAAGAAATGTAGGTCACCACTTTATTGGGATAAAGTAGGTGAAAGAAAGAACCTAGGACCCGATGCGGTCAGCGAAATGATCGAGATCATTCGATAGATTCGAGTTAGAATGAAAGAGGCCCAGAGCCGACAGAAGTCTTACGCCGACGATCGTCGAACTAATCTTAGTTTTGAAACTGGGGATAAGGTTTTCCTCAAGATTTCTCCATCCAAAGGAATCATTAGATTCGGTGTTAAGGGTAAACTTAGATCAAGGTTTATAGGTTCTTATGAGATTCTTGAAAAAGTAGGACCTGTTGCTTATAGATTGGCTTTACCGCCAAGTCTAGGAAGTGTCCATAACGTGTTTCACGTATCTCAGTTAAGAAAATATGTTTTTGATCCTAAGCACGTAATTAACCCGCAAGACGTTGTTCTTGAATCCGACTTGAGTTATGAAGAGAAACCACTATCGATCTTGGATCGAAAAATACAAGAGTTAAGAACCAAGTCGATACCAATAGTAAAAGTGCTATGGAATCCCCACGGGCAAGAAGAAGCCACGTGGAAACTCGAAGAAAAGATGAAAGAGAAGTACCCTTACCTTTTTTAAGAAGGTATACAAATTTCGGGACGAAATTTCTTGTTAGAGGGGTAGGATGTAATACCCCGGATAATTCTATCGTCGTCAAAATAAAAATTTAATTATTAATTAAGGCTTTGCACGCCTAAGTTAAGGATTTTCGATTCTAAGACTAACAATGAAATCCGTTTCTGAAAATAAATTCCAGAAGTCGGTTGAACGATTACTGTATTAGGGTTTTCGCGTCCGACAAAATTTTGGTCCGAAAACTCAGATCGATAAACCGTCAGATTTTACATTCACTTTTTCTTTGATACGAGTTCACTGGAGAAAGTCAGTTTTTCAGGCGAATTTGGACTGTCTTGTCCCGACTTTTTATCGGATTTTGAAAAACGAATTATGTTTTCCGAGCATGTGATTTATTTCTAATCTAACGGTCGAATTAGTTTTCGTCGGAAACGTAACCGACTAGGGTTTTAATTTCTCGTTTTTATAACGTCGTTCTAGACCCGTAAATGAGATATTTCCGGCAATTAAACCCCCCCTAAACCGCCATATACATGAGTCATCACTTAAGTTGGATATTTTTTTACTTTATGGAATAGTATTAACATTAGTCATCACCTCTCTCCCTCTCTCACCATTACCGCCCCCCTCCCCCCCTCCCTCTCATTTCTCTCTCACTTTCCTCCATTGATATTCATCTTCAAGCTCTCTCAAGCTCCACAAGTCTCTCATCTACCGATCATTCTTATTTCCGAGTTCATATTCGGCAAGGTAGGAACTTCCTCTACGTATTGAACCGAACAAAAATCCTTTTTCATCTACTTTATTTTTTTCAAAAGTTTGGAAATGAAGTAGGATGATGAATCTATGTTTAATATATGTTATAGTATGCTTAGGAATGGTTTTATGGATTGAAATCATGAAGAAATCATCCCTCCTAATTTATTTGATATTACCGAATTTTTTAAGAGAATTAGGGGTTTGATGTAGTTCGATTTTCTTGAGGATTGATTGATGGATTAGTGTTCTATATGATGATAGATGATCCCCCTCCTCTATTTCTCTCTTCTCTCTCTTGTTCTTCAAGTTCTTCACCATCTCCAAGTACGTTCTTCATTTTCTTAAGCTTTTGATCCTCAAAGCTTTCTTGTTTATCGATCGATTTCGTTTCCAATTACATAATCGTGAAGGTAATGATCTTAGCTTCATTTCTATCCAAGCAAAATTCCATTCTTTTAATTCTTGTTATTTTCGAATATTATAAGAGATGAAGGAATGATGTTTGAAGTTTATTTCTTGGTTAATTAATGCATAGAAATGAATTTCCATGGTTAGAATTCAATTAAAAATCAAATCCCCTATGTTTATATGTGGACCAAAAATGATGAAGGGTAGTAGTATGATGATCTAAGCTTGGTTAATTGAATGATTATGCATAGAAATGGATTAGTAGATGGTTAGATGCAAAGAGAAATCATTTCCCCTAAAATAATGAAGAAACCGAAATTTATGAAGAAATTAGGGGTTTGATGTTTAGTTCGATTTTTAGATGATTGATTAGTGGAATTGTGTTCTATATATTGATAGATTGATGCATGAGTTGTTTTTGAATTTCCTAAACATAAAAATGAAAAGGTAAGAGAGAAAGAAATAGGAATTTGATGTAGTAATTGTTATGTTTTGATTGATGTTATGATAGAAATGAGATGTAGTAAGTTTGTGAATGATTATATAATTTAATTAGATTTTTCTAAAAATAAAATAGAAATCGTAAGAGACGGAAACCCGACGATAAGTTAAGATTCATTAGTAATTTGAGTATGTAGTTTACGTATTAGTAAATCTTGATAGTTGATGAACGATATTGAAAAGTTTGACCAAAATCGGAAAACGTTGAAATTTTGTTAAGAGACGAAGAATCGTCAATAAGTTGAGATTGGATAATGATTTGGGTCTATGATTTGAACATAAGTTAATCTTGTTAGTTAATGTTCGTAATCGGAAAATTTGAGCGAATTCTAAGAAAGTTGGAATTTTGATAAGAGACGAAGAAACGAGTCTAAGTGTCGATAGAAAAGTCGAACAAGGAAATTAATCGGTTATTAATGATTGTTATTGATAAATGAACGAGTTTGTAGTTGACGATATTTCAATTTGATATATGAATATATAAGTTAGAAGTCGAAGAATGAAATAGAATTGAAATTGAGAGGAGAGGGATTTTTCTTGAGCTCAAACTACAAGAATCAAACAATGATCGAAGAACTTACGAACTCTTGAAAGCTTGATCGATCGAAGGCTTCAATCCATGCAACTCTAAGCTTTAAACACTCTAGAAATTAACTCCATCCTTGGCACAAAAGCTGCCAATTTTCAAAGAGAAAAGAAGTGGATGATACCTAGTCTTGAATCGATCACCATGACGAGACGATTACAAATACCTTATTAGTTTAGTCGTTGGATGATTGGAGGCTAAGTTATCACCATTCTTAGAGCTTGAAGAGTGTTCATCAATGGTGGATTGGTGTGTGTGTGTGTCTGTGTGTTTTTGCCGAGAGAGAGATAGAAAAGAGAGACGTCGGTGGGAGAGAGAGATGAGAGAGAAATAATCGAGCAAGAGAGAGTTTGCATGGGAGAGAGTGAGAGATTTGTGAGAGTATAACGCGATATAAATTTCGCCGAAAGAAAAAGTTATCTGGTGCAATTTAACCTTAGTTCTTCAATAAACTCTCAAACGATTTAAAACTCACCACGACTTTTTCTCCATGTCAGAAAACTCTCTACTTCGTCTCAAACTTCACCAAATAAATCAAGAAACCCAAAAATCAAACTTTCAGATTAAAATTCCGAGCAACGATGAAAAAGTCAGAATTCACTATTCATATTATGGTTTTCTGGACCTTCAACTGAATTTCCACTCAGACGATCTCTGACGACTCTCAAACCTATCTAAAGCTTCTAGAATCATTTCTAGACTCAAAAGACACTAATTATACTCAAACTTAAACTCGATTAATAGCAAAAACTCGAGAAAAGTTACTATTCATCCAAAACAAAACTTCTCAGAACTTTTCGAAATTCATACTCAAACTTAAACTCATATAATCATGCTCAATCAATTCATTGTACAATTAATTCAAATAACTAAAACGATAAAACTCACGTAAAGGCATTCAAGTGCATTTTAGTAATTTCACGAGAAAATTTCTTTTTTCGAAAATTTTTATCACACAAAGGCACATAATTAAGGTATATAAGCTCAATTAAGACGAACTTAAAAACTTATAAAAGATCAGTGTATTACATGAGTTTTGTGTACGTTGCCATCTACTTGAGGAGAACGAATTAAGTCTTGTGTGAGACAGGATTTTTGTGTACACATAGAGGTGATCGTGTGCATTCTTTGTGGGTTAGCAAGTCACGGTGTTTGAGAAGGAGGCCTACTTCTCGACATCCATATTTGATTGTAGAACTGGTACATACATGTGATATATATTATTGTCTGCGCAGACATTTTCAACATTGAAATGATTTTTCTTGCATGCACAAGTTAACTGTTTTATAACTCTAATACTTGTGATGCAGCAAGAAAGGCAAGTTCAATTATATAGCTCTATCGAAAAAGCTTTAAATTATTTTGGCATGTGTTCACTGAGTACTTCATACTCAGCCCTGCATGTTATTTCTAAAATATGTAGGTTAGCTCGAATGATGATGGTGCAGAGTGCTTGGCGGCGTTCATTATTTTCAAGTCGAGTTTTTTGTTTAAGCTTGGGTTATATGTCTTCATACATATAACTTTGGGACCTGATGTAATTCTCCACTGCGACACCGATATGTAATCGTGTTTAAAATTCTTTAAACACTGATATTTAATCAATGAGTTTTGTGCTCGACACTTTGTTTTGATTCCTTCTCGACTCTTACTCAATAAATTTACTTTGTTGAGTTTGAAATGAGAAATTTAAAGTAAATTTATAAATGTTATCACTTTCAAAAAATATTCTTTTGGTATCCGAGCATATTCCCTTGATTATTCTCTGTTGTTTCACCTTCACTGTCCAATGGTTTCTAGTAATTTCGTACGTTAGAAATTGGGTTGTGACACGAGCATTTGGGTTCGCAGGAGTAAGAGTAGTAAGCACAAACTTACACTCCTCCGCGTCCAGGAGAAATCCCAGGTTGCGCTTCCATTCCAAAAAAATTGGACGGATAAGCGGTTTTGCAGTAAGCACATTCAGTAGTGGAGTAACAGTCAAATCTAAAATAAACAAACATAAAACACACAGAAGTTCCACTTTACTGCATGATCTTTTTGTGACAAATAATATTGTAACCTTTTGATAAAACAATATTAATTGAAATCTTCGTTAGCCCAATTGAGTTACACGTAATTCACGTTTGTGTGGACGTTTAAGACACATCTCATGACCAGGCACCCAGCCTTTGACCCATTCTCATGTCAACATAACCTCATGACAAAACGCAATCAATAAACGGACCTTATCTAGACCACGTAAACTTTGAGAAGGGACTCCGATGGGGAGTTGTACTCAAAATCGACGCCTAAATTGTAACCACAATTTAGCCAACTCTGTGACTATCTTATTTCAATCTCTCCTAGAATAATCCGCAGGAAATTAATACGTGCAAGCCACGTTCATGTGGACATTTATACACAAAACTCCCAACATTCACGAGATCAATATATTTTATTAAAAGTTTAACCGACAAAATCTGCAAATTGTAAATGTGTACAAGCCACGATAGTGTGGACGTTTACAAAAATCTACAACTCACTTCGTCTTAAACCAATTGTGGAGGTCTAATTAATTTTAATAAATCAAATCGAATTACCGCTTAGTCTTTTCCTCAAAAGGTTTGTGCATGCTTATCAGTTTGACACAGAATATCCAAACATGCTGTTCTAGAACTCACATAGTAAAACATGGTCACTTGAATTCTAAAACATGCTTAGAGAAAACGTAATTAAATCCTAGCATGTTTTTCTAAACGCATATATTTGCATATTATCACAAATAATTACATGCTTTAGATCGAACGCCTTAACGGTGATTAAAATCCACGACATGCTAACATGCTTTTCTCGACAAAAGTAAATAAATAAATATTTGTCTTCTTATCGTGGATTTTGGAACTTGTCCATCCCTGCCTATTTTATTACAAATAAATAAAACAAACATTAAAACTGAAAGCTAATCTATTACAAAATACATTTCTTCATCAACTTAGACCAAAAGAACCTTTTTATTGAGCTTCAAATAAAATCAGTCACTTGGGCTTGCCTTTTACCCACAGCAGTAGATACAGGCCTCAGGAAAATGGGCTGGAAAGCTTTGGCCCATTACCCATAATCTGGCCCAACTCCTAGCACATAGTAGAAACCGACTTTTGAAGGCCGGTTCGAGTGCCCACGATTGATTCCGGATGTCTAACAAGTACATACAAAATCCCCTCCTAAGCATGCTCCTTAACAAGTAGGAAACAAGAGATACCTGCGAACTGAGAGGTTAACGACTCCAGAGTTAATCTTCCATTTTTTCCCACGACAAAGTTCGACGTTGGGTGGTAACGAGCTTCGAACTTCCTCCTCCTATGGCTGACCGCCGCCTATTCTCTCCTCTCCCAGATTTCTATTTTCTATTTTTACGAAAGTGACAAGTGAGGAGAATTAGTGTACTCCTTATTATTTATACTGGGTAATTAAATACCTAAATAATAAGCCCACTAATTAAATCAATCAATCAAAGCCCACAGGCTTAAAATGATTAGTAATAGACGGCTGGCCCATAGAGAGCTAGGCCTTGAATGGGCCAAAGAGAGATTTACTAGCTCGAATAAAGTATTGGCCTCCTAGTGCTCCATTTCCATATTCAGCTCAAGAATATAAATCGAGACACAAGTATTATTTTATTCCACTAGAAAATTAATACCGAATTATCACTAAATCTGTTAGGTGAGTTGGGGATAGCATTTGGCTTAATTAATCTCAGCGTTGAAGATATTCAATATCCATTAATTAATTAATTTCTCTTATGGCCAATTAATTAATTAATTAATCAGTCATTTAATTACAAACGACATATTGAGTGCTACCACTTAAACTTATTATCGTATCGGAACTAATTCCACCTCCAGGATTTAATACGATAAACTTATTAAGTTCCTCGAGAGGATATTATCAGCCTGTTATTAGCAGGACACAGATCCTTATTGCAATTCAATCGCGTATGAAATAACAATCGCTAGCACCCAAGATATCGAGTATATGGAGCTTCAGACAGAGCTTTCACCCATAATAAATCAAAGCAATAGACATATAATTATTCACACCGATTAATTCAATTCAGGTTAAGATCACTTAAGTCATCGAGATCTTGATTCTTAACTAGTCAGAATATAAGAATACATCTCACTATGATCCGTTCAATATATAAATGTACTAGTATAAATAAATAACCAAGACAAACTATTTTCCATTTATGCTAAAGTTGGAACCACCTCTACCTTTCTTTGATGCCTATATATATGGCTGCTTGTTCTCTGCAAAATCGTCATCGTGTAACCCTAGCATAAATTTAATTCTTTTCTTGAGAGTTAGTGAGGAGAAAAATAAGTCCTACGGGCAAAGCTTAAATTATGTTTTAGTTTATTGCTTTAAGTTTTCTGCTGGTGTTTTGGCCGAGACGATTTACTTTGATGCATGGTAATATAGATCTTATTTTAGTACCAATTATGATTATCTTTATTTCTTTTCTTTTCTTTATGTTTAAATTCATGTCTAGCTAATTTCTTAAACTTGGATTGGATTAGATGAAGTGAATTATTAATACTTCGATTACTCGTGAGGCCTAAGCATTTTAATTAAATCGTGTTCTTTTATTTCCGAAATACTTAGGGCTTAATACTTGATTTGGACAACAGAACTATTTGTTTGATCGCCAATAAGTTAAGATGTCTAGTGAAGGGTTGTATACTGAAAGCAAGTCTTTTATGCTTGTATACATTGATACCTTGTATCCACTATTATTCTCCTATCTTAAATATTGTTATTCCATGATCATATTATAGTTCAATAATCTCAAACCTAGATTATATGGTGTGTGGTTTATCACAAAAGATCTTATAATCGGTAAAGTTAAGATAGAAGTTGTTTTCACAGTTGGGACAACTTCGGACGAGTTGTCGGTTTAAACTGTAGCATAAATAAATAACCTTCTTTTGCCTTGTTTTGTTCTTTGGCTCAGCATCAGATTTCGTTCCTTGTTGAGTTCGGCTTTAACCGGTCTCTCCATGATAAGGATGGAAGTTTCCTTCCTTATCGTCTTCCTTTGCGCACAAGTATCATCTATTACCCTCTGTTTCATCCTACTGTCTTGGTCACGTCAGCTTCAGTCTTGCCCTCAACACGCATAAATCTAGGTACTCTGCTGCTTTAGCCATAAGATTATGGGGAGGTACTCCTTCACTTGTAGCTTTGCTCAAGATGTATCTTTTCATTCCCAACTACAGACTTCAGCCCTATGCCCATATTGCATCGTATTGTTGCCCAATGCTAGAAAAGCAGTTTTCCACCAGATTATGCCCACAATCGCACCTATTCTGCCCTGCACCCACTTTCTCCTAATTGTGTCCTCCCAGACACATAAAGACTCGAAATACACATAACAGACACAACAAAAAGACATGAAAAATGAACACAAATATGGGTTCATCATTCATGCCAATCGAGCAAATTCTTCAGTCAACAACATCAAAAATTATTCTTACATAAATGCCATTGACATTCTCACTAAGGCATGCTTCATTAAATAAAAGCAGATGGAAGAAGTTTTTGAAGGATCTGTAGATTTGGAGGAACGGCTCAGGGAGGAAGTAAGTTTAGAGAAGTTGGTACCCACAAGTTTGCCTGTTGACCAACTATTGATATCCGAAATCTCCAAGGATGAAAAAGAAGTGGAACTTGAGCTCAAGGAACTACCCTCGAACCTGAAGTATATGTTCCTTGAAAAAGAAATGAAAAAGCAGTCATCATCTCCTCCAAACTCAATAAAGACGAAGAAGAAGCTTTAGTGGAGGTACTTAAAAAGTTCAAGGCGGCTTTTGGATGGAGCTTATCTGACATTAAGAGGATCAGTCCTGCCACTTGTATGCATAGGATAAACCTTGAGGAAGGAGCCACCCCGAAGAGGGATGGTCAAAGGAGATTGAACCCTGTGCTGATGGAGGTTGTGAGATTGGAGATCTACAAATTGTTAGCAGAGGGATTCATTTTTTCCATTGCTGATAGTGAATGGCTCAGCCCCGTGCATGTGGTATAAAAAAGGGGGCATCACAGTGGTTTTGAACGACAAGGATGAGTTGGTGCCCACTAGACCTATTACTGGTTGGAGGATGTGCATAGATTATAGGAAGCTCAATGGCACTACAAAAAGAATCGTTTCCACTTCTTTTTATCAATCAGATGCTCGACAGATTATCCCACCACGAGTTTTACTGCTTCCTAGATGGATTGTCTGGCTACTATCAAATTGCTATTGCACCCGAAGATCAAGCCAAGACGGCCTTCACGTGCCCCTTTGGCACATATGCATGCAAGAGGATGCCATTCGGACTCTGCAACACACCAAGTACTTTCCAAAGATGTCTGATGTCTATATTTTCTGAAATGATTAGTGATTTTGTTGAGATATTTATGGATGACTTCTCTGTGTTTAGGTCGTCTTTTGATGATTGTCTTAGAAAAAATGAACGTGTCTTAGAGAGGTGTATCGAAAGTGGCTTGACCCTTTAGTTGGGAGAAGAGTCATTTCTTGGTTCGAAGTGGGAATGTTTTGGGTCATATTGTCTCTAAGAGAGGTGTCGAGGTCGACAAAGCAAAGGTGGATGTTATCGAAAGATTGCTCCCACCTCTCGATGTCAAGGGAATTATGAGTTTTCTTGATCTCCGGTTTTTATCGGCGTTTTATCAAGGATTTTTCAAAAATTAGTCAACCTCTATGCCGTTTACTTGCGTATAAAGGGGAGAGAATGTAATAACCCAATTTTCTTAAGCGTAATTAATCATCCTAAATGTGATTATGTGTGCTTAAGTGCTTCTTAAATGTTATTGTATGTGATTATGTGCGATTCTATGTGATAAAAAAAAATTTAGAATAATTTTCTTGCAAAATGACCAAAATACCCCTAGAGGGTAAAATCGTAATTTTTCTCATTTCAACAACTGGAAACAAAGATATAAAGAGTTATATAAGTTTAATAATGTGAGATTTATCATGAGTTCAAATTTTGGAAGTTGACTTTTTGAGTAATAGTAACTTTGACCGAAAAAGTCAACCCTCGGTCGACGAACTCCGAATTCAGTCTAATTAGTGTCATTGGAATCTAGAATTTATTTTAAGACCAAGGATACAAGTTTGAGAATTTTCCGAGATCATTTGAGTCGAGTTTGAATTTATTTTGAAGACGCAACTAATATGAATAGTAACTTTTTACGACTTTTTCGTTAGTCGGAATTAGCCTATGAAACTTAGGTGTTTACGAATTTAAAAATTATTCTAAGACTAATAATGCAAGTTAGAGAGAAATCCAAGATTTACAAATCAAGTTTTGAACCATATATAAATAGGAGACGCATATGCATAGTAGAAATTTCCGACTTTCTTCGTTATTTGGAATTTATAAATGAAAGTTGGGTGTTTTAGAATCTATACATTATTTCGTGAGTAATGGTGTGAACTAGAGTGAAAATCGAGGTCTAAAAAGTGCTGAAAAGAGAGATTAAAGTTTAATATTTTAAGAGGGATATATTATACCGATAAAATCTTTTCTTCGAGGAATATCTACTGAAATGGAATTGCTTTGCTAGCAAGCAATCCATTCCCTCATCCAACTCTCTCTCACTCTCGGCCATATACACCCCCAAATCACTCTTTGAAACTCTCATCTCCCTCATGTGTACCTTACTCTCGACCTTCCTCACTCTCACTCTACCTAAGTGAATTACACTCTCCCTCACTATCTAAATTCACACGCATGATTCCTCCCTCTCAAACTCTCACAATCGGCCATCACTCCTCTCTCTCCTTCATCTCTGTGGCAGCAGCCCTTCCATAGCTCCAAGCTTTCATTTCTCTTCAACCAAGCTCAAGGGAGAAGTTAGAAATCATAAGTATTCAAGATTTCACCTCCAATCCTTTCAAAAATTCAAGCTCAAGGAAGGATCATAGAGGTTCTTGGATTCAAGATATCATTCCTATTCTTTTGAATTCTCAAGTAAGATCAAGAACTTCTTATTTTTCTCTCTTCTTGATTGATCGAATTTATGAGCATGAGAAGTAGATTTGATCCTTATATCCTTAAGTATGATTCCATGAATATGCATGTCATCCATACTTGAAAAACAAGAAGAAAAATCCATGCCTCTTACCACCATAAAACCTTCGAATTTTTAAGAATAAAAATTAGGATTTTCCATGCTTTGATTGATTGGTTGATTTTGAAGATTTAGATGAGTTCTAGGATTCTAAGACTATTGGGATGATTGAATGGAGAAAACAAATATATATATATTGCGCACATCATCGGCTCAAGTCTAGACATGTATACTTTATTACTGTTGAATACCTCTTATGTGCAGCTAATGCATCTACTCATTAGATTGGTTATAACTGTATTGATAGGATCCGAAGGCTAAATCTCAATTGCAGCTCTGAGTTAGGAGAGCAATTATTGGATTGATAGGATACGGAACGCTGATATTAACTGCAGCTAACCCTGTTGCCTGGTTGCCGGGGGTTCGGGGGGCGGGCCCACCCGATCGGAAACCTACAAGCAGTTAATGCAGCTAGCTCGCTTGACTCAGTGATTAGCAACTAGTTAGCTCACTCATCTTAACTTTGTTATAGACTCGGTTGATAGAACCCTACGCCACCAATCAACCTGTAGCTAACCAAGTGTAGATCCATCCATCTGAATCCTATGAGGATAGACGGATCGGCTCTTGTAGGCCCATCCATCCCGAGGCATCTGAGGGATAGAGAGCCGGCTGGTGATTATGCTAAAACCGTGTATTATGCCATAAAAATGGTTTTATTGTACTTTGAGTTATTTCTCGAATTTGATGCTTGATATGAGATACATGATGATATATAAGCATGGTGGCACGAAAAGAATAAAGAATAATCATTAAAACATAAAAAGGAATTTTGGAGAAGATGATGAATAATAACTTTTAATTTTTGATATATGAATTCTATGATTAAATTTATGATGGAAAATATTAATTCAAGTGTGAATAAGCATGAATCTATGATTTAATTGGAAGTATTAATTTATTTGAGCCATATCATGAAGGAACCGGAAATTATATGATTTAATTGGATTTATTATTTTTATGGCTAATTTGATAATTTAATGGCTTGGAAATGAAATTAAGGAAGAACTATGAATAAAAATACCACCAAAAGAAAGAAAAGAAGTTTATATAATCATATTTATAAATTTTCAGCATGTATATATTTATATAAATTGGGACTTTTAATTCCTATAGTTATATGGAAGAATTGATGCTATAGAAATGAAATTAAAGATGAAATAAGCTTAAGTTTAAGAGAAATTGAAGAAATAAAACCATATCCAAAATATATGAAAAATTCGAACTATACCATATAGAAGAAATTGTGTCTTTCAAATTTTTATGAATAAATTGATGAATTAGATAAGAAACAATGAAATTCAAATTATCTAGAGTGGAAATATGTATTAAAATCAAGAGTTTGAACATCAATGGGATAATGTCACATCCCCAAATCCCGAGGGACGGCAAAGCCGGGGTGCGACTAGGGGTTGGATTAAAGAAGCGGGGAAGAAGGGGAATAAATAAATAAACAGACATTTAGAACAGAATAATTACTATGAACCTTACTTTATTATATAACAGGAGTCGACCTTGAAGGATCGCTCAAGAAGTTGTTCTTAAAAGAAACTAAGTTCGACATACGAATCTTAGACCAAAAGGTTTATACATCAACACAAAAAGAAGAATTTGGCAGCGGAATGCGTAAAGCTTGACATACAATTCTTCATCCTATTCACAACCCTACTCAACCTCCGCCGCTCCCGTTACTCAACCTGCACATTTTATAAAACATATGCAGGGCTAAGTATAAACATACTTAGTGGGCACATTGCCGAAAACATATCATAAGTATAGATTTAATCAGGCATCTCAATAAATAGCACATCGAGGTTTTTCATCAAATACCCGTGCCTATTAAACATTTTCTTTCACTTTTCACTATATAGCTTGGCCAAGCCTTTACTTGATGTTACGTTCAAACTTGCCCAACTTCTGTTTCAACGCCGGGGAAGAGTTAACTTCTTCCGCGCACGTTCTATTCACCGTGGCTGGCTACCCCTCAACAGGGTACCACACACACCGGCTACCGCGTACACTTAAACCCTGGAAAACCCTTACGGTTAACTCAGCGGTACGATCGATTAGTTAACCTCTTTTGGCTAACTCAGAAAGGCACAAGAGAACTCACATAAAACAAATATTTTCATGCCTTGATAATCACTTTAAAACACAGTTATAAAGCGATAGGTAAACATTATTCGAGCATCGCTCATTTGATTTGATATATAGAAAAGCCCACCTTAGGCGATTAAAGAACAACTAAGCTTCCGTCTTCTGTCTTCCGTCCTGTCTTCTAAACTCGACTTCCTCCTTTGAACGTAAATAATCAAACTTTAATAAACGGTCGTGATGATAAAAGAAAAGGAAATCGAATTCGGTTAATGACTTTTAGGCCTTTGCACTTTAACTACATTCTTTTGATTAACGAATAAACGAGACTCGAACATATCTCGTTTAGAAACTAACTCGGTTCCTTAACTCGACACTTAGGTCAGTTAATTAATGGAAGTTGATAACTTATAACGACTTAGAAGTTCACAAGGAACGAAGTTAAAAAGATTTCAACTTAAGAAAATAGGTTTCGGAAAATTTCTGCACAAGGCAGTAACTCTGGAGCTCATACAGAACAGAATTAGGCGAAACAGGAGACAAATTTGGTACCAAAAGAAAGCTACAAATGTCTAGTCTATTTTCCAATTTACGGATCTCGATTTCGTTAAGCGAGTAGAAAGTTATGACGGTTTCTGTGAAAGGTCGCAAAACAGTCCGAGTGAAACCCTAGGTGCTCGTAATCTCGACGCACGACTCCCTAGGTTTGACTAATGCTATACCACCTTTATACTCACGAAATATCAGTCACAAGGCAGTCAATACGCATAATCTTTCATGATGAACTCCTTCATATTTCTCGATAAAAAAAAAAAAAAAACACGACGTATATTTCCTCGTCTTTTAACTAATCAATTACTAAACCAAATTTCATTTCAATTCCATTTCAAATCTTCTAACTTTAATCTTCTAACTTCTACATTCATATCTCGAATTGAAATATCGTCAACTACAATCTTGTTCGTTAATCGACAACAATCATTAATATCAAATTAGTTTCCTCATTCGACTTTCCTATCGACAATTTAGCTCGATTTCTCGTCTCTTACCAAAATCTCAACTTTCTTAGAATTCGTTCAAATTTTCCAATAATGTTCCTTAACTACTAAGATTAGCGAATATTCAAACCATAAACCTATATCATTATCCAATCTTAACTTATCGACGATTCTTCGTCCCTTATTAAAATTTCAACATTCTCCGAATTCGCTCAAACTTTCCAATTACGTTCAACAACTACCAAGATTACATAATATGAAAACCATATACTCAAATTATTATCGAATCTTAACTTATCATCGGTTCTTCGTCTCTTACGATTTCTATTTTATTTTTAGAAAAATCCAATTAAATTCTATGATCATCTATACACTTACTACATCTCATTTATATCATCACATCATACAAATTATATCAATTACTCCATCAAATCTCTACTTCTTTGTCTCTTACATTTTGGTTTCTATTTTTAGAAAATTCTCAATTAATTCCCACATCAATCTATCAACACATAGAACACAAATCCACCAATCAATCATCTAAAAATCGAACTTAACTTCACCTACAATTTTCTCATAATTTTCGGTAATTTCAATTATTAAGGGGGGGGGGGGGTGATTTTTATTAAATTTCAACCATAGAAATCCAATCCTAAGCATGAAATATCATGTATTAATCTTAGAACATCATGCTATAATCCTCATGAAATTTTCGGTCATAACAAGTTTGAAGGAAAGAAGTTTTGTTCGGTTCAAACCATAGATAAAGCTCTTACCTTGACGTTTATGGACTCGGAATTAAGATCGATCGGAAAGCATATTTCGATTTCTGAAATCCGATGAAAAGTCGGGATAAGACAGTCCAAAATTCGCCTGAAAAAATAATAAAAATTGACTTTATCCGGTAGACTCGAATCGCAAAAAAAGTGAATGTAAAGTCTGACGGTTTTTCGATCTCAATTTTCGAACGAAAAATCTATCGGACGCGAAAACCCTAATACAGTAGTCGTTCAACCGACTTCTAGAATTTATTTTCAGAAACGGATTTCACCATCAGTCTTAGAATCGAAAATCCTTAACATAGGCGTGCAAAGCCTTAATTAATAATTAAATTTTTATTTTAGCAACAGAAGAAATGTCTGAGGTATTACATCCTACCCCTCTAACAAGAAATTTCGTCCCGAAATTTGCATACCTTCTTCAAAAAGGTAAGGGTATTTTTCTTTCATCTTTTCTTCGAGTTCCCACGTGGCTTCTTCTTGCCCGTGGTGATTCCATAGCACTTTAACCAATGGTATCCACTTATTTCTTAATTCTTGCTCTTTTCGATCCAAGATCGATAATGGTTTTTCTTCATAACTTAAGTCGGACTCAAGGACAACGTCTTGCTAGTTAATTACGTGATTTGGGTCAAAGACATACTTTCTTAATTGGGATATGTAATACCCCAAAAATTTCGTACTGACTTAAAATTTTAAAGTTAATAATAAAAATGGCTTTGCACGCCTAAGTTCATAAAATTTAATTCTAAGACTAACGGTGAAATCCGTTTCCGAAAAATAAATTACGGAAGTCAGACGAATGACTACTGTATTTAGGGTTATCGCGTACGATAACTTTTTAGTTCTAGAACTCAGAACGGAAAACCGTCTGATTTTTACATTCACGAAATCGCGATGTGAACTCGCCCGAGAAAGTTCATTTTTATGATTTTTCCGGACGAAATATGGACTGTGATGTTTCGAGATTTTGTCGGATTTTATTTTTTTCAATATTACTTTTCGAGTAAGTTAAATATTTCGGAATTTATGGTCGAATCGGAATTCGACGATTATGTGCCGAATACGTTTTAGTTTACGCGATTTTCGTAACGTTATAACGAGCCGGAAAAACGGAATTTTTGGGATAAAAATCCCATTAGGGCCGACATACTCACACACACACACAAGTGTGATATTTCTTTTTTTTATAATATAACTTTGGGACACCTAATGTCCTTTTCCTTCTAACACTTTACACCTAAGGTTAAATTAAATATCTAAGACTATGTTAGTCATCGCAATCCTTCCTTCTCCTCCACATCCAACCGCCATCTCCCTCTCATCATCCCTCTCAAATTTCCTTTCACCATTAAAGAAGTTCAAGCTTTTGAGCAAGGAAATTTCCACAAGTCACAAATCATTCATCTAATCCTACTTCTCTTATCATTAATTATTAAGGTAATCTTCTCCTCCTTTGTTCTATCCAACTCAAATTCTATTCTTTCCATTTTCTTGAAGACCGATTTGGATCATGATGGTTTAGTAATTGATTTAAGTTTAATTTATGGAATTAAGTGTGTAGGATTGATTCTATGGATTAATTGAAGGAAGAAAATCAAGAACCCTAAATTATATGTAGGACCGAAAATGAGGGCTAATTTGTAGGATGAATAAATTCTTCAATTGATGGTATAATTGAGCTTAGGAGATGCTTAATTGATGATAGAAATAAAAAGAAACGAAAAGCCCTAAGATTTAAGTGATGACCGAGTTTAGGCTAGGGTTTGAAGATGAATTCCAAATTGATGAAGTAGTAGTATTAGTTGATGGATAATATATGTTGTAATAGTTTGATTAATAGATTAATGGAGCTAATTGATGAAGAAAATCACCCCTCCTAATTAATTGTTGTTACCGATTTTCCATAGAGGAATTAGGGGTTTTGGTTAGTTTGATTCTAATGATGATTAAGTGATAGAATATGGTTCCTAATGATAATAGTTGATGTTATGAATTAAATGGAATTAATCTAAAAATAATAATGAAATGGTAAGAGACAAAGAATTATAATTAAGTCAAAATTGGTTGATGATATAAGGTAATGATATACGTAATAATGATCTACGTTAGATGATGATTAATGTTATAGAAAATGAATGAAATCCGATAACTTTGGAAAATTTGTAAGAGACGATCAAATGAATATAAGTAATAATCGAGAAGTCGAGTAAGGTTTCTAACTAAATAATATTGCTTATTATGGACTAAGGAACAATTTGGTAGTTGACGACATGAGCATCCGGATTATTATATGATGAGTTGTAGTTATAATCGAGAACTAGAATCGAGAAATGTTAACTTGTTTTGGTATAGTACTTGATAGTTTGAAAGCCGATGTTTAGAACGTCGTGCTAATAGACAAACGATGGAAAGGAGTTCTTCACGTACGGGAGTACGTGTTGACTGCCTTGAAGTGCTAAAATCGTGAAAATGTAGGTTCGATAACATAGAACGAGCCTAGGAAGTCATACGTCGATTCTATCGAGCAACTAGGGTTAGCCGCGGCAGTTTTGCGATCCTTCCCGGAAACTGTAATATCTTTTAGCTCGTTTATCGGATTTGAGATCCGTAAATTGGAGAGTAAACTAGAAATTCCAAGCTTTTTAACGGAATAGGGTACAACCCCTGTTTCCAATTTCTCTGTTCTGGGCAGTCCCCAGAACTACTGCATTGCGCAGTGAATTTTCAGAATTTAATTTCCTAAGTTGTTTTCTTTCTAACTTAGTTCCTTTTGATCTTTTAAGTCGTTAAGAGTTAACGACTATCCTCTCTACTGACCTAAGAGTCGAGTAAGAAACCTTTCGAGTTCTAAACGAGATTTGTTCAAGTCTCGTTCCCGTTTAATTAAAAAGAAACTAGTAGCGTGCAAATGCCTAAAGAAACAAAACGACTAAAACCTATTTCGAATTTCCATATTCGATTATCTTTTACGACCGAATTTAAAGTGTGATTATTTTTACGATGAAGGAGGAAGCCAGCACTAAAGAAAGGACGGAAGAATAGAAGAACGAAAACCTGTTTAGTAGTTCTGTATCATTAAGGTGGGCTTTTATATATGAAACAAAACGAGCAATGCTCGAAAACCTTTCTTTATCGCTTTGATAATCGTGTTTTCAAAGTAATAATTATGGCATAAATTATTTTATGTTTTATGTGAGTTCTCTTGTACCTATCTGAGTTAACATTCGTGTTTTCCAGATTTTATGAGTTAACCATTAGGTGTTAACTATCGATCGGCTTAGAGTTAGCTATATGCTTTCCAAGGTTTGTGCACTTTGTAACCTGTGGTGTATGTGGTATCCTGTTGAGGGGTAACCAACCACGGTGAATGAGAATTGGTCAAGATTTGAACGTAACATCTATGAAAAGTGCTTGATCAAGCCAAATTATGAAAATGAGTCAGAAAATGTTTTAGTAGACACGGGCTATTTTTTTTTTAATAAAACCCCGATGTGCTACAAATTATGAAATGCCAGATTATCTATACTTATGAATATATTTTCGGCAACGTGCCCACTAAGTACTTTTGTACTTAGCCCTGCATATATTTTCTAAATGTGCAGGTTGAAGCGACGAGAGCGGCGGTGTTGACGTTGAAGTTGATTTGAGTTAAGAAGTTAGGAAGTCTTTAGCATATGACCTACTTTTCCGCTGCAAAACTCTAGACCTTTTTGATGTTATGTACATTTGGTAAATCACTGTAGTTTAAGTCTGTAATCTATAACTTAGATACTTCAGTACACTTTCTTCGAGTGATCCTTCGAGATCAACTCTCCCTTTTATTAAAGATGTCATGTTCATAGAATTATGTTGTATTTTATATATGTTTATTTCAGTTAGACTTGGCGGTAAGGCCAATCTATAAGCAACAGGTCCTACTTTCTCCAATATCTCATAAGGTCCTATAAACCTTGGTCTGAGTTTACCCTTAACACCGAATCTAATGATTCCTTTAGACGGAGAAATCTTGATGAAAACCTTATCCCCAATTTCAAAGCTAAGATCAGTTCGACGATCGTCGACGTAAGACTTTTGTCGGCTCTGCGCCTCTTTCATTCTAACTCGAATTTGTTGAATGATCTCGATCATTTCACTGACCGCATCGGGTCCTAGGTTCTTTCTTTCACCTACTTCATCCCAATAAAGTGATGACCTACGTTTCCTTCCATACAATGCCTCGTAAGGCGCCGTTCCTATCATTGCTTGATAATTGTTGTTGTATGCGAATTCGATTAATGGCAAGATCTTTTCCCAATTCTCACTTCTATCCAATACTACCGTTCATAACATATCAACGAGTATCTGAATCGTTCTCTCGGATTGTCCATCTGTCTGAGGGTGAAAAGCGGTACTAAAATTAAGTTCGGTACCTAACTCCTTCTGCATAGTGATCCAAAATCTTGAAGTGAATTTGGCATCTCTATCAGACGTTATTGACTTCGGTATTCCGTGTAGACGTACAATCTCACGGACATACAACTGAGCTAACTTCTCTGATCCATAGGTAATTGGGATTGGTAAAAAGTGAGCTGATTTTGTGAGCCTATCGATAACTACCCAGATGGCAGTATTTCCTCTCTTAGTCTTGGGCAAACCTGTCACAAAATCCATGGCTATATCTTCCCACTTTCATGTTGGAATACTTAATGGCTGCAGCAACCCGTATGGACTTTGGTGTAGAGCTTTCACTTGTTGACAAGCTAAACATCTTTCTACAAACGAGGCAACATCTCGTTTCAAACCGTTCCACCAGAAATTCTTTCTCAAATCTTGATACATCTTCGTACTCCCTGGGTGTGCTGTATACGGTGTATCGTGAGCCTCACTCATCATATCGTTCTTCAATTTGTCGTCTTCAGGGATACAAAGTCTGCCTTTAAACAAAATTGCATTATCTGGTGCCTCGGAAAAACTGTCCAGTTTATCCATTCTTATCCTTAGTCGAAGCTTCTCAATTGATTCGTCCTTTCTCTGCGCACTCATGATTCTTTCTCGTAAGTCCGGTGTAGCTACTAGTGCTGCTATATGGTTTGTTATCGTTCATGTGTATCGAGCACTTCTAAGTCCATTTTCTCAAATTCTCGTACAAGAGTTTCTTCCTCAACAAAGAGACATCCTAACTTGGTTGGAGTCTTGCGACTCAGTGCGTCAGCTACAACGTTTGTTTTTCCAGGATGATAATTGATTCCGCAATCATTATCCTTTACTAGTTCGAGCCATCGTCTTTGCCTCATGTTCAATTCCTTTTGCTCGAAAAAGTACTTCAAACTCTTGTGATCCATAAAAATCTCAACCCTTACACCATAGAGATGGTGTCTCCAAATTTTCAACTCGTATACAACGGCTGCTAGTTCTAAATCGTGGGTTGGGTACTCAACTTCATGAGGTCGAAGTTGTCATGAAGCATAAGCTATCACCTTTCCGTCTTGCATCAATGCACACCCTAATCCGTTCTTTGAAGCATCTGTATAGACTACGTATTCCTTATTCGCTTCTGGCAGAGCTAACACGGGTGCTGTGGTTAACTTTTCCTTGAGTGTCTGGAAACTTGCCTCGCATTCGTCAGTCCATTTATACTTGTTTTTCTTTCGGAGTAGTTGCGTCATAGGTCTAGCAATTGTTGAGAATCCCTCTATAAATCTTCGATAATAGCCGGCTAAACCCAAGAAACTCCTAATTTCGTTCGGACTTGTTGGCGATTTCCAATCGCGTACTGCCTATACCTTGGCAAGATCTACTTTGATGCCTTCTGCTGATACTATATGTCCGAGGAACATCACTTCCTTTAGCCAAAACTCGCACTTACTGAATTTGGCATAAAGTTTCTCTGTTCTAAGTGTTTCTAACACTATTCGCAAGTGTTCCTCGTGCTTCTTCTCATTCTTGGAGTAAATGAGAATGTCGTCAATGAATACTATGACGAATTTGTCTAAGTATGGGTGAAAAATTCGATTCATAAGATCCATGAATACTGCGGGAGCGTTAGTCAAACCGAATGGCATAACTAGGAATTTGTAATGGCCATATCTGGTTCGGAATGCAGTCTTAGGTATATCCTCAGGTTTAATTTTCAGTTGATGATACCCAGATCTTAAGTCTATTTTCGAAAAGACGTCTGCGCCCTTAAGCTGATCAAAGAGGTCTTCTATTCTTGGCAAAGGATACTTATGCTTAAGGGTGATCTTATTTAGCTCTCGATAGTCTATGCACATTCTCATAGAACCATCCTTCTTTCTGACAAACAAAACAGGTGCTCCCCAAGGCGAAACACTCGGTCTAATGAAACCCAGATCTAACCACTCTTGCAGTTGAATCTTAAGCTCTTCTAATTCTTTTGGTGCCATTCTATATGGGGCTTTTGATTTGGGGGCCGATCCTGGTTTTAAGTCAATGGAAAAATCTATGTGACTGTCGGGTGGTAAACCAGGTAATATTTCTGGAAAGACGTCTTCATATTCATTAACAATTTTCACGTCTTGAATGGTCTTCGTGGCTCTTGGTTCTCCAACTAGGTACACAAGATAAGTTGTGCAACCCTTCTTCTTCATCAACTTCTTGGCTTGTAGGGCGGATATTATCGATATCCTCCTACCCATCACAATCCCATAAAATTTTGTCGGTTCCTTTCCCGGTGGCTGGAAAGAGATTTTCCTCTCGTTGCAGAGAATCATGGCATAATTCTCAGACAACCAGTCCATTCCTAATATTATATCTACATCCCACATCTCTCCTGAAGGTGTAGTTACTCTCATAGCGTGTTCAGCTCATATAGGTCTAATATCTAAGTTATCCGCACACGAACCAGCAATAAAAGAATGCGATGCGCCAGTATCAAACAGTATCTTAATAGGGGTATTATGAAGTTTACCCATACCTGCTAGGTTTTCCTTGCCCTTATTCTGCGCACTCTGTTTGATCGCGCATGCCCTGGCATTCTGTTGCTGTTGAGCGTGCTGCTAGAATTGCTGTTGTGTCATCTGCTGCTGCGGCTGTGCTTGAATCGCCCTCAAAGGCTGAGGCTGTCCATACTGATTGTGTCCTGCCGCTTGCAACGGTTTCGGGCAATCCCTCTTAATGTGCCCCTTCTGTCCGTAGTTGAAGCAATTTCCAGAGTTTGCTTGGCAGATCCCAAAGTGTACCCTATTACACTTGGGAAAGGCAGGAACGGTAGCTCTTCTTTGGTTATTTCCTCCTGGGTTGTTCCTTTGTTGCCCTTGTGGCTAATCTTGCTGGTTATTTCCTTTCCATGGTCCCGCTTGGTTATTTTCTTGTAAATACAGTCCCGACTGACTGTTTCCTTGCCATGGCTTCTTGCCATAATTGTTATTCTGGTTAGGCTGCTGATAGCCTCGCTGATTCCCATTCTGATTTCCCTGATTATTGGAGTGTTGATAGTAGCCACTGTTGTTTCCCTCTTCCTATTTCTTTTTCCCTTGATAGTTGTTATTATTGTTGTTATAATAGCCTCGATTCTGGGTTAGGGCTGGTGCGGGTGTTATGGCTTTCTTATCATCAGGCACTACCGCCTCCATTTCTAGAGCTCGTCCTAATACATCAGTGTAGCTTAGTCCTCCATGACTAGCTAGCGCTATACCAAACTCATGCTTAAGTCCCCACGGAACTTCTTTGCTATCTTTTCTTCGGTATCCACCTGAGCAGGTGCATACCTTGACAATTCACAGAACTTTGCATCGTACTCGGTCACTGTCATCTTTCCTTGTTTTAAATTATAGAACTCAGCCTCTTTCTGAGCTCTATAGGTCTTAGGTACGTACTTATCGTACAATGCTTCCTTAAATTCCTCCCAAGTGAAACGAGCCAGGTGCTCCGCAGGTATAACCTTGTGCCTAGCTTCCCACCAGTAGTCAGATGGTCTGGAAAGCTGGAATACAACGCATAACAGACGCTTCTCATTTTGAGCTTGACGTCTACCACGTCCCCTGGGCCTACCAGGTCCTCTTCTGTTGTTAACTACTCTTGGCGGCATTTTTGAACTATAGGAAACAAGAATTCTTATTAATATTTTTATTTTAAGCTTTCGTTTACTTACTAAACTTTTTTCCAACTTAAACAAGTTCATGGAAAAGAAATAGACCATAATTTCGATACTAGCTCTTTAAAAGTTTAACTTCCCAAGTTAAACCAGAATATTCATCTAATCTTTTCTTCTAATCGCGTTTAGAAGAAACTTTCACAAGATCAAAGCCCACTCACGGGGTTATATATTATATATATGTCAAAAAGAATACTAATTTTGCCTCCAACGAGGACTTATACAAAAAGTTAGACTACGACTAGTCTAAACTAGGCTAACTGTCTATCTATGTACCAGTTGCACTAACAAGTTGCATCTCCGTATCTACTGGAAGTACTAGAACGGAAACGATCCCAAAAACCTCGTATCCGCATAGAGTACTACAAAAGAAGTCTACTGATCCGGCTATGTACAAGACAAAAAGAAACTTCTACTACTACGCGTCTAAGACGCTCTGCTCAACTAGTTGCGATCGAGTCACTGCTGCCCTCTACGGCCTGAAACTCCTCGGGATCCTCCTCAGGGTCCTCCTCAGGGTCATCCTCCATCGGATCCTCCTCCGGATCCTCCTCTGAATCCGTACCAAAGACGAGTTGAAGTGCCACGTCAACCCTCAAAGTGGTGCCGTCTAACAGTACAAGTGGTGGTGGCGACGGCACGTCCGTAACAGTCCTCTCTAAGTCTTCCAAGCTGGTCACTACTGTACGCTTTTTCAGGGGAAGAAGGTGCTTTAGGAGTGAAATAGGCACGTATGCCTCTGCAAAACGGGCCCTGGATGGTCCCGCCTCGAACTGTCCTCGGACCCTCCTCCACTCAGCACAAATCTCCTCAAGTGGTGTAAGAGGAGATGGTAACTCTAGCAACGCAGCAAGCTCTGCGTCTCTCTCTAAGTACTCTGCTCCGAGAACTAACCCCTCACTAGGTGCAAGTACTGGCGGCAACTCTAACAGTGCGGCCATCTCCGGATCCATGGCAAACGGCTCAGGCTCAAAATCTGTTGGAACGTGGAGGTAGGGAAGGTGCTCCTGAATCGGAATAGACCACATGAACCAACTCTCAAAGAAACACCTAAGTATGGCTAGAGCGAATCCAGAAAAGTCGCCGATCGGCTCGGTGTCGTCACCGATCAGTGCAAGGTGGTACCAGGCTATGTCGTGAGCCCAACCGTGCCACTCGTCGTGCAGCGAAGTCACTGACTAACTGCTCTATATCATGGTTTGGGTCCACCTCGTAGTCGTGGTACTTGTCTAAAATCTCGTCTACCAAAGTACGCTGTCTCAGGGGTTGGCTCTTCCGAGCCGTGACACGTGTAGCAGGCATCCTACAAAGATTTTAAGAGAACATGGATCAGTAACTGGTAGGATAATTAACATATCTTAAGGAATTCTTAAATTACAATTAGAATATTTCATTATTCAAATTGCAATACTTAACCACTTAATCACATCTTATCTTAAGCATCTAGCAATTTCAAGAAATTGCACTCAAATAATATATAAAAAAAAAATCTCACGATTTCTTTTCATCTTTTTAACTTATTATCTTATTATTCTTTATTTTATTTTCTTAAAAGGAAACTCTTACGGCTTTCATTTATAGAAAAAAGTCGACTCCAAAGAGTCTGTTGTTCATGTCACTTTACGCATGTGATATTTGTTTATTCACTTTGATTCCCTTTATCCTGTCCTTTCTGATCCGATCGTTTTTTTTTTTAATAATTTGGAACCAATGCTTCTTAGAACGTCTATGTTCTTAAAGAATCGGGAAGGCCTTAGAATTTGTCTAGATTCTCATGCCAACAAAACATCTCAATTAAAGAAATTATAGCTCACATAGTTTCACATACTTTCACAAAGTATAATCACTTACACTTCAATCAAATCATACTTGGCATACTTATTCACAATCATATTGGCATAAAAATTTCTTTCTTCAAAGAAATCATACTTCTGAAACTCTTTCCTTTCTTTCCTTCTTTGGTTGAGTCGACGTAGCGGGAGGTCGAGTTGTCGTCTACACTTTTAAACTTAGTGTTACGACCTAACTTTACTTGAAAGAAAACTTAGGTGTAGAGCATATACAAATACTCCACCTTACTACTGAAAGAAACTTGTATGCAGAGCAGAAACGACTGCTCTGATACCACTCTGTCACAACCCCAAATCCCGAGGGACAGCAAAGCCGGAGTGCAACTAGGGGTTGGATTAAAGAAATGGAGAAGAAGGGGAATAAATAAATAAATAGATATTTAGAACAGAATAATTACTATGAACCTTACTTCATTATATAACAGGATACGACCTTGAAGGATCGCTCGACAAGTTGTTCTTAAAAGAAACTAAGTTCAACATTCGAATCTTAGACCAAAAGGTTTATACATCAACACAAAAAGAAGAGTTTTGCAGCGGAATGCGTAAAGCTTGACATACAGTTCTTCATCCTATTCACAACCCTACTCAACCTCCGCCGCTCCCGTTATGTAATACCCGGATGTTTAATCCGTCTTTAAAATAAAAAGTTAATTAATAATTAAGGCTTTGCACGCCTAAGTTAAGGATTTTCGATTCTAAGACTGATGGTGAAATCCATTTCAGAAAATAAATTCCAAAAGTCGGTTGAACGACTACTGTATTAGGGTTTTTGCGTCCGGTAGATTTTTTGTCTGAAAACTCAGAATTAAAAACCGTCAGAATTTACATTCACTTTTTCTTCGATACGAGTTCACCGGAGAAAGTTAGTTTTTATGATTTTTCCGGGCGAATTTTAGATTGTCTAATCCCGATTTTTTCTCGAATTTTGAAAAACGAATTAGGTTTTCCGAGTACGTGATTTATTTCCAATCTAACGGACGAATTAGATTTCGTCAAATACATAACCAACTAAGAAATCATTTCTCGACTTTTTAATAGTCGTTTAAGAGCCGGAAACGAGATATTTCCGTCGAATTTTCGCAACCAAACGCGCCCTTAACGACTCCCCACTCTTTAGTTAGATTTTTATCACATTTATGTATGTATTGGTGAGTCATCCATCTCTCTCCCTCACACCTTCATACCGCCACCACCATACCTCCTCTCTCTCTCATTTTTCTTCTCTTTTCCTCCATTGAAACTCATCATCCAAGCTTTCTCAAAGCACACAAGTCTTTCATCTACCGATCAATTCCGTTTCCGAGTTCATATTCCGCAAGGTAAGAACATATCCTACGTAATGAACCGAACAAAGTCTTGTTTCCATCCATTTCTTTTTTTTCGAAACTTAAGAGATAAAGAAGCACGTTGATTCTTGTTCGATTCATGTTCTAGTATGTTTAGAATCAAGTTCTACGGATCGAATCATGAAGAAAATCACTTCCCTTTATTTTTTTTATTACCGAAAATTATAGTAGTTTTAGGGGTTTTTCGTAGTTCGATTTCTTCGATGTTTGATTGATGAATTAGTGATCTACATGTTGTTAATTGACTATATGAATTAATTTAGATTTTTCTAAAAATAAAAGTTGAAAGATAATAGATGAAGATTGGTTGATTCGATGTAGTAAATGTTATGATATGCTCGATTGATTAATAGAAATGAGATATACGATGTATGAGGATGAATATATATTTAATTGGGATTTTTCTAAAAATAAATTGAAAAACGTAAGAGACGGAAATGTGTCGATAAGTTAAAGCTCATTAATGATAATATGGTTTACATATTAGTGATGCTCGTTAGATGATGATCGTTGTTGTAAAATTTGAACGAAAACGGAGAACGTAGGATTTTTAGTAAGAGACGAACAATCGACGATAAGTCAAGAATAGATAATGATTTAGGTTTGTGATATGAACCTATGATAATCTTGTTAGTTAATGGTCATAACCGTAAAGTTTCAACGAATTCTAAGAAGTTTCGATTTTGAATAAGAGACGAAGAATCGAGTTTAAAAGCCGGTAGAAAAGTCGAATAAGGAAATCTCTTTTAATAATAATGTTTGTTATTGATTGACGAACGATATTTTAGTTAATGACTTTTCCATCCGAGATGCATGATGTTGTGAGTTTTAGATAAGAAACGAGAAGTGAATGAACGAAAATGAAATAGAAATTGGAATTTGTTTTGGTTTTGTAAATGGTTAGTTGGAAATGACGAGGAAATGTTCGTCGTTTGTTAATCAAAAGTCGTGAATGTGAACCCGATTAAGGGATACTGTATGTAGACTGTCTTGGGATGAAATATTCGTGAAAATAAAAGTGGAATAACATTAATCGAACCTAGGGAATCGTGCGTCGAGATTTGTCGAGCATTACGGTTTCGCGCGACTGTTTTGCGACGTTTCACGGAAACTGTCATAACTTTTAGCTCGCTTAACGAAATCGAGATCCGTAAATTGGAGAGTAAACTAGACAGCCGTACCTTTCTTTTGATATAAGATTCATCACCTGTTTTTGTATGCTCTGTTCTGTATGAACTTACTGACTTGGGCAGTAAGTATCCAAAGTCTAGTTTCCTAAGTTGAATCCTTTTCAACTTCGTTCCTTGTGAACTTTTAAGTCGTTCTAAGTTATCGACACCCATTTACCTACTGACCTGAGAGTTGAGTAGTGAGCCGAGTCGGTTTGTAGACGAGATTTGATCGAAGTCTCGTTTATTAGTTAATCAAAAGGAAGTAGTAAAGTGCAAACGCCTAAAAGACTAAAAAAAC
Organism: Schizonepeta tenuifolia; assembly: GCA_029490685.1. Classification (NCBI taxonomy): domain Eukaryota; kingdom Viridiplantae; phylum Streptophyta; class Magnoliopsida; order Lamiales; family Lamiaceae; genus Schizonepeta; species Schizonepeta tenuifolia. The sequence continues at coordinate 44,910,373 of CM055956.1, read as the reverse complement.
CGTTTCGATTTCCTGTTTCTTTTATCGTTGCATTCAAGTTGCTTAAGTTTGTTTATTTATGATAAAAGGAAGAAGTCAGCATCGAGGATAGGACGGAAGACCAGAGAAAGCTCGTTTAGTAGTTCTATAAACAGTCAGGTTGGCTTTTCTATATACGAAATAAAATGAGCGATGCTCGAAAATCTTTGTTTACAAGCTTTGATAATTGTGTTTTCAAACGTGATAATCAGAGCATGAAATGATTTGTTTTTATGTGAGTTCTCTTGTACCCTTCTGAGTTAGCCGACCTGCTATCCAGAAATATTAGTTAGCCGACTTGCTAACTAAAATGATCGGACTTTGAGTTAGCCGACTTGCTATCCAAAGTTAGTGTACACAGTAGCCGTTGTGTGTGGAACCCTGTTGAGGGGTGGCCAGCCATGGTGATAATTATTGGGCAAGATTGAACGTAGCATCTATTAGAAAAGTGCTTGATCAAGCCAAGTTGTGAAAATGTTTAGTAGACACAGGCCTTTATTAAAAAAACCCGGTGTGCTACAGAAATGAGATGCCTGATTTATCTATACTTATTATATGTTTTCGGCAACGTGCCCACTAAGTCCTTTTGTACTTAGCCCTGCATATGTTTTATAAAATGTGCAGGTTGAGCGACGGGAGCGGCGGTGGTTGATGTTGAGTTAAGAAGTCGTGATTAGAATAAGAACTTGTTTTCAGCTTTACGTTATTCCGCTGTCAATCTCTTTTTGAAGATAATGTATCTTTCTGTAAGGTCTAAACCCCGTACAATTAACTCAGTTTCTTTTTGAGAACCTTGACGAATGATCCTTCGAGATCAACTCTTCCTTTTATATATTAAAGTCTTGTTCATAGTTATTCATTTTGTTATTAATGTCTGTTTATTCTTTCATTCCCCCTTCTTCCCCGCTTCTTTAATCCAACCCCTAGTCGCACCCCGGCTTTTGCCATCCCTCGGGATTTGGGGCTATGACAGAGTGGTATTAGAGCGATTGTTTCTGCTCTGCATACGAATTTCTTCAAGTAGTAAGATAGAGTATTTGTATATACTTTATACTCGAGTCCTCTTCAAGTAAAGTTAAGTCGTAACACTAAGTTTAAGAGTGTAGACGACAACTCAACCACCCGCTATGTCGACTCAATCAAAGAAGAAAAGTAAGGAAAGAATTTCAGAAGTATGATTTCTTTTAAGAAGAAATTTTTTTTTTTGATTAAAGTATGCAAGAAGAAATTTGAGAATTAAGTATGAAAGTATGGTTGAGAATAAGTATGCAAGAAAATGCGAATAAAGTATGCAAGTATGATGAGAATGAGTATGTCAAGTATGATTTGATTTAAAGTATAAGAGTTATACTTTGTGAATTATGTGAAAGTATGTGAAAGCATGAATGCTATTCTATGCAAAATTATGTGAAATTATATGAGTTATAATTTCTTTTATCATTCAAGATGTTGGTTTGGAATGAGAATTTAGACGAATTTTAAGGCCTTCCCGATTCTTTGAGAACATAGACGTTCTAAGAAGCGTTGGTTCCAAAATTTCCAATAAACGATCGGATCGGAAAGGGCAAAATAAAGGAAATCAAAGAAAATAAACGAATGTTACCTACGTAGAGTGACATGAACAACCGACTCGTTGGAGTCGACTTGTTTTTGGAAAATAAAAAGGCGTAAGAATTTCCTTTTAAGGAAATAAAATAAAGAATAACGAGAAGAATAAGAATGAATAAGTTAATAAGTTAAAAGAGCGAAAAGAAATCGTCAAGAAATTTTCTTCGAGAAGGAAATAAAGTAAGAAAGTGGAGTAATAATAAGAAAAGGGTGAAATAAAATCGTGAATTTTTTTTTTTATATATATATGTATATGATTGTTTGAGTGCAATTTCTTGAATTGCTAGATGATTAAGATAAGTGGTGATTAAGTGATTTAAGTGTTGCAATTTGAATAATAGAATATTATGATTGTAATTTAAGAATTCTTTAAGATATGTTATATCCAACCAGTTACTGATCCGTGTTCTCTTAAAACTTTGTAGGATGCCTGCTACCCGTGTTACGGCTCGTAAGAGTCGACCTGTGAGACAGCGCACAGTAGTTGATGAGATTCTAGACGAGTACCATGATTATGAGGTGGATCTGAACCATGACATTGGACAGTTGGTTAGTGACTTCACTGCACGCTTCTACGCAGCCCGTCACTTCATTTTTGAGTATCAGGCGATAGCCGACTTGATCGTACGGCTACCCGACGAGTGGTATGGTTGGGCACATGCCATAGCATGGTACCACATTGCAGTGATCGGTGATGACCCCGAGCCGATCGGCGACTTTGCTGGTTTTGCCTTAGCCATACACAGGCAGTTCTTTCATAGTCGAGTCATGTTGTATATGCCGGTTGAGCAGCACCTGCCCTACCTTCACGTTCCGACAGAGGCTGAGGCCGAGTTTGAGCCGGAGCCGTTAGCCCTAGACCCGGAGTTTGCAGCACTGTTGGAGCTGCCGCCAGTGCTTTCAGCTAGTGATGGATTAGTTCTAGGAGACGAGTACCTTGAGAGAGACGCAGAGCTGGCTGCGATGTTAGAGTTACCATCTCCTCTCATACCACTTGAGGAGATCTGTGCTGAGTGGACTAGAGTCTGGGGACGGGATGAGGCAGGGCCATCCAGGGCCCGTTCTGCAGAGGTGTACGCTTCCAGTTCACTTCCTGACCACCTTCTTCCTCTGAAGAAGCGTTCAGTGGTATCCTGTTCTAACTACCTGATTTCAGACTCGGAGAGAACTACTTCTGACGTGCCTTCACCACCACCACTTACACTTCTGGACGGCACTACTTTGAGGGTTGACGAGGCTTTTCAGCTCGTCTTTGGTTCAGATTTTGAGGAGGAAGATCTGGAGGAGGATCCAGAGGAGGATCCGGAAGAGGACGACCCTGAAGAGGACCCTGAGGAGGACCCCGAGGAGTCACAGGCCGTAGAGGGCAGTAGTGACTCGACAGCAGCTTGTTGAGCAGGGCGTCTTAGACGCGTAGTAGTAGTAGTAGAAGTCTCCTTTTGTCATGTAAATAGTCCGATCAGTAACTATCCTTTTTGTAGTACTCTCGCGGATACAAAGTTTTTGGGAACGTTTCCGTTTTAGTACTTCCAGTTAATACGGAGATGCAACTTGTTAGTGCACCCGGTTCATAGATAGGCAGTTAGCCTAGTCTAGACTAGTTATAGTCTAACCCTTTTGTATAAGTCTTCGTTGGAGACAAAACTAATATTCTTTTTGACGTGTATATAATATATATATATATATATATGATGACCCGAGAGTGGGCTTAATCTTATAAAAATTTCTTCTAAGTGCGATTGGAAGAAAAGTATTAAATGAATATTCCGGTTTAACCGAGAAGTTAAAAGTTTAAAAGAGCTAAGAATCGAAGCTATTATCAGTTTTCTTTTCCGTGAACTTGTTTAAGTTGAGAAAGGAGTTAGAAAGTAAAAGAAGGCCTAAAAAGAATAAGGTGCTAATAAGAGTTTCGTTCTTATAGTTTCAAAGAAAATATGCTGCCGAGAGTTGTTAACAACCGAGGAAGACCTGGTAGGCCCAGGGGACGTGGTAGACGTCCAACTCAGAATTATAGGGAGGAAGAACAGGAACATCATGATACCCCTCCACCACCATCACCATCACCACCTCCACCACCACCTCATCGTGACATTGAGGACTTATTCCTCAAACGTAACCCACCTGTGTTCAATGGATCGGGAAACCCAAGCGATGTTGAGCTTTGGGTACGATATATTGAAAGGATTTTCAAACTCCTCAGATGTACTGATGAGGAGCGACTGTTGTGTGTCGCGTTTCAGCTTTTCGGACCAGCTGACTACTGGTGGGAAGCTCGGCAGAAGGTCATACCCTTAGAGCATCTGGCTCGTTATACCTGGGAGGAATTCAAGGAAGCACTATATGATAAGTACGTCCCTAAGACGTATAGGGCTTAGAAGGAGGCTGAGTTCTACGATTTGAAGCAAGGAAAGATGACAGTCACAGAATATGACGCCAAGTTCTGTGAGTTGTCGAGGTATGAGCCTGCTCAGGTAGATACCGAAGATAAAATAGCAAAGAAGTTCCGTGGGGGACTGAAACATGAATTCGGAATTGCGTTAGCTAGTCATGGGGGACTGAGCTACACGGAAGTTTTAGGGCGAGCCCTAGAGATGGAGGCCGTAGTGCCTGACAAAAGAAAAGCAACAACAACCACACCAGCTCCAACCCAGAATCAAAATCGAGGTTACTACAACAACAACAACAACAACAACTACCAAGGGAAAAAATAGTGGAAAGGTGGAAATAACAGTGGATACAATCAGAACTATAACAACCAGGGAATAATAGAAGTGGCAATCAGCAAGGCTATCAGCAGCCGAATCAGAATAATAATTTTGGAAAGAAACCGTGGCAGGGAAACAATCAGTCAGGGTTGTTTCTTTAAGGGAATAGACAGGTAGGGTCAGAAAGGGGAAATAACCAGCAGAATCAGCCACAGGGACAAGAAAGGAATTACAACCAGGGAAATAATAACCCAGGGAGGGTTACCTTTCCTGTTTGTCAAAAGTGTAATAGAGCGCATCCTGGCGTTTGTCAAGCAGGCATGGGTGTTTGCTTTAACAGCGGACAGAAAGGACATATGAAGAGAGAGTGCCTGAGGCCACTGAAAGCGGCAGGACAGAACCATTAAGGACAGCCCCAGCCTTTGAGGGCGATTCAAGCGCAGCTGCAGCAGCAGATGACCCAGCAACAGTTTCAGCAGCACGCTCAACAGCAACAGAATGCAAGGGCATGCGCGATCAAACAGGGTGCTCAGAATAAAGGAAAAGGAAATCTAGCAGGTATGGGAAAACTTCACAACATCCCTATTAAGATACTGTTTGATACTGGCGCATCGTATTCTTTTATTGTTGGTTCTTGTGCGGATACCTTAGATATCAGACCTGTAAGAGCTGAGCACGCTATGAGAGTAGCTACACCTTTAGGAGAGATCATTACTTCCACGCATGTTTGCTCTAACCTAGAATTAGAAATTGGAACTCTTAAGGTTAAGGCGAACAACTTGAATGTTATGATAATGTGGGATGTAGATATAATCTTAGGAATGGACTGGTTGTCAGAGAATTATGCCATGATTCTCTGCAACGAAAGAAAAATCTCTTTTCAACCACCAGGAAGAGAACCGACAGAATTCCATGGGATTGCAATGGGCAAGAAGATACCGATAATATCCGCTCTACAAGCTAAGAAGTTGATGAAGAAGAAGGGTTGCACCGCTTATCTCGTATACCTAGTTGGAGAACTAGGAGCCAAAAAGACCATTCAAAATGTAGAAGTTGTTAACGAATATGAAGACATCTTTCCAGAAATTTTACCTAGTTTACCGCCCGACCATCATATAGATTTCTCAATTAACTTAGAATCAGGATCGGCCCCCAAATCAAAAGCCCCATATAGGATGGCGCCGAAAGAACTAGAAGAGCTTAAAATCCAATTGCAAGAATTGTTAGAACTTGGTTTCATTAGACCGAGTGTTTCACCTTGGGGAGCACCAGTTTTGTTTGTCAGAAAGAAGGATGGTTCTATGAGAATGTGCATAGACTATCGTGAATTAAATAAGATCACCCTTAAGAATAAGTATCCTTTGCCAAGGATAGAAGACCTTTTTGATCAGCTTAAGGGCGCAGGAGTCTTTTCGAAGATAGATTTAAGATCTGGGTATCATCAATTGAAAATCAAACCCGAGGACATACCTAAGACTACTTTCCGAACCAAATATGGCCATTACGAATTCCTAGTTATGCCATTCGGTTTGACTAACGTTCCTGCCGTATTCATGGATCTCATGAATCGAATTTTCCACCCATACTTAGACAAATTTATCTTAGTATTCATCGACGACATTCTCATTGGACACATCGTATCATGAGAGGGCATCAAGGTAGATCCTGTAAAGGTAGAGGCAGTGCGCGATTGGAAATCGGCAACAAGTTCGAACGAAATTAGGAGTTTCTTAGGTTTGGCCGGTTATTACAAAAGATTTATCGAAGGATTTTCAACAATTGCTAGACCTATGATGCAACTACTTTGGAAGGAAAACAAGTATAAATGGATGGATGAATGCGAGAAGAGTTTTCAGACACTCAAGGAGAAGTTAACTACAACACCAATTTTGGCTCTGCCAGAAGCGAATAAGGAATACGTGGTCTATACAGATGCGTCGAAGAATGGATTAGGTTGTGTTTTGATGCAAGATGGAAAGGTGATAGCTTATGCTTCACGACAACTTCGACCTAATGAAGTTGAATACCCAACCTATGACTTAGAACTAGCAGCCGTTGTGCATGCACTGAAGATTTGGAGACACCATCTCTATGGTGTTAGGGTTGAGATTTTTACAGACCATAAGAGTTTGAAGTACTTTTTCGAGCAAAAGAAATTGAACATGAGACAAAGACGATGGCTCGAATTAGTTAAAGATTATGATTGCGGAATCAACTATCATCTAGGAAAAGCAAATGTGGTAGCTGATGCACTGAGTCGCAAGACATCAATCAAGTTAGGATGTCTCTTTGTTGAGGAAGAAGCTCTGGTAAGAGAATTTGAGGAAATGGACTTAGAAGTGCTCGATGCACCTAAAACGATAACAAACCAAATAGCAGCACTCGAAGCTACATCACATTTACGAGAAAGAATCATAAGTGCGCAGAGAAAGGACGAATCAACTGAGAAGCTGCGACTAAGAATAAGAACAGATAAACGGGACGGTTTCTCCGAAGCACCCGACAATGCAATTTTGTTTGAAGGCAGACTTTGTATCCCTGAAGACTACAAATTGAAGAACGATATCATGAGTGAGGCTCACGATACGCTATATACAGCACACCCAGGGAGTACGAAGATGTATCAAGATTTGAGGAAGAATTTTTGGTGAAACGGTTTGAAACAAGACGTCCCCTCGTTTGTAGAAAGATATTTGGTTTGTCAACAAGTGAAAGCTCTACACCAAAGACCATATGGATTGTTACAGCCGTTAAGTATCCTTGAATGGAAATGGAAGGATATAGCTATGGATTTTGTGACAGGTTTGCCTAAGTCAAGAAGAGGAAACACTGCCATCTGGATAGTTATTGATAGACTCACCAAATCAGCTCATTTTCTACCGATTAAGATTACCTATGGGTCAGAGAAGTTAGCACAGCTGTATGTCCGTGAGATTGTACGTCTGCACGGAATACCAAAGTCGATAACATCAGATAGAGATGCCAAATTCACTTCGAGATTTTGGATCACGATGCAGAAAGAGTTAGGAACCGAACTTAACTTTAGTATAGCTTTTCACCCTCAGACGAATGGACAATCCGAGAGAACGATTCAGATACTCGTGGATATGTTAAGAACGGTAGTTTTGGATCGAAGCGCGAATTGGAAAGATATCTTACATTTAGTTGAATTCGCGTACAATAACAGTTATCAGGCGACAATAGGAATGGCGCCTTACGAGGCTTTATATGGAAAGAAATGTAGATCACCACTTTATTGGGATGAAGTAGGTGAAAGAAAGAACCTAGGACCCAATGCGGTCAGTGAAATGATCGAGATCATTCGTCAGATTAGAGTTAGAATGAAAGAGGCCCAGAGCCGACAAAAGTCTTACGCTGACGATCGTCGAACCAATCTTAGTTTTGAAATTGGGGGTAAAGTTTTCCTCAAGATTTCACCATCCAAAGGAATCGTTAGATTCGGCGTTAAGGGTAAACTCAGACCAAGGTTTATAGGACCTTATGAGATTCTCGAGAAAGTAGGACCTGTTGCTTATAGATTGGCCTTACCACCAAGTCTAGGAAGTGTCCATAACGTGTTTCACGTCTCTCAGTTAAGAAAATATATTTTTGATCCTAAGCACGTAATTAACCAGCAAGACGTCGTTCTTGAATCTGACTTGAGTTATGAAGAGAAACCATTAACGATCTTGGATCGAAAAATACAAGAGTTAAGAACCAAGTCGATACCAATAGTAAAAGTGCTATGGAATCACCATGGGCAAGAAGAAGCCACATGGGAACTCGAAGAAAAGATGAAAGAAAAGTATCCTTACCTTTTTGAAAAAGGTATGCAAATTTCGGGACGAAATTTTTTTGTTAGAGGGGTAGGATGTAATATCCCGGATGTTTAATCCGTCTTTAAAATAAAAATTTAATTAATAATTAAGGCTTTGCACGCCTAAGTTAAGGATTTTCGATTCTAAGACTGACGGTGAAATCCGTTTCAGAAAATAAATTCCAGAAGTCGATCGAACGACTACTGTATTAGGGTTTTCGCGTCCGGTAGATTTTTCGTCCAAAAACTCAGAATTAAAAACCATCAGAATTTACATTAACTTTTTATTCGATACGAGTTCACCGGAAAAAGTTAGTTTTTATGATTTTTCCGGGCGAATTTTAGACTGTCTAATCCCGATTTCTTCTCGAATTTTGAAAAACGAATTAGGTTTTTCGAGTACGTGATTTATTTCCAATCTAACAAACGAATTAGATTTCTTCAAATACATAACCAACTAAAAAATCATTTCTCGACTTTTTAATCGTCGTTTAAGAGCCAGAAACGAGATATTTCTGTCGAATTTTCGCAACCAAACGGGCCCTTAACGACTCCCCACTCTTTAGTTAGATTTTTATCACCTTTATGTATATATTGTTGAGTCATCCATCTCTCTCCCTCACACTTTCATACCGCCACCACCATACCTCCTCTCTCTCTAATTTTTCTTCTCTTTTCCTCCATTGAAACTCATCATCCAAGCTTTCTCAAAGCACACAAGTCTTTCATCTACCGATCAAGTCTATTTCCGAGTTCGTATTCCGCAAGGTAAGAACATCTCCTACGTAATGAACCGAACAAAGTCTTGTTTCCATCCATTTCTTTTTTTTTCGAAACTTAAGAGATAAAGAAGCATGTTGATTCTTGTTCAATTCATGTTCTAGTATGTTTAGAATCAAGTTCTACGGATCGAATCACTTAAGTCAACCACTCATTAAGACTTTTAGCAATTCAAGAAATTGCACTCAACAACATATATATATACATTCATAAAATTAAAGATTTTATTTTCATTCTTTTATTTCACCATATTATTACTCATTTTAATTCTTCTTTTATTTCTTAACTCATTAACTCTTAACGACTTTCACTTATTAAAACTAAGTACTTTTACTTCGTTCATGTTACCTATTCAAAAGTAACATCCATTTACAAGAAATTTTGTCGTTTACGACTCTTAATATTCATACTAATTGTAGTCGTCGCTCAAGACGAAATATGGAATTAAATTCCATAAGAAAAATGAAATATAACTTAAGAATAATTTCCTGAAAAACTAAGTTCCAGTTGTCGTCGCTAGAATCGGGCGATCGATGGAAAAATTAATCAAGCTTCGTGCTCGACTTCTAATAATCTCTACGATTTTTCTTTATAGAGTTCAATCAAGGCGAACCCTATTGAAACACGAAACGAGAAGAAAAAGAAATGACGTGTCACGAACTGATGTCATTTACATTACTTACACGCAAGTAACGTTCACTTATTTCATTTAACTTTGATTCCAATTTACTCGATCTTCGTCGTTTCATTCATATATTTCTTAACTCGAAGCTGAAAGCTTCTCAAACGTCTACTTGCTCCCTTCGATTACTAACACGATTTATTGAATCATTTTTATTCATTTTCCTCGCAGGAAATTTTCAGGAAACAAGTTCGACTTTGCCGAATCTTTATTCATGTCACTTAGAGCACGTGACATTCATCAGTAGAAGTCCTTCTCGCGTTAGGGATCTCCTTTCGAAATCATTCCAAAACAACGTTTCTTAAAAACGTCTAAATTCTCGAAGAACCGGAAAGTTCTTAGGTTTCAAGTCTACGTTCTCAATGAACCGGGAAAAATCCCTAAAATCCGACTATATTCTTGTATCCACATAATTTTTCATAAAAAAGAAATCATTGCGCAAATAATTTCACATAAGATAGTACTTGTACTATCGCATAATCATATAAAGTATAAAAATTATACTTCTGTAAAATTCTTATTTTCAAAACACAACTCATTCTCATTCTCAATCTTTATTGAATACTTGTTCAATAAATTTCTTATTTAAAAGAAATCACATCATAAAATTCTTTCCTTTTCCTCGTTGAGTCGACGTAGCGGGCGGTTGAGTTGACATCTATGTTCTCAATCTTTGTATTATAGTCTAACTTTTATCTTCTACTTGACGGAAGATTCTGACCTAAAGTACATACCATTTTTCCATCTTATGACTCAAAAGAAGACTAGATATAGAGTACGAATGAATACTCTATTCTATTACTCGAAGGAAGACTTGCATAAAAATACCACTCTGTGATATCACTAAAAGAAATGACTCATACTAGAAAATTGACTCAAACTAGAAGATTGACTCATAGTCAGAGCAAGAGACGAACCTCTGCTCTGATACCACTCTATGGTATCACTAATAGAATAACTTATACTAGAAAAGAATGACTCATGATCAGAGCAGGAAGCAGACCTTGCTCTGATACCACTCTGTCACAGCCCTAAATCCCGAGGGACGGCAGAAGTCGGGGTGCGACTGAGGTTGGATTAAAGAAGCGGGGAAGAAGGGGGCTAACTGACTAAGTATACATGAGAGGCATCGATAAACCATGAACAAGACTCAAATATAAATAAGAAAGAGTTAACCACAAGTGATTACTCGACAAAAGTACACAGTAGATACTAAGTTCATATTTACAGCTTAAACTACAGTGTATTGTTCAAAAGGTACATATTCAAAAGATATTGAGAGTTTTGCAGCGGAAGGGTTCTAACTAAGCATCCTATCCTTTAACTCAACATCAACCGTCGCCGCTCACCGTCGCTTCAACCTGCACATTTAGAAAACAATGTAGGGCTAAGTACAAAAAGTACTTAGTGGGCACGATGCCGAAATCATAATCATAAGTATAGATAAATATGGCATTTCATAATTGTAGCACATCGGGGTTTTATTTAAAAGAGGCCCGTGTCTACTAAACATTTTCTGACTGATTTTCACAATTTACTCGGCCGAGTATTTTCTGGTATGCTATGTTCAATCTTGACTAATTCTCATTCACCGTGGCTGGTACCCCTCAACAGGATATCATATACACCACAGGTTACAAAGTGCACTAACTCTGGAAAGCACTTAGCAGCTAACTCAGAGCCGATCTTTAGTTAACCTAATTAGATTAACTTTAAATCTGGAAAACACGAATGTTAACTCAGATAGGTACAAGAGAACTCACATAAAACATAAAACAGTTCATGCCATAATATCACTTTGAAAACACAGATATCAAAGCGATAGAGAAAGATTTTCCGAGCATTGCTCGTTTTATTTTGTATATAAAAGCTCACCTCGATTTACAGAACTTAAAGAACTAGCTTCCAAACTTCGGATCTTCTGTCCTGTCTCTACTGCTGGCTTCCTCCTTCATCGTAAAATAATAATACTTAAAAATGGGTCGCAAAAGATAATCGATCAAAGAGAATCGAAATAAGTTTTAGTTGTTTCATTCTTTAGGCATTTGCACGCTTACTAGATTCGTTTTACTTAAACGGGAACGAGACTCGTACTAATCCCGTTAGAACTCGGAAAGTCTCATAATCGACTCTTAGGTCAGTAGAGAGGGTATTCAATAACTTAATACGACTTTAAAGATTATAAGGAGCTAAGTTGGAAAGAATCAACTTAGGCGATTTACGTTTTAGTTCTTTGAACGACTTATGAAATTTCTCGCTTACTACTTCTTTATTTGAAAGGATAAAAGATAAGATCTCGACTGGTTTTCATCACTCAAGGCCCTGTACTTGACTCTAGGGTCAGTAGGAAGATATTCGTTAGCTATAATAGTTTAAACGATCGAAAGAAACTAAGTTGTGAACGACACAACTTAGAAGAATGGAAACTGAAATTTTACTGCGCAATCCAGTAACTCTGGAAGCTGTCCAGAACAGAGGATTTGGAAACAGGGGATGATCCCTGTATCATTTAAAATTTTGGGATGTCTAGTTTACGCTCTAATTTATGGATCACAAATCCGATAAACGAGCTAAAAGTTATTACAGTTTCCGGCGAGGGTCGCAAAACTGCCGCGAAAACCCTAGTTGCTCGATAGGTTCGACGTATAACGTCTTAGGTTCGTTCTAAGCTCTCGTATTCAATTTCTTTAGAAACTGGACCCTCAAGGCAGTCACCACGTACTCCCGTACGTGACGAACTCCTTCTCAAAACTCGTCCAATAGCACGACGTTCTAACGTCGGCTTTCAACTAACAATTACTAAACCAACAAGTTATTCAAAACGCGTTCTAGTTCTCGACTATAACTATAGCTCATATTATAATAGCTCGAAAGCTTATGACGTCAACTACAAAGTTGTTCCCAATTCCATCATAGACAATAATATCAAATTAGAATTCTCATTCGACCTCTCGGTTATTAGTTACAACTAAATGTTCGTCTCTTACGCGATTTTCAAAGTTGTCGGATTTCGTTCAAATTTTACGACATCAATCCACATCTAACGAGAATCACTTCTATGCATAAAATTATTTTATAACATCATTATATTTCAACTTATAACGTGTTCTTCGTCTCTTACATTACATAAAATATTTTTAGAAAATTCTCAATTTAATTCTATAATCAATTAACATCAATTGCAATTATATTCCATCAACAATTCATCAACTAACATCAACACATGAAAACCCCTAATTCTTACTATAATTTCGGTTTTCATGCTATGGATAAGAGGGTGATTTTCTTCTCCAATTAACACCATTTATTCATTAATCAACCTATTATAACAACTATTAATCAATTGCAATCCAATTACATACCATCATGCATAAACCCCCAATTTCATTACTCAAACCCTAATTGAATTTCACAAAAACATGGGGCTTTCGATTCCTCTTTGTTCTAATCACTAATTAAACATCTTTTAAGCATGAATCTATCATCAATTGAAGAAAACCAAAATCCTACAAATTAACCCTAATTTTCGGTAATAATGTAGTATTAGGGTTCTTGATTTTTGCTAAATTCTAAACCCTAATTAACCTATCTAACACATCCAATTTCATTAATTCAAGATCAATTCATCCATTCCAATACCTTAATTTTCGATCCAAAAGAAGAAATGAGAAGAAGAGAAAGATGGTTGGATAGAATTATAGAGAAGATAATTACCTTGCTATTTAATGAAGAAAGTAGTAGGTTTGGATGGAAGAATGGAGACTTGTGTGTTTCTTCTTGGTGTTCTTGAAGGATTCTTCAATGGAGGATGGAAGATGAAGATGAGAGAGGGAGAGAAGGGTGGCAGCCGAGTTTGAGGTTGGGAGGGAGAGAGAGATATTTTAATTTGTTAACTTAGGATATAAAATACATGAGGTGTAAAGTTACAATAGTAATACAATAGGTGTCACCTTATTAAACTAATAAAACATAAATAACCTCTAATGAGAGAGGGTATATGTCGGTCAAGAGAGAGAAGAAAGAAGAAATAAGCGCTTTTCAGGCGCGATCCGACGTTACGGAAATCGAACGACGAAAAACATCGCTCGGCACAAAATCGTCGCGATCCGATTCGACCTAAAATTCTAACGTACGAAACTTAATCGGAAAATAAAAACGACTCGGGACGACACAGTCCGAGCTTTGTCCAGAAAATCATAAAAACGAACTTTCCCGGGCGAGTTCGTATCGCGATTTCGTGAATGTAAAAATCAGACGGTTTTCCGTTCTGAGTTCACGAACTAAAAACTTTTCGTACGCGCTAACCCTAAATACAGTAGTCGTCTAGCTAACTTCTGTAATTTATTTTCAGAAACGGATTCGACCGTTAGTCTTAGAATTCAAAATCGTAAACTTAGGCGTGCAAAGCCATTTATTTAATTTACTTTAAAATTTTAAGAACATAAGGAATTTACGGGGCATTACATGTTGAGTTAAGAAGTCGTGATTAGAATAAGAACTTGTTTTCAGCTTTACGTTATTCCGCTGCCAATCTCTTTTTGAAGATAATGTATCTTTCTGTAGGGTCTAAACCCCGTACAATTAACTCAGTTTCTTTTTGAGAACCTTGACGTGTGATCCTTCGAGATCAAATCTTCCTTTTATATATTAAAGTCATGTTCATAGTTATTCATTCTGTTATTAATGTCTGTTTATTCTTTCATTCCCCCTTCTTCCCCGTTTCTTTAATCCAACCCCTAGTCGCACCCCGGCTTTTGCCGTCCCTCAGGATTTGGGGCTGTGACACGTTACTCAACCTGCACATTTTATAAAACATATGCAGAGCTAAGTATAAACATACTTAGTGGGCACATTGCCAAAAACATATCATAAGTATAGATTTAATCAGGCATCTCAATAAATAGCGCATCGGGGTTTTTCATCAAATACCCATGCCTATTAAACATTTTCTTTCACTTTTCACAATATAGCTTGGCCAAGCCTTTACTTGATGTTACGTTCAAACTTGCCCAACTTCTGTTTCAACGCCGGGGAAGAGTTAACTTCTTCCGCGCACGTTCTATTCATCATGGCTGGCTACCCCTCAACAGGGTACCACACACACCGGCTACCGCGTATACTTAAACCCTGGAAAACCCTTACGGTTAACTTAGCGGTCCGATCGATTAGTTAACCCCTTTTTGGCTAACTCAGAAAGGCACAAGAGAACTCACATAAAACAAATATTTTCATGCCTTGATAATCACTTTAAAACACAGTTATAAAGTGATAGGTAAACATTATCGAGCATTGCACATTTGATTTGATATATAGAAAAGCCCACCTTAGGCGATTTACAGAACAACTAAGCTTCCGTCTTCTATCTTCCGTCCTGTCTTCTAAACTGGACTTCCTCCTTTGAACGTAAATAATCAAACTTTAATAAACGGTCGAGATGATAAAAGAAAAGGAAATCGAATTCAGTTAATGACTTTTAGGCCTTTGCACTTTAACTACATTCTTTTGATTAACGAATAAACGAGACTCGAACATATCTCGTTTAGAAACTAACTCGGTTCCTTTACTCCACACTTAGGTCAGTTAATTAATGGAAGTCGATAACTTATAATGACTTAGAAGTTCATGAGGAACGAAGTTAAAAAAGATTTCAACTTAAGAAAATAGGTTTCGAAAAATTTATGCACAAGGCAGTAACTCTGGAGCTCATACAGAACAGAGTTCTGCGAAACAGGGAATGAATTTGGTACCAAAAGAAAGAGAATGTCTAGTCTATTTTCCAATTTACGGATCTCGATTTTGTTAAGCGAGTACAAAGTTATGACAGTTTCCGTGAAAGGTCGCAAAACAGTCTGAGTGAAACCCTAGGTGCTCGTAATCTCGACGCACGACTCCCTAGGTTCGACTAATGCTATAAAACCTTTATACTCACGAAATTTTAGTCACAAGGCAGTCAATACGTGTAATCTTTCATGATGAACTCCTTCATATTTCTCGATAAAAAAAAAAACACGACGTATATTTCCTCGTCTTTTAACTAATCAATTACTAAACCAAATTTCATTTCAATTCCATTTCAAATCTTCTAACTTTAATCTTCTAACTTCTACATTCATATCTCGAATTGAAATATCGTCAACTACAATCTTGTTCGTTAATCGACAACAATCATTAATATCAAATTAGTTTCCTCATTCGACTTTCCTATCGACAATTTAGCTCGATTTCTCGTCTCTTACCAAAATCTCAACTTTCTTAGAATTCGTTCAAATTTTCCAATAATGTTCCTTAACTACTAAGATTAGCGAATATTCAAACCATAAACCTATATCATTATCCAATCTCAACTTATCGACGATTCTTCGTCCCTTATTAAAATTTCAACATTCTCCGAATTCGCTCAAACTTTCCAATTACGTTCAACAACTACCAAGATTACATAATATGAAAACCATATACTCAAATTATTATCGAATCTTAACTTATCATCGGTTCTTCGTCTCTTACGATTTATATTTTGTTTTTAAAAAAATCCAATTAAATTCTATGATCATCTATACACTTACTACATCTCATTTATATCATCACATCATACAAATCATATCAATTACTCCATCAAATCCCTACTTCTTTCTCTCTTACATTTTGGTTTCTATTTTTAGAAAATTCTCAATTAATTCCCACATCAATCTATCAACACATAGAACACAAATCCACCAATCAATCATCTAAAAATCGAACTTAACTTCACCTACAATTTTTTCATAATTTTTGGTAATTTCAATTATTAAGGGGGGGTGATTTTTATTAAATTTCAACCATAGAAATCCAATCCTAAGCATGAAATATCATGTATTAATCTTAGAACATCATGTTATAATCTTCATGAAATTTTCGGTATAACAAGTTTGAAGGAAAGAAGTTTTGTTCGGTTCAAACCATAGAGGAAGCTCTTACCTTGACGTTTATTGTCACAGCCCCAAATCCCGAGGGACGGCAAGGCCGGGGTGCGACTAGGGATTGGAATAAAGAAACGGGAAAGAAAGGGAAAACTACTGAATAAACGACATTTGTAACATAAACTACTATGAATTTGACTTTATTGAATAAAAAAGGAGTCGATCTCGGAAGATCGCTCGACAAAGTTTGATCAGAGAAAACTAGGTTTAAAGTAATAACAACTTAAAACTGAAAGGATTTACACAAATAAGGGAACTGACTTTAATTAATGAAAGAAAGAGTTGATCACGAAGGATCACTCGACATAACTGTTCTTAGAAGAGACTAAGTTCAAGGAATGAAACTTAGTTCTAAAGTTAGATACTAACTGAAACTAGTTTGCAGAATTGGCAGCGGAAAAACGTAGAAAATGATATCACATATTGAATGTGAAATCAAGGCTCAATTAATCTTTACTTCCTTAATTACGACCTTTACTCAACCTCCTCCGCCTTCGTCACTCAACCTGCACATTCAAAAACAAACATGCAGGGCTAAGTACAAAAGTACTTAGTGGGCACGTTGCCGAAAACAACTCCCAAGAGTATTGACTTAATTATGCATCATTTCATAAAACACTTATATAAAACTTTTACTGATATATATACATTAATTTCGGAATGACACACTGTGGGTTTTAAACTCACATCCGATCGTCTGGAAAGCACCTGAGGGCTAACTCATAAACTATCCTTCTGGATAGCACCTGTGGGCTATCTCAGAATCTGATCGTTTAGTTGGAATTACCTGGATAGCAGCCTGAGGGCTATCTCAGAATCCAATACTCTGGTTAGCACCTGAGGGCTAACGTAGAGAGACATAATAGAATTCACATAAACAATTCATTAAAGCACTGATAGAACTTTAATACTCACTTATTAAAACAATACGTAATCACTTTCGAGCAACGCTCGCATATAAATAAGGCAGTAATTGATACACTTTCGAAAAGCCCACCTCGTTCGTTTACAGAACTATTACTCGTGCTCTTGTCTCTGATCTTCCGTCCTGTCTTCTAATCTCACGTCTTCCTTCTTCGAATGCAAACAAACACATTTTAATAATCGGTTGAGAAGTTAAAAGAAACAGAGAATCGGAAACGGTTAAGTCTTTTAGGCTCTTAGTCATTTGCACGTTAAACTAACTTCCTTAATTAAACGGGAATGAGACTCGAACACATCTCATTTAGCACTTGCTCGGTTTCTTACTCGACACTGAGGTCGGTTAATAATGGTAGTCGATAACTTATAATGACTTAAAAGGTCTTAAGGAGTTAAGTTGAAAAGAATTCAACTTGTGAAAATGAGTTTTGGAAATTCACTGTACAGGTCAGTAACCATCACGCAGAACAGGGGACATGCCCTGTACCAAAAGAAAGCCACGGATGTCTAGTTTACTCTCCAATTTGCGGATCTTGATTTCGTTAAGCGTGCTAGGAGATATGACAGTTTCCGTGAAACGTCGCAAAACAGTCCAAGTTTAACCCTAGGGCTCGATAACTCGGCGCACGACTTCCTAGGTTCGTTTTGTGTTATTCCCCTGTTTTCACACGAAATCATTGTCTCATGGCAGTCAACACGTATTTCCATACGTGGTGAACTCCTTTTCAATTTTCGGTTATAAAATACGACGATCAAAACCTCGTCGTTCGAACTATCAATTACTAAACCAATTCAAGTTCTTAAATCAAATTCCAACTTCTCGATTTCAATTAAAACCTATCATTCCATAACTCGAATTAACACGTCGCCAACTACAAATTCGTTCTCCTAATGATAGGATTTGTTAATACATATATCATAATCTCAATTCATAACCCAAACTCGATTTATCAATGAACTTTTGCCTCTTATGATTTCCTTATTATTTTTAGAATATTTCCAATAAATTCATATAATCACCTAATATCATTAGGGACCGTAATTCATCATTATCTCGTCATTAGAACCAAACCTCACTAAACCCCTAATTTCCTTTATATTTTCGGTCATAGCAATATAATTAGGAGAGATGTTTTTATCATTAATTTAATCCATTATAACACTCCTAAGTCCATTACAACATATATTATCCATCAATTAACACTTCTATTTCATTAATTTGATTTCCAACTTTGAAACCCTAAGACCTAAAATCGGTCCACATGAATTTGTTAGGGAAATTGTATTCTCTTTGCATCAATCAACAATTAAACCATTCATAAGCTTAATTATCCAAGCAATTAAGCTTTAAACATCCTACTACTCACCCCCATAAAAATCGGTCCAAGCTTAGATTAGGGCTTTTATATATATATATTTTTTTCATTAACTCATCCATAGAAATCACTTCCTATCCATCTAATTACATTAATTAAGAATTACATCATCCTAATACATCTCCTTGAAAAATTTCGATCCAAACATAATTGAAGGAAATTAAATTCTACTTGGATAGAATGATAGGGGATGTCATTACCCTGTCACAGCCCCAAATCCCGAGGGACGGCAGAAGCCGGGGTGCGACTGGGGTTGGATTAAAGAAGCGGGGAAGAAGGGGGCTAATTAACTAAACATACATGAAAAACATCGACAAACTATGCATAAGACTTGAATATCAATAAGAAAGAGTTAATCCCTAAGGATTACTCTACAAGAGTACAAAAAGGAAACTAAGTTCACATTTTACAGACTTGGACTACTAAGTATAGTTCAAAAAGTACATCTCCAAAAGAAATACAGAGATTGGCAGCGGAAGGGTTCTAACTAAGCATCCTATCCTTAAACTTAACATCAACCGTCGCCGCTCACCGTCGCTTCAACCTGCACATTTAGAAAACAATGCAGGGCTAAGTACAAATGTACTTAGTGGGTACGATGCCGAAAACATAATCATAAGTATAAGTAATCTGGCATTTTATAACCGTAGCGCATCGGGGTTTTGTTGAAAAGGCCCGTGCCTACTAAACATTTTTTGACTGATTTGTATAAAGCAGCTTGCGCAAGCATTTTTAGAGTATGTTATGTTCAATCTTGACCAAAGCTAATTCACCGTGGCTGGCTACCCCTCAACAGGATACCACATACACCACAGGTTACAAAGTGCACTAACTCTGGAAAGCGCTTAATAGCTAACTCAGAGCCGATCGAGAATAGTTAACAATCCTAGCGGTTAACTATAAATTCTGGAAAACCCGAAGGTTAACTCAGAAAGGTACAAGAGAACTCACATAAAACAGTTAAACATTTTATGCCAAGATTATCACGTTGATAAAACACAGTTATCAAAGCTGTAAACTTCACTTTCGGTTTGTGGAAAAACCCACGTTTTATTTTCATATAATAAAAGCCCACCTTGTAAAATACAGAACTTATAAGCAAAAGCTTCCAACTTGGGATCTTCTGTCCTTTCTCTACAGTTGGCTTCCTCCTTCATCGTAAAATAAACATACTTAAAAACGGTTCGCAAAAGAATAATCAAAGAAAGAGAATCGAAGAAAGATTTAGTTATTTTATTCTTTTGGGCATTTGCACGCTTATTAGATTCGTTTTACTTAAACGGGAAACGAGACTCGTACCAATCTCGTTTAGAACTTGGAAGATCTCATACTCGACTCTCGGGTCAGTAGAGAAGGTAGCCGATGTCTTAATACAACTTTAAAGATTATAAGGAACTAAGTTGGAAAGAATCAACTTCGGCGATTTACTTTAGTTCATTAAACGCTTTATGTAATTTCTCGTTTATTACTTCTTTAATGAAAGGATAAGATATAAGATCTCGACTGGTTTTCATCACTCAAGGTTCTATACTTGACTCTAAGGTCAGTAGGGAGATGTTCGTTAGATAAAACGGCTTAAACGATCAAAAGAAACTAAGTTGTGAACTAAACAACTTAGAAAACAAGAAACTGAAATTTCACTGCACAGTCCAGTAACTCTAAAGGCTGTCCAGAACAGAGGATTTGGAAACAGGGGGTGAGCCCTGTACCACTAGAAAGCTTAGGAAGTCTAGTTCGCGCTCCAATTTACGGATCACAAATCCGATAAACGAGTTGGAAGATATTACAGTTTCCGGCGAGGGTCGCAAAACTGCCGTGGAAACCCTAATTGATTGATAAGTTCGACGTATAACGTTTTAGGTTCGTTTTAAGCTCTCGTATTCATTTTTTTTAGAAACTGGACTCTCAAGGCAGTCATCACGTACTTCCGTACGTGACAAACTCCTTCTCAACTCGCTCAAAAGCACGACGTTCTAACGTTTTATTTCAACTACCAAGTACTAAACCAACAAAGAAATTCCAAACGTCTTCTAGTTCTCGACTATAACTATAATCCATATTATTTCAACTCGAACGCTTATGACATCAACTAGAAAGATGTTCTAAATTTCATTATAAAAAGTAATATCATATTAGAATTCTCATCCGACTTCTTGATTTTTAGTTACAACTAAATATTCGTCTCTTACGCGATTTTTTTCAACGTTGTCGGCTTTTGTTCAAACTTTACGACGTTAAACTACGTCTAATGTGAAACACTTTCATGCATGTAAACACATCTTAACATCATTATAACTCAGTTTATAAAGTGATCTTTGCCTCTTATGTTTCATTAAACATTTTTAGAAAAATTCCCAATTAAATCCTATAATCAATTAACATTATTTGCAACTATATTCAACTAACAAATCATCACTTATGTCAAACATGTATAAACCCCCAATTACTCTATAATTTTCTGGTTTTAAACATATGTTAAGGGGATGATTTTCTTCTCATATTAACAACATTTATTTACTAATCAACATCTTATATCATCCATTAATCAATTGCAATTCCATTATCAACTAACATATAAAAAAATTCCTAAATTCATACTTCAAAATCCTAATTGGAAACTTACAAACACATAGGGCTTTCAATCCCTTTTCATTCCATACACTAATTAAACATCTATTAAGCAAGAATTAACCATCAAAAGATGAAAAACAAAAATCCTACCATTTTTCCAAAAAATTCTGCATTTACACAAAAGATAAGGTTCTTGGTTTTGATCAATTTTAATCCCTAATTATCATATCTAATACATCCAATTACACTATTTCAAGATCAATTCATCTATCCCAAACTTCTAAATTTTCGAACAAGAAGAAAAAGAAAAGAAAAGAAAACTAAATGGATAGGATTGTGGAGAAGATCATTACCTAGAGAATTAACAAAGGATGTATAGAGTTTTGTTGGATGAATTGTGACTTGTATGAATTCTTCTTGTTCTTGGAGGTGTTCTTCAATGGTGGATAGAGGTGGAGAAGATGAAGTTTAAGAGTGTGTGTGTGTGTATGCAGCCGATGTGTGTGTGTTGTGGGAGGAAAAGATTGTTTTGATTTTTGTCAACATACTTGTTATAATGAAAAGGTTGAATTTGTGTAAAGTGTAGACTTAGGTGTAATGTACTTAGGAAATAATAACATGCATGCTCCCCACTAAACATGGTGAGGTGTCGGCTGCCATGCAAGGATTAGGAGGGTTACGGGTGTTTCCGGCGCGATCCGACGTTACGGAAAAACGAACGACGAAAAACGTTGTTCGGTAGAAAAATCGTCGCGATTCGATTTAATCTTAAAAATTCTAACGTATGAACTTAATTAGAAAATAAATTTACAAAATTTATTTTGACAAAAACTCGGGACGATATAGTCCGAGTTTCGTCCGGAAAAACATAATAACAAACTTTATGGCGTGTTCGTATCACAATTTTGTAAACGTAAAAATTAGACAGTTTTCCGTTCTTAATTTACGAACTAAAAACTTTTCGTACGCGTTAACCTTAAATACAGTAGTCATCTAGCTGACTCCCGTAATTTATTTTTAATAAAGGATTCGACCTTTAGCCTTAGAATTCAACACTTGTGTATTTAGGCGTGCAAAGCCATTTATTTGGTTAACTTAAAATTTTAGAACGTAAGGAATTTACGGGGCATTACATCCTACCCCCCTTACGAAAAATTTCGTCCCGAAATTTGCTTATCCTCTTAACTGATAGGGGTATTCCTTTCTCAATTCTTCGTTAAACTCTCACGTGGCTTTTCCTGGTCGTACTGATCTTCTTATCTACTCAATAACACATTGACTCGTTTCTAAATTCTTATGCTTTTCGTTTCAAGATCATTTTCGTTCTTTTCCATAATTTAGGTCGGTTTTAAGACCGACGTCTTACTGACAACACTTTGTGCATAAAACGATTTATAAAACTTTCTCAAAATAAGATACACGTAAGATAAGCATTTGTAAATTTGGCGATAAAGCCATAACTATTTGTATTGGAAACTATTCTTTCCAAGTTATTTGCTAATTATGAAAATCTTTGTCGAAGTTTTAAACTTGACACAAAATTGTTGTTTCTCTTTAAGAGTTTTTTTTTTTTTTTATCCTCCTTTACATTATTAAAGGTCAAATTGAAGTATACACATAAGACATTTGTCTTCTTTAAATTCTTTTATTCCGATTCGGATCTATCGCATGATTTCGATTATTTCACTGACCGTTTCTGACCCTGAGTTTGTTCCTTTACCCACCTTATAACAATAAGGTAGTATTAAAAAGAAATTTAAAGCCTCGTAAGGCGCTTTACCTATCGTAACTTATTACTATTATTATAACAATTCGATTGATGGAAGTTATTCTTCCATGTCAGTCTTTGAGCTAATATTATTGATCTTAGCATAACAGCGAGTATCTGAATCATTTTCTCAGATTATTTAATCAAACTGGAGACGGGAAAAAGGTGCTAAGATTGAAGTTGGTATTTCGTACGGACGCACTATCTTACGGATGTATAGTCCTGATAACTTCTTTGATCTATGGAAATTTTTAGGATTTGGTAGGTAGTAAACTGATTAACGGCCTATAGAAAACTATCCCAAGGCAGTATTCCTACTGTTAACTTTGAGCGAGTCTTAAACAATTTAATATTATATCCTTTTATTTTCATTTTGGAACACTTAATGGTTGTAACAGCTCGCATGGTCGTCAGTGAGAACTTCCACTTACTTATAAGCTAAAGATATTCTATCAACAAGACAAAGTCTTGTTTCGCTCTATTCCACTGGAAAACCTTTCTTAAATCCTTAATTGTTGTCATTGGAGATACTAAGTCCACTCCTAATTCCTATCAAAACTCTTTGTTTTAGAGTTATTGCCTGGTTTGTCTAATCTTATCCTTAGTCGAAACTAATTCATTTACTCGTCCTTTTTCTAGGTGCTTAGAATCCTTCTCGTAATTTGGTATAGCTACTTGTATCGCTATTTGGTTCTATAATTGATGTTGGGGTATCGTGCATTACTACACCTATTATCCCAAACCCTTATATAAACGTTTCTTTTTCTAAGAAGAGATAACTAAACTTAGGTGGGGTCTTACGACCTAGTGTGTCTATCCTTTCGCTGCTTTTACCTAGGTGGTAATTCATTTCACAAGCGTACTATTCTACTAATTTGAGCCATCTCCTTTATCTTACGCTAATTCCTTTGCTCGATAATGCACTCCGATCTATTGTGATCTGTGAAGATCTAATCTCTTACACCATATTTCATTACATGTTCTACGGTTGCAAGTCCTAAGTCATAGGTTGGTTACTTAAATTCCTGAGGTTAAAGTGCCGTGAAGCATAAACTATTGCTTTCTTATCTTATTTAACTTGATATCCAATGAACGTTCTTTGAAGACTCATTTATCCTTGCGTTAAACATCACGATGTTTTCCATGGGGAAAACGTCTGCCTAATGAAATCATTACCTAACAACATTAGCAGATGGTTCTAGAATTCTTTTAATTCTCCTGGTATCATTTTAAATAGGTTTTTGATTTGGGCGTTGCTAACAGTTCTAAGTTGATCGCAGAACCTACATGATAATTCGATGGTAGTCCCATCAATACTTCTGGAAAGATAATTTCATATTCGTTCCTAATTCCTACGTTCAAAAGTCTTGTTGGCTCTAGGGTCTCCAACTAGGTTCACGAGATAAACGATCGTATATTTCATTTTCATTGACTTCTTGAATTGTAGGGCGAATATTATCAGTATTCTTATGTCCATAGAAATTCCATAGAGTTCTGTTGGTTCTCTAATCGGGGTTGAGAAGAGATTTTTCTCTCGTTGTAGAGAATCATGATGTAATTCCCAAACAACTAGCTTATTCCTAAAATTATATATAAAAAAACAATATGTTGAACATCATATCACTGTTCGATTGTTGGTTATCACTTTTAAAAGACCCTAGATCTAAATTCCATGTTCGACGAAACTAAGGAAATAATTTCTCTGAGGTTATCGTTCTTCCTAAAGTGTAGTTCTCCCTAGTTCATAGCTAGCGCGTCCTAGTTCTATTCCTAAAGTATCAATAAGTACTAAGGAAATAATTATAACGCCCTAAAATGGGTTTAGCCATGACAAATTAATTATAAGGTTCGTCCAATACCTGCCAGCTTCCCCTTTCCTTCACGCTGCTTTCCTTGCCCTATCATGTAAGCTCCTATATTTTGTTGTGGTTGTAACGGTTGTGCCTAAGACTGGATTTGAGCTGTAATCAATGATTGAGGCTGGTCGTACTGATATGGTACTATCATTTGAAACCGTGTTGGGCAATCCTCACTTATATGCTCCAGCATCCCACATAAGAAACATCTATTCATGTTTGCTAGGCACACACCCTCATGTCTCTTACCACATTCTGAACATACAGAAACTTCCTGTTTCTGTTTTGTTGCCTGCTTCCGTTCTGGGCAATACCTCTTAACGTGTCCCTCGCTCATACAATTGAAACACACATCAAACTTTGCTAAACATATACCGGGATGTATCTTGCCACACCTAGGGCAAGTTGGAGAAAAGATCCCTTCTTGGGTATTTCTCAGAATTTGGAGGTGTTTGGGCTGGTATACATTATTTGCCATCGGTGGGTTTGGGCAATTTTTCTTCATATGTCCTTCATATCCACAGTTGAAACAGTTGTTAGTGCCTGCCTGACATATTCCAGGGTGCGTCTTATTGCATTTGGAGCAAATTGGAATGTGAACCCTTTCTAGTTGCTTTCTTCCCCGATTTCTATTCCTTTGCTGCCCTACTTTCTTTCCATCCTTACTTCCCTTTCCTGGCTGCTGATAATTCTGCCGAATCCTATTCTTTTTCCCTTGGTTATTGCTGCTCTGGTAGCACTCACTGCTATTCCCTTCCCATTTTCTTTTTCACTTATGATTAACCTTATTGTTGGGAGGGTCTTGGGTTGCTGTCTCGTTTGGTACTGGTGTGGACTTTACCATTTTTCCTTTATTAGGCACTAATGCCTCTATCTCACAAACTCGACCTAGTAGTTCTTCATAACTCAATCCCTCCTTTCTGGCCACTGCTATTCCCAGTTCGTATTCAAGTTCTCCCTGAAGCTTCCTGGCTATCTCCTCCTCAAGCTCGGCTCTTTTGGGTACATACCTATCATGATATGCCTTCTTAAAATCATTCCAAGTAGTTGGAGCCGCTCGCTCTTCAGTCATAATTCTTTGCCTATTCTCCCACCAATATTTAGCTGGTCCGGTTAGCTGATATTCGGCATATGCTAGGCGCTCCTCATCGCTAGGTCTAATTATCTCAAAGATTTTGTCTATAGCGTGTATCCATCGTTCGGCCTCCATTGGGTTACCAGACCCATTGAAAGATGGTGGTTGTCTTTCGAAGAATAAGTTTGTCATACTATGATGTTGAGAAGGTTGGGAATGTGAAAAAGTTCCTGGATATTTCTGCCTTCCTTCCCTTATGCGTTGCTCTTGACCTTGGTCAGACTTTCTATGACTATCGGGTCCTCTTGGGTTGTTAACGACTTTCTGCGACATTTCTAAACTATAGAATACAGGAATTTTCCTTGTTAGTATTTGCTTTTAAATTTTCTTTCTCTTATAAATTAATTTTTTTTTTCAACTTAACAACTTCACGTATACGGAAATATCGAATTAGCTTTGATTCTAATTCTTTCAACTTTTAACCTCCAAGGTTAAACTAAAAGCACTCGTTACACGAGTTCATTTGATAATCTGATTTAGTTATAGGATTCATAAAGGACTTTCTTGTGATTAAAAACCCTTTTTGGGGTCATGTATGTATATATACATCAAAAAGAATATTAGTTTTGCCTTTAACAAGGACTTATACAAAACTAGACTACAACAAGTCTAAGCTAGGCTGATTTCCTACCTGTACAGGATGCACTAACATATTGCATTGATGTACTACCAGAAGTACTAGAATGGAAACGATCCATAAAAATTTCGTATCCGTTAGAGTACTACAAAAACTATCTAGTTACTGATCTGACTATGTACATAATAGAGGGCAACTATACTACTGCGCGTCCCTGATGCTCCGTTCGTCTAACTGTGGTCTAATCTGCACCACCCTCTGCGGCCTGATCCTCCTCAGGATCCTCGTCCAGGTCCTCATCGGTATCCTCCTCCGGCTCCTCATCCGGGTCCTCATCATCTGACTCTGAACCGAAGGTAAACTGGAGCGCCTCGTCGACCCTCAATGTAGTGCCGTCTGCAAGGGTAAGTGATGGTGGTGCAGGCACATCCAAAGCTGTCGTCTCGCTATCCGATACTAAGTAGTCCCAGCAGGTCACTGACGCCCGCTTCTTCGGAGGTAGCAAGGAAGGGTCGGAAAGTGCACTGGGCTCGTACTCCTCCCTGGAACGGACCCTGGACGGTCCTGCCTCAAACTCTGTCCTAACTCTAGCCAACTCCGCGCAAATCTCGTCAAGGGGTCTGTAAGAAGATGGAAACTGTAACAGGGCGGTAAGCTCTGCGTCCGTGTTTAAGTACTCTGATCTTGTCTCGAATGGTCCCTGAACTCTCGCAGGAGGCTCGAGTAGGATAGGAGCAGGTAACCCAAATCCATCAACTGTCTCTGCAGCTAATTCCCTTGTGCCCTCACTGGGTACCATCTCTGAAGGGACCTCCAACTGTGCAATCATCTCTGGACCTATCTCATCGTGCTCTGACTCTGAATCTACCGGAAAGTGAGTGTAGGGAGGATGCGCCTGAACAAGATATGCTGCTACGTGTCTACTTTCGAAGAAACGCCTGTGTACTTCCAAAGCGAACCCATTGTAATCACCTGTTGGCTATATATCATCGTCAAACATCCCAAGGTAGTACCATGCCGTGTCGTGTGCCCAACCACGCCATTCCTCTGGTAGACGACTAACCAAGTCAAGTATAGCCTGACTCTCTGGAATAGTATGCCGGACTGGATAATAAACTGACGAGAAGTAACTAATCCTCTGTCCTACGTCGTGTCTCGAGTTTGCCTCATAATCTCTATACCTATCTAATAACTGATCTGTCCAAGTACGTTGTGGCGGGGACTGATTCTCTGAAGCCGTGTTACTACTGGAAGTCATCCTACAAAGTTTTTAAGAAACATGGATCAGTAATGGAAAGATGATACCTTATCTTACGGAAAATCTTAAATTACAAAATGAATACTCCTTATTCAATTGTAATAACACCGTACTTAGTCAAACCATCTTATCTTAGACCTTTTAGCAATTTTCACAGAAAATTGCATTCGTACGCACAATATATAGAAATAAATTTTTGAATTTTATTCCCATTCCCTATCTTATTAACCATTTATTTTCTTATAACTTTTATTTATTTATAAATCTTCATTATTTCAATTCTTGAAGAAAATTTCTTAACAATTTCACTTATTAAGACAATGCGTGTTCACTTTGTTCATGTTACTTATTTAAGAGTAACATTTATTCCCAAAGAAAGTTAATACTCGTACTAGTTGTATTCTTCGTTCGAGAATGAAGTATAAGATTAAATTCCATCAGAAGGATAGACTTTTATCTGGGGAAAGGCTTTAAAACATAAGTTTTAAACGTTGTCTGATTTAAACATTCGTAGAAAGAATTCTAATCAAGCTTCGTGCTTGTTTCTTAATAATAAAACATACTGCTTCCCAAAACTTAACAAAGCGAACGCCGTTAAAAGAAACAGAACGAATTGGAACGACGACGTTTCATGTTACTTATACGTAAGCATTATTAATTTCTTTTAAAACACTTATACCATACTAAAATAGGGTTTGCTCACGGGGCATAAGACCCATATTACTGAGTTCCTTATTATGTGGGTTGATCAGGTCCACATAACAGTCCCTCAATCACATGGAACTTCTGTCTCGTTTGCATCTTTCTTACTTTAAAGCCGATACTTCTCTAACATCTACTTGTTCCTTTCGATTACTAACACGATTTACCTTTTTATTTATTCATTTCATTTCCTTGAAGGAAATTCATATCGGAGTTATAACAAAGATCGACTCTTGTCGAGTCTTTATTCATGTCACTTTACGCACGTGACATTTGTCAAAAGAAGTCCTTCCCGTGTTGTGAATCTCCTTTCAAAATCATTTGAAATTAATATTTCTTAAAACGTCTAAGTTCTTGAAGAGCCGGAAAAACCTTAGGTTTTCAAGTCTACGTTCTCCATAATCCGGGAAAAATCCTTAAAATCCTTCTAAATTCTTGTGCATCAAAAATATTTTCAAACAAAAGAAATTATTTCACAGATAATTTCACATAACATAGCACTAGTGCTATCACATAATCACATAAACAAGCAAGTATAAATTCTTATACTTGGGAAATAATTATTCGAAATTCCTTATTTGAAAAGAAATTAAACTACTGACATTCCTTCCTTATATATATTTTTTTTCCACGTTGAGTCGACGTAGCTGGAGGTTGAGTTGTCATCTATATTCTAAATCTTAATGCCATAACTTAACTCCTATATTTACTTGAAAAAAAAAAACACTCTGATCTAAAGTATATACAGGTGCTTTATCTTATGACTTGAAAAGAGACTCACTATAGAATATGAATAACTACTCCATTTCACGACTTGAAAGAAGACTCGATATAGAATCAGTACGAACACTCTATCTTGCGACACGAAGAAGACTCCTTATAGAGTAAGAACGAATACTATATGCTACTACTTGAATGAAGACTCATATGCAGAGCAGAAACGATTGCTCTGTTACTGCTCTGTTACTGCTCTGTTACTACCACTTTGTGGTGCTACTTAGGAAAGGAAGACTCTGGTACAGAGAAGGAACGACCGCTCTGATACCACTCTGTCACAGCCCCAAATCCCGAGGGACGGCAGAAGCCGGGGTGCGACTGGGGTTGGATTAAAGAAGCGGGGAAGAAGGGGGCTAATTAACTAAACATACATGAAAAACATCGACAAACTATGCATAAGACTTGAATATCAATAAGAAAGAGTTAATCCCTAAGGATTACTCTACAAGAGTACAAAAAGGAAACTAAGTTCACATTTTACAGACTTGGACTACTGAGTATAGTTCAAAAAGTACATCTCCAAAAGAAATACAGAGATTGGCAGCGGAAGGGTTCTAACTAAGCATCCTATCCTTTAACTTAACATCAACCGTCGCCGCTCACCGTCGCTTCAACCTGCACACATTTAGAAAACAATGCAGGGCTAAGTACAAATGTACTTAGTGGGTACGATGCCGAAAACATAATCATAATTATAAGTAATCTGGCATTTTATAACCGTAGCGCATCGGGGTTTTGTTGAAAAGGCCCGTGCCTACTAAACATTTTCTGACTGATTTGTATAAAGCAGCTTGCGCAAGCATTTTTAGAGTATGTTATGTTCAATCTTGACCAAAGCTAATTCACCGTGGCTGGCTATCCCTCAACAGGATACTACATACACCACAGGTTACAAAGTGCACTAATGTAATGCCCCGTAAAATCCTTGCGTTCTAATATTTAAAGTTAATTCAAAAAAATGGCTTTGCACGCCTAAGTTATAATTTCTTAATTCTAAAGCTAACGGTCGAATCCGTTATTAAAAATAAATTATAGAAGTCGGCTAGACGACTACTATATTAGTGGTTAGCGCGTACGAAAAGTTTTTAGTTTGTAAACTAAGAACGGAAAACCCTTTAAGTTTACGTTTAAAAAATCGCAATACGAACACGCCGAGAAAGTTTGTTTTTACGTTTTTCCGGACGAAACTCGGACTTGTCATCCCGAGTTTTTGTCAAAATAAATTTTGTAAATTTATTTTCTAATTAAGTTCATACGTTAGAATTTTTAAGTCAAATCGAATCACGACGATTTTTTTTTGTACCGAACAACGTTTTCGTCGTTCGTTTTCTCGTAACGTCGGATCGCGCCGGAAAAACCCGTAACCCTCCTAATCCCATGCATGCAGCCGAGACACCTCATCACTTAGGTGTAACATGCATGTGTTGACTTAATTAACTAAGTGACACCTAAATTCACTTTACACCAATTCAAACCATTAATCATTTCACAAACTTGAACAAAACAAATTCTTTCTCTCCATCTCTCACTCTCTCTCGGCAGCCCTCTCCCACTCTTCCATCTTCATCTTCTTCACCTTCATCTCCTCCATCCACCATTGAAGAACACATTCAAGAGCTTGAAGAACTCACACAAATCATCAATCTATCCATTCAATCTCTTAAGTTCTTCATTAAATCTTAAGGTATTTCCATCCTCTACATTTCTATCCATTTAGATTTTCTTTTCTTCTCCTTTCCTTCATGTTCGAATTTTTAAGGTATTGGAATGGAAGAAATGATCTTAGAATAATGTAATTGGATGTATTAGATATGATAATCATGGATTAAAAATGAACAAAAACAAGAACCTTATCTTTTGTGTGCATGCAGAATTTTTTTGGGAATTTGTAGGATTTTTGTTTTTCTTCTTTTGATCATGAATTCATGCTTAGTAGAGGTTTAATTAGTGTTTAGAATGAAAAGGGATTGAAAGCCCTATGTTGTAATGAAATTCAATTAGGGTTTGAAGTATGAATTTGGGGATTTTTGGTATGTTAATTGATAATAGAATTGCAATTGTTTAATTGGTGATATAAGAGTATGTTTAGTAAATAAATGTTGTTAATTTGAGAAGAAAATCATCCCCTTAAAGTATGTATGAAATCAGAAAATTTATAAGATAATTAGCAGTTTATACATGTTTAATATAAATGATGAATTGTTAGTTGAATATTGTTGCAAATTATATTAGTTGATAATAGAAGTTAATTGGAAATTTTCTAAAAATGTTTAATGGAATGTAAGAGACTAAAATCACTTTATAAACTGAGTTATAATGATGATAAGATATGTTAGCATGCATGAAAATGATTCATATTAGACGTAGATTAACGTCGTAAAATTTGAACAAAAACCGACGACTTTTGGAAATCGCGTAAGAGACAAATATCTAGTTGTAACTAATAATCGGGAAGTCAGATGAAAATTCTAACTTAATATTATTGTTTATAATGAAATTTAGAACATCTTTCTAGTTGATGTCATAAGCATTCGAGTTGAAATAATATGGATTATATTTATAATCGAGAGCTAGTACGCGTTTGAAATTTCTTTGTTGGTATAGTACTTGTTAGTTGAAATCCGACGTTAGAACGTCGTGTTTTTGAGCAAGTTGATAAGGAGTTTATCACGTACGGAGGTACGTGATGACTGCCTCTCAAACCTATCTAAAAGCTTCTAGAATCATTTTTAAACTCAAAAGACACTAATTAGACGAAATTCGAAAAAGTTCGATAAATAGTGAAAACTCGGGAAAAGTTACTATGCATCCAAAAACAAAACTTCTCAGAATTTTCCGCAATTCAAACTCGAACTCAAACTCATATAATCGTGCTCAATCAATTCAACACACAATCGATTCGGAGAACCAAAACGATAAAACTCACGTAAAGGCATTCAACAACATTTTATCAATTTCACGAGAAAATTTCTTTTCTCAAAAATTTTTATCACACAAAAGCACATAATTAAGGCACATAAGCTCAGTTAAGATAAACTTAAAGACTTATAAGAGATCAGGGTATTACATACTCACCCCCTTAAAACAAATTTCGTCCCGAAATTTACTAACCTTGAGTAAAGAGCTCGGGAAACCTTTCTTTCATCTTATCTTCTAGTTCCCACGTAGCTTCTTCAAGATCGTGGTGTCGCCACCTAATCTTAACTATGGGAATCAGTTTCGTTCTATGCTGCTGAATCTTACAATCCAAAATTTCCTCGGGTCTTTCCTCGTAACTCAAGTCGGGCTTAAGAGTTACATCTTCTTAGCGAATCACGTGCTTTGGATCAAACACATACTTACGTAACTGTGATACGTGAAAAACGCTATGCAAATTTCCGAAACTCGGTGGCAAAGCTAACCTATACGATACGACTTCAATCCTTTCTAGAATTTTGTACGGTCCTATAAATCTAGGCTTTAGCTTTCCATTAACTCCAAATCGATGTACTGCTCTCGAAAGAGATACTTTCAAAAAGACTTTACTTCCTATCTCGAACTGTATTTCTGATCTTCGATTGTCGGCATACGACTTCTGCCACTCTGAGCTTCCTTGATCTTCTCAAGGATCTGACGGACAGATTCTATCATCTCATCGATAGCTTCAGGTCCTATTACTTTTCTCTCGCCTACTTCATCCCAGTAGTGCGGAGATCTACACTTCTTTCCATAAAGAGCTTCGTAAGGGGCCATTCCAATCGTATTCTGATAACCGTTGTTGTATGCAAACTCGACTAAAGGCAAAATCTTCTCCTAATTTTCTCCTTTATCTAGCACCACGGCTCTTAACATATCTTCCAAAATTTGGATCGTCCTTTCTGTCTGACCATCGGTCTGAGGGTGGTAAGCTGTACTGAACTACAATTTCATTCCTAGCTCTTTCTGGAAGCTTTCCCAAAAACGGACGGGGAATCTCGATGTGAGGTGATCGTCTTAGGAACTCCATGTAATCGCACAATCTCCTTTACATAAATCTGGGCCAACTTGTCTGACCCATATGGATGTATTTCCCTTCTTTGTTTTTGGCAAACCTATCACAAAATCCATATAATGTCATCCCACTTCCACGTCGGGACTGGAAACGAATGGAGAGGTCCAAAAGGTCTTTGATGTAAAGACTTCACTTGTTGGCAAGCTAAACATCTTTCCACAAACAAGGCCACGTCTTTCTTCATTCCTGCCCACCAGAATTGCAGCTTCAAATCTTGGTACATCTTCGTACTGCCGGGATGGGTGGTATACGGGGTATCATGGGCTTCACTCATGATATTGTTCTTTAGCTCTTCATCATTTGGTACACATAGTCTACCACGGAACAACAAGGCATTGTCGTTCGACTCTCTGAAATCTTCAACTCCTTCTTCTCTGACTTTAAGCCTTAAGTTCTCTAACTTCTCGTCTTTTCTTTGGCCGTCTACGATACGGGTTCTAAGATTGGGTTCCACTACTAGAGATGCAATAACTTGCACCATCGATATCAAGGGTTGAATTACTTCGATTCTCATCCTTCCAAATTCTTCAATTAACTTTTCCTCATCGGTGAGGAGAAATCCTTACTCCGAACTTTTCTTCTTGCTCAATGCATCGGCTACAATATTGGATTTTCTAGGGTGATAAGAGATTTTGCAGTCGTAATCATTTACCAATTCAAGCCATCATCATTGTCTCATGTTCAACTCCTTCTGCTCGAAAAAATACTTCAGACTCTTGTGATCCGAAAAGATTTCGCACTTGGCTCCATAGAGATGATGTCTCCAAATTTTGAGAGCATGTACTACTGCTGCCAACTCTAAGTTGTGCATCGGATACTTATTCTCATGAGGTTTAAGTTGTCTTGAAGCGTATGCTATCACCTTTCCATCTTGCATCAACACACATCCCACACCTTTGGATGATATGTCTGTAAAAATGACATAGTCCTTTCCTGCTTCAGGAAGGGCTAACACTGGGGCCGTCGTCAATCTTGACTTCAACTCTTGGAAACTTTGCTCACATTCTACTGTCCATCTATACTTGGATTCTTTCTTCAACAGACTCGTCATCGACTTTGCTATCTTGGAAAATCTTTCTATGGATCGTTGGTAGTAACTTGCCAATCCCAGGAAACTACGGACTTCATGAACTGATGTTGGTGATTTCCACTCTTGAACTGCTTGCACTTTGGCTGAATCCATCTTGATTCCTTCGGACGAAACAATATGTCCTAAGATATTCATTTCCTTTAGCCAGAATTCATACATACTGAATTTGGAATACAACTTCTCTGATCTTAGTCTTTCCAATACGATTCCGAGATGCTTCTCGTGCTCTGCTTCGTCTTTTGAATACACCAAGTTATCGTCTATGAATACTATCATGAATTTGTAATGCCACGAATTTGTAGCGCGTACGAAAAGTTTTTAGTTCGTAAACTCAGAAAGGAAAACCATCTGATTTTTACATTCACGAAATCGCGATACGAACACGCCCGAGAAAGTTTGTTTTTATGATTTTCCGGACGAAACTCGGACTGTGTCGTCCCGAGTTTTTGTCAAAATAAATTTTGTAAATTTATTTTCCGATTAAGTTCCGTACGTTAAAATTTTAGGTCAAATCGGATCGCGACGATTTTGTGCCGAGCGACATTTTTCGTCGAACGTTTTCCGTAACGTCGGATCGCGCCGGAAAAACACGTATCCCTCCTAAAATCTATATGGCAGCCGACATTCTCCTTTAAATTGGGGGACATGCATGTTTGATTAAGTGACACCTTACCTATCTACTTTTCACACTTTCCACCTTTCACCATATCAAATATTTTAACAATTAAAACAACTCATTTCGTCCCAAATACACACACACATCGGCAGCACCACTCCATTCCATCATCTTCTTCACTTCATCATCCACCATTGAAGACAAGCTCCAAGAACAAGAAGAAAACTCACAAGTCTCAATCCCTCCATTGAAGACAAGTTCTTCATTAATTCTTAAGGTAATTCCCTTCTCTATAACTCTATCCAATTGGATTTCTTCTCTTTTCTTTTTTCATTCTTGATCGAAAAATTTGAGTATTGGAATGGATGATTTGATCTTGGAATAATGAAATTAGATGTATTAGATAGGATTATTAGGGATTAAAATTGAACAAAAATAAGAACCCTAATTCTATCCTTCATACCGAAAATTAGGCTTCATAAGAGGATTTTTTAGTTTTCTTCAATTAATGATGAAATCATGCTTAAGAGATGTTTAATTAGTGATTAGAATGAAAAGGAATCAAAAGCCCTATGTGTTTGTGAAATTTTAATTAGGGTTTGAGTTGAATTTAGGGGTTTGATGCATGTTAGTTGGACATTGATTTGCAATTGATTAATAGTTGTTATAAGAGGTTGGTTAATGAATAAATGTAGTTAATTGGAGAAGAAAATCACCCCCTTAACATCTTTGTGGAAACCAAAATTTATAGAGTAATTAGGGGTTTCCACATGTTTGATTAAATTGATGAATTATTGGTTGAATTATGTTGCAAATAATGTTAGTTGATTATAGAATTTAATTGAGAATTTTCTAAAAATGTTTAACGAAACGTAAGAGACAAAGATCACCTTATAAGTTGAATTATAATGATGTTATGATATGTTTGCATGCATGAAAGTGATTCACGTTAGACGTAGTTTAACGTCGTAAAATTTGAACGGAATCCGACAACTTTGAAAATCGCGTAAGAGACGAACATTTAGTCGTAACTAATACTCAAGAAGTCGGATAAGAATTCTAATTTGATATTATTGTTTATGATGGAATTTAGAATAACTTTCTAGTTGACGTCATAAGATTTGGACTTGATATAATATGGGCTATAGTTATAGTCGAGAACTAGAACGCGTTTCGAATTTTTGTTGGTTTAGTATTTTTTAGTTGAAATCTGACTTTTAGAACGTCGTGCTTTGAGTGAGTTTTGAGAAGGAGTTCATCACGTACGGAAGTACGTGATGACTGCCTTGAGGGCCCAGTTTCCAAAGAAATCAAATACGAGAGCTTAGAACGAACCTAAGACGTTATACGTCGAACCTATCGAGTAATTAGGGTTTTCGCGGCAGTTTTGCGACCCTCGTCGGAAACTGTAATAACTTTTAGCTCGTTTATCGGATTTGTGATCCGTAAATTGGAGCACGAACTAGACATCCCAATCTTTCCAGTGGTACAGGGCTCATCCCCTGTTTTCAAATCCTCTGTTCTGGACTGCCTCCAGAGTTACTGGTTTGTGCAGTGAAATTTCAGTTTCTTGTCTTCTAAGTTGTTTAGTTCGCAACTTAGTTTCTTTCGATCGTTTAAGCCGTTTTATCTATCGAATATCTCCCTGCTGACCCAAGAGTCAAGTACAGGACCTTGAGTGATGAAAACCAGTTGAGATCTTATCTCTTATCCTTTCATTAAAGAAGTAATAAACGAGAAATTCCATAAATCGTTCAATGAACTAAAACGTAAATCGCCTAAGTTGATTCTTTCCAACTTAGTTTCTTATAATCTTTAAAGTCGTATTAAAATATCGACTACCTTCTCTACTGACCTGAGAGTCGAGTATGAGATCTTCCGAGTTCTAAACGAGATTGGTACGAGTCTCGTTTCCCGTTTAAGTAAAACGAATCTAGTAAGCGTGCAAATGCCTAAAGAATGAAACAACTAAAACTTATTTCGATTCTCTTTGATCGATTATCTTTTACGACCCGTTTTTAAGTATGTTTATTTTACGATGAAGGAGGAAGTCAACTGTAGAGAAAGGACGGAAGATCCAAAGTTGGAAGCTTTTGCTTTAAGTTCTGTAAATCAAGGTGGGCTTTTATATACAAATAAAACGAGCAATGCTCGGAAAATCTTTCTTTATCTCTTTGATATCTGTGTTTTCAAAGTGATATTATGGCATGAACTGTTTTATGTTTTATGTGAGTTCTCTTGTACCTATCTGAGTCAACATTCGTGTTTTCCAAATTTAGAGTTAATCTAATTAGATTGACTAACGATCGGCTCTGAGTTAGCTGCTAAGTGCTTTCCAGAGTTAGTGCACTTTGTAACCTGTGGTGTATGTGATATCCTGTTGAGGGGTACCATCCACGGTGAATTAGAATTGGTCAAGATTGAACGTAACATTAGTCAGAAAATGCTCGCGCGAGTGATTTATGAGAAAAGAGTCAGAAAATGTTTAGTAGACACGGATTCTTTCAGTAAAACTCCGATGTGCTATGCTTATGAAGTGCCATATTTATCTATATTTATGATTATGATTTCGGCATCGTGCCCACTAAGTACGCTTGTACTTAGCCCTGCATTGTTTTCTAAATGTGCAGGTTGAAGCGACGGTGAGCGGCGGCGGTTGGTGTTGAGTTAAAGGATAGGATGCTTAGTTAGAACCCTTCCGCTGCAAAAACTCTGAATATCTTATGAGATGTATTTTTGAACAACTCTGTAGTTAAGTCTGTAATTATGAACTTAGTTTCTTCTATATTCAAGTCTTGTTTATGTTTTAACGATGCCTTTTTCATGTATGTTTAGTCAGTTAGCCCCCTTCTTCCCCGCTTCTTTAATCCAACTCCAGTCGCACCCCGACTTCTGCCGTCCCTCGGAATTTTGGGCTGTGACAGAGTATTATCAGAGCAGTGCTCGTTTTCTGCTCTGCTTCTGAATCAATCTTCTAGTATGAGTTAGTGTGTGTCATTCTTTCTAGTACGAGTCATTCCTTTAAGTAATATCACAAAGTGGTATTTTTATACAAGTCTTTCTTCAAGAAATAATATAGAGTATTCGTTTGTACTCTATATTGAGTCTTCTTTCAAGTCATGAGACATGGTATTTGTGTATACTCTGGATCAGAGTCGTCTTTTCAAGTATGAGATAAGAGTTAGACTATGATGCTAAGATTGAGAACGTAGAAGTCAACTCAACCGCCTGCTACGTCGACTCAACGAGGAAAAGTGAAAGAATTTTATAATGAGATTTCTTTTAAATAAGGAATTTATGAGCCAGTATTCAATAAAAATTTGAGAACGAGAATGAGTTGTGTTTTAAAACGTGGAATATAGTCAGATTTTAGGGAATTTTTCCCGGTTCAATGAGAACGTAGACGTGGAACCTAAGAACTTTCCGGTTCTTCGAGAACTTAGACGTTTTTGAGAAACGTTGTTTTGAAATGATTTCGAAAGGAGATCCCTAATGCGGGAAGGACTTCCTCTGATGAATGTCACGTGCGCTTACTGACATGAATAAAGATTCGGCAAAGTCAAACTTGTTTTCTAAAAATATCTTGCGGGGAAAATGAATAAAAATGATTCAATAAATCGTGTTAGTAATCGAAGGGAGCGAGTAGACGTTTGAGAAGTTTTCGGCTCGAGTTAAGAAGTATATGAACGAAACGACGAAAATCGAGTAAATTGGAATCAAAGTTAAGCGAAATAAGTGAACATTACTTGCGTGTAAGTAATGTAAATGACGTCAGTTCGCGACACGTCATTTCTTTTTCTTCTCGTTTCGTGTTGCAATAGGGTTCGCTTGATCGAACTTTATAAAGAAAAATCATAGAGTTTATTAGAAGTCGAGCGCGAAGCTTGATTAATTTTTTTCCATCGATCGCCCGATTCTAGCGACGGCAGCTGGAACCTAGTTTTCCAAAAAATTATTCTTAAGTTATATATATTCCATTTCTTTTTATGGAATTAAATTCCATATTTTCGTCTTGAGCGACGACTACAATTAGTACGAATATCAAGAGTCGTAAACGACAAATTCTTTTGAAAATGGATGTTACTTTTGAATAAGTAACATGAACGAAGTAAATATGCTTTGTTTTAATAAGTGAAAGTCGTTAAGAGTTAATGAGTTAAGAAATAAAAGAAATAGAAGAATTAAAATGAGTAATAATATGGTGAAATGAAAGAATGAAAATAAAATCTTTAATTTTATGTATATAAATATATATGTTGTTGAGTGCAATTTCTTGAATTGCTAAAAGTCTTAATAAGTGGTTGACTTAAGTGATGATGTTACAATTGAATAAGGGATATTCATTTTGTAATTTATGTTTCGATGAGATAAGTTTTTTTTTTTTCCTACCTGTTACTGATCCTTGTTACCTTAAAACTTTTGTAGGATGGCTAGAGTTCACGTTACGGCTCGGAAGAGCCACCCTTTGGCCTCGTGCGAGCGCACCATAGTTGACATGTTGCAGGATGAGTACTACGAGTTCGAGGTAGACTATGGAGAGGAGGATGTGGGACAGATTGTTAGTAACTTTTCTTCAGCCTACTACCCAGTGCGACACCTGATCAGGGAGAGTCAGGCGATACTAGACTTGATCGTACACCTACCGGACGAGTGGCGCAGATGGGCGCACCGTGCGGCATGGTACTTCTTGGGGATTTTCGGCGACGACACGGAGCCGACCGGCAACTACGCCGGATTCGCCCTGTGTGTGCACAGGCGTTTCTTTGAGAGCAGGTTTATGATTCCCCTTCCTTTAGAGCCACACATCCCCTACAGTCACTTTCCAGCCGAGACGGAGCTTGAGGAGCTTGACTTAGACCCGGAGTACTCAGCTTTGTTAGAGTTGCCACCAGATGATGTACTGGAGGAGGAGTCTGACGTTGAGTTAGAGCAGCCAGAGAAGGACGAGGAGACGGTAGTTACACCAGAGTCACCACCGGTTGGACAACAGATTGAGGAGTTGATCCCAGGTCCGGGATTTGTAGAGGTCGACGCTGAGACAGCCGCACTGTTGGGGTTGTCTTCACCGTTTGTGCCTGACGTTTGTGTTAGGATCAGGGGACCGTTGGAGACGAGACTGTACAGAGAAGGGCCAGACCACCGAGAGATCGACGCAGAGCTCGCCGCCATGTTAGAGCTGCCTTCTCCACTTACGCCACTCGAGGAGATCTGCGCGAGGTGGGGAGTAGTCCAAGAGCAGATGGAGGCAGGACCGTCCAGGGTCCGTTCTAGGGAGGAGTTCGAGTCGGGTTCAGGTTCAGTTCCCGAGCACCTTCTTCCCCTGAAGAAGCGTGCGAGAGAGGTCAGCAAGGACGACTTGGTCTCCGACTTGGAGGAGACCGTTTCAAAGACACCCTCACCCACCCTGCTTACACTTGACGACGATTCTACACTGAGGGTGGACGAGGTACTCGAGCTGGTTTTTGGTTCAGAGTCCGAGGAAGAGGACCCGGAGGAGGACCCGGAGGAGGACCCTGAGGAGGACCCAGAGGAGGGTTGTTAGGATTTTGCAGACTTCGGGGTAGTTACTGCAGTTTAGTTAGGCAGTGCTTTATAGACATGGGTAAATATCAGTAGTAGTAGTAGCTCTTTGTCCTGTATAGAGTCGGATCAGTAACTAGTTAGTTTTGTAGTACTCTAGCGGATACGAAATTTTATGAATCGTTTCCGTTCTAGTACTTTAGTAGATATGGAGTGCAGCTTGAAGTGCAGCCGGTAAATAGTAGGCAGTCAGCCTAGTAGTCTAACCCTTTTTGTATAAGTCCTCGTTGGAGGCAAAAGTAATATTCTTTTTGGATGTATATATATATACATTACCCGTGAAGAGGGTTTTTAATCAAGAAAATTTCTTATGAATTGAGTAATTAAAATCAGAACGTCAAATGAACTCGTGTAACGAGGAAATGAGTTAACCCGAAAGTTAAAAGATTAATGAAATGATATCGAAGCTATGTTCGATATGTTGTTCCGTGAATTTGATTAAGTTGAGAACGAGCTAGTAAGTGCTAAGTGTAATTAACAGAAGGAAACTAATGAGAATTTTCAATTTTTCTCTAGACTAAAGAAAATGCCGCCGAGAAATGTTAACAACAGGAGAGGTCGAAGACCTGGAAGGCCGAGAGGACGTGGTAGACGTCAGCCAGAAAATAACCAAGAACAGGAATATGAGCGGAATATCACTCCATCCCCATCTCCACCCCCGTCACCATCACCACCACCTCCACCACCGCCCCATAGAGATATTGAGGATCTTTTCCTCAAAGGAACCCTCCACTGTTTAATGGAACTGGTAGCCCTAGCGATGCTGAGCTATGGGTGAGGTCGACTGAGAAAATTTTCAAACTCCTCAGATGCCACTGATGAGGAGAGAATGCTGTGTGTCGCATTCCAACTGACGGGATCGGCAGATTACTGGTGGGAGGCAAGACAGAAGGTGATACCTGCTGAGCATCTGGCTCGTTTTTCGTGGGAATAGTTTTAAGGAGATTTTCTTTGATAACTACGTCCCCAAGACGTATAGGGCACAGAAAGAG
Source organism: Schizonepeta tenuifolia (assembly GCA_029490685.1). NCBI lineage: Eukaryota > Viridiplantae > Streptophyta > Magnoliopsida > Lamiales > Lamiaceae > Schizonepeta > Schizonepeta tenuifolia. The sequence goes on along the minus strand of CM055956.1, from coordinate 44,868,558 downwards.
GCCGAATTTTATAATTTGAAGCAGGGAAAGCTGACTGTGACGGAATATGACGTCAAGTTCTGCGAGTTGTCGAGGTATGCGCCGACATTGGTCGACACTGAGGAGAAGCTATCAAAGAAATTTCAGGGAGGTTTATGTCATGAATTGGGAATCGCTTTGGCTAGTCATGGAGGACTAGGTTATGCAGACATACTGGTAAGAGCACTGGAAATGGAGGTCATCGTGCCTGATGAGAAAAAGATTGTTACCAACTGCGTCAGCACCAGCGCAGAATCAGAATCGAGGCTACTACAACAACAACAGTAGCAACTACCAGGGGAAGAGAAAATGGAACGGAGGAGGTAGCGGAGGCTACAGTCAGGGTTATAACAACCAGGGAGGACAGAAAAGGGGCTATCAGCAGCCTGCCAACAATAACAACAATGGCAAGAGGCCGTGGTAGGGGAACAACCAATCGGGGTTGTTCATTCAGGGGAACAAGCAGAACTCGCCGTGGAAGGGCAATAATCAGCTGAACCAGCCGCAAGGGCAACAGAGGAATTTTAAACCAGGGAGCGAATAACCCAGGGAGGGTTACCATCCCTGTCTGCCCGAAGTGCAACCGAGCCCATCCCGGAATCTGCCAAATAGGCACCCCCAACTGTTTCAACAGTGGACAGAAGGGGCACATGAAAAAGGACTGCCCTAAACCGCTTCAAGCCGTACCCCTCCGAGCCATCCAAGCACAGCCGCAGCAGCCGCCTATGAATCAGCAGCAGTTTCAGCAGCATGCACAGCAGCAACAGAATGCGAGAGCATGCGCTATCAAACAGGGCGGTCAGCACAAAGGAAAAGGCAATCTAGCAGGTATGGGAAAACTCCACAACATCCCCATTAAGATACTGTTTGATACTGGCGCATCACATTCTTTCATTGTTGGCTCGTGTGCCGATAACTTAGACATCAGACCTGTAAGAGCTGCACAATCTATGAGAGTAGCCACACCTTCAGGAGAGATCACTACTTCCACGCATGTTTGCTCTAACCTAGAACTAGAAATCGGAACTCATAAGATTATAGCGAACAACCTAAATGTTATGATAATGTGGGACGTAGATATAATCCTAGGAATGGATTGGTTGTCAGAGAATTACGCCACGATTCTCTGCAACGAGAGAAAAATTTCTTTTCAGCCACCAGGTAAAGAACCAACCGAATTCCACGGAATTTCAATGGGTAGAGGCGTACCAATCATATCAGCCCTTCAAGCCACGAAACTCATGAAGAAGAAAGGTACTACAGCCTATCTTGTGTACCTAGTTGGAGAACCAGGAGCCAGAAGACCATTCAGGACGTAAAAGTCGTGAACGAATATGAAGATGTTTTTCCGGAAGTGCTACCGGGATTGCCACAAGATCGTCATGTGGACTTCACGATCGATTTAGAACCAGGAGCAGCTCCTAAGTCTAAAGCCCCTTACAGAATGGCACCGAAGGAACTGGAAGAGCTCAAAATCCAGTTACATGAATTACTAGATCTTGGTTTTATCAGGCCAAGCATCTCACCTTGGGGAGCACCCGTGCTTTTTGTTAGGAAAAAGGACGGATCGATGAGAATGTGCATCGATTACCGAGAACTGAACAAGATCACTCTCAAGAACAAATATCCTTTGCCAAGGATCGAGGATCTGTTCGATCAGCTTAAGGGTGCAGGAGTCTTCTCCAAGATAGATTTGAGGTCAGGGTATCATCAGCTCAAGATCAAACCTGAAGATGTACCAAAGACTGCTTTTAGAACCCGATATGGCCATTACGAATTTCTAGTAATGCCATTTGGTTTAACCAACGCTCCAGCCGTATTCATGGACCTTATGAACAGAGTTTTCCACCCCTACTTGGATGAATTTGTTTTAGTATTCATCGATGACATCCTCGTTTACTCTAAGAATGAGGCGGAGCACGAGGAACATCTACGGATAGTGTTGGAAACACTAGAGCTGAGAAACTCTACGCCAAATTCAGTAAATGCGAATTTTGGCTGAAGGAAGTAATGTTCCTTGGACACATAGTATCGACAGAAGGAATCAAGGTGGATCCAGCCAAAGTAGAAGCAGTGCACAACTGGAAGGCACCAACAAGTCAGAATGAGATCAGAAGTTTCTTAGGTTTAGCAGGTTATTACAGAAGGTTTATCGAGGGATTCTCTACGATCACTCGCCCGATGATGCAGCTACTCAGAAAGGATACCAAGTTTAAATGGACGGATGAGTGTGAGAAGAGTTTCCAAACTCTTAAGGAGAAGCTAACCACAGCGCCAGTACTAGCACTTCCAAACACAAACAAGGAATATGTGGTTTACACTGACGCATCGAAAAATGGACTAGGTTGTGTCTTGATGCAAGACGGACGAGTGATAGCTTATGCTTCACGACAACTTCGACCTCACGAAGTTGAGTACCCAACCCACGATTTAGAACTCGCAGTCGTAGTGCATGCGTTAAAGATTTGAGACATCATCTCTATGGTGTAAGAGTTGAGATATTCACTGATCACAAGAGCCTGAAATACTTTTTCGAGCAAAAAGAACTGAACATAAGACAAAGATGATGGCTCGAATTAGTCAAAGTTTATGACTGTGGAATTAACTACCATCCAGGAAAGGCTAATGTGGTAGCAGACGCATTGAGTCACAAGGCTCCAACGAAGTTAGGATGTCTTTTCGTAGAAGAAGAAACCTTAGTACGAGAATTCGAGAAGATAGATATCAGAGTGCTTGACACACCAGCAACGATAACAAGTCAAATAGCAGCATTAGAAGCTACACCAGATTTGAGAGAAATGATCATCAGTGCTCAGAGAAAAGACGAGTCAATGGAAAAGTTACGAGTAAGGATAAGGACAGATAAGCCGGAAGGATATTCTGAGGCTCCAGACAATGGAATGGAATGGAATGGAATGGAATGAAACTTTTAGTGGAATGGAATGAAACGAGACGTTGCCTTATTTGTAGAAAGATGCCTAGCATGTCAGCAAGTTAAGGCTTTACCGACGACCATATGGATTGCTACAACCGTTGGATGTCCCAGATTGGAAATGGGAAGGCATAGCTATGGACTTTGTCACAGGCTTGCCTAAGTCGAGAAGAGGAAACACAGCAATTTGGGTGATAATAGATAGACTTACGAAGTCAGCTCACTTCTTACCGATTAAGATTACATATGGATCAGAGAGACTAGCTCAGTTGTATGTCAGAGAGATTGTACATCTGACAGAGATGCCAAATTCACCTCGAGATTTTGGATTACAATGCAGAAAGAATTGGGAACAGAGCTAAATTTCAGTACAGCATTTCACCCACAGACAGATGGGCAGTCAGAGAGAACGATTCAGATTTTGGTCGATATGTTAAGAATAGTGGGTTTTGGACCGAGGCGCGAATTGGGAAGAAATTCTACACTTAGTCGAATTCGCCTACAACAACAGCTATCAGGCCACGATAGGAATGGTGCCATTTGAGGCTTTGTATGGGAGAAAGTGTAAATCACCGCTTTATTGGGGACGCGTAGGTGAGAGAAAGAACCTAGGCCCAGATGCGATCAATGAGATGATTGAGATAGTTCGACAGATTCGAGATAGAATGAAAGAGGCCCAGAGCCGACAGAAGTCATATGCCGACGATCGTCGAACCAACCTTGAGTTTGAAATAGGAGATAAAGTTTTTTCTTAAGATATCCCCGACCAAAGGAATCCTTAGGTTCGGAGTTAAGGGTAAGTTAAAACCCAGGTTTATAGGACCTTATGAAATCCTCGAGAGAATAGGACCAATCGCGTATAGATTGGCCTTACCGCCAAGTCCTAGGAAGCGTTCATAACGGTTTTCACGTTTCTCAGTTGAGAAAATATGTTTACGATCCTAAGCACGTCATTAGTCAGCAAGACGTGGTTCTTGAATCTGACCTAAGCTATGAAGAAAAGCCGATATCGATTTTGGATAGAAAAGTTCAAGAATTAAGAACCAAATCGATACCAATAGTTAAAGTGCTATGGAACCACCACGGGCAAGAAGAAGCCACGTAGGAACTCGAGGAGAAAATGAAGGAGCGATATCCTCATCTTTTTGCAGAAGGTATGCAAATTTCGGGACAAAAATTTTTCGTAAGGGGGGTAGGATGTAATGCCCCGTAAATTCCTTACGTTCTTAAAATTTTAAAGTTAATTAAATAAATGGCTTTGCACGCCTAAGTTTTACAATTTTGAATTCTAAGACTAACGGTCGAATCCGTTTCTGAAAATAAATTACAGAAGTCAGCTAGATGACTACTGTATTTAGGGTTAGCGAGTATGAAAAGTTTTTAGTTCGTAAACTCAGAACGGAAAACCGTCTGATTTTTACAGTTCACGAAATCGCGATACGAACACAAGCCGAGAAAGTTCGTTTTATGATTTTCCGGACGAAACTCGGACTGTGTCGTCCCGAGTTTTTGTCAAAATAAATTTTGTAAATTTATTTTCCGATTAAGTTCCGTACGTTAAAAATTTTAGGTCAAATCGGATCGCGACGATTTTGAGCCGAGCGACGTTTTTCGTCGAACGTTTTCCGTAACGTCGGATTGCGCCGGAAAAAACACGTATCCCTCCTAAATCTATATGTGCAGCCGACATTCTCCTTTAAATTAGGGGACATGCATGTTTGATTAAGTGACACCTTACCTATCTACTTTTCACACTTTCCACCTTTCACCATATCAAATATTTTAACAATTAAAACAACCCATTTCCTCCCAAATACACACACACATCGGCAGCACCACTCCATTCCATCATCTTCTTCACTTCATCATCCACCATTGCAGACAAGCTCCAAGAACAAGAAGAAAACTTACAAGTCTCAATCCCTCCATTCAAACCTCTTAAGTTCTTCATTAATTCTTAAGGTAATTCCTTTCTCTATAACTCTATCCAATTGGATTTCTTCTCTTTTCTTTTTTCATTCTTGATCTAAAAATTTGAGTATTGGAATGGATGATTTGATCTTGGAATAATGAAATTAGATGTATTAGATAGGATAATTAGGGATTAAAATTGAACAAAAATAAGAACCCTAATTTTATCCTTAATACCAAAAAATTAGGCTTCATAATAGGATTTTTTAGTTTTCTTCAAATAATGATGAAATAATGCTTAAGAGATGTTTAATTAGTGATTAGAATGGAAAGGAATCAAAAGCCCTATGTGTTTGTGAAATTTCAATTAGGGTTGAGTTGAATTTAGGGGTTTGATGCATGTTAGTTGGAAATTGATTTGCAATTGATTAATAGTTGTTTATAAGAGCTTGGTTAATGAATAAATGTAGTTAATTGGAGAAGAAAATCACCCCCTTAACATCTTTGTGGAAAACCGAAATTTATAGAGTAATTAGGGGTTTCCACATGTTTGATTAAATTGATGAATTGTTGGTTGAATTATGTTGCAAATAATGTTAGTTGATTATAGAATTTAATTGAGAATTTTCCAAAAATGTTTAACGAAACGTAAGAGACAAAGATCACCTTATAAGTTGAATTATAATAATGTTATGATATGTTTGCATGCATGAAAGTGATTCACGTTAGACGTAGTTTAACGTCGTAAATTTGAACGGAATCCGACAACTTTGAAAATCGCGTAAGAGACGAACATTTAGTCGTAACTAATAATCGAGAAGTCGGATGAGAATTCTAATTTGATATTATTGTTTACGATGGAATTTAGAACAACTTTCTAGTTGACGTCATAAGCTTTCGAGTTGATATAATATGGGCTATAGTTATAATCGAGAACTAGAACGCGTTTCGAATTTTTGTTGGTTTAGTAATTGTTAGTTGAAATCCGACGTTTAGAACGTCGTGCTTTTGAGCGAGTTTTGAGAAGGACTTTGTCACGTATGGAAGTACGTGATGACTGCCTTGAGGGCCCAGTTTCCAAAGAAATCAAATACGAGAGCTTAGAATGAACCTAAGACGTTATACGTCGAACCTATCGAGTAATTAGGGTTTTCGCGGCAGTTTTGCGACCCTCGCCGGAAACTGTAATAACGTTTAGCTCGTTTATCAGATTTGTGATCCGTAAATTGGAGCGTGAACTAGACATCCCAATCTTTCCAGTGGTACAGGGCTCATCCCCTGTTTTCAAATCCTCTGTTCTGGACTGCCTCCAGAGTTACTGGTTTGTGCAGTGAAATTTCAGTTTCTTGTCTTCTAAGTTGTTTAGTTCGCAACTTAGTTTCTTTCGATCGTTTAAGCCGGTTTATCTATCGAATATTTCCCTGCTGACCCTAGAGTCAAGTACAGGACCTTGAGTGATGAAAACCAGTCGAGATCTTATCTCTTATCCTTTCATTAAAGAAGTAATAAACGAGAAATTCCATAAATCGTTCAATGAACTAAAACGTAAATCGCCTAAGTTGATTCTTTCCAACTTAGTTTCTTATAATCTTTAAAGTCGTATTAAGATATCGACTACTTTCTCTATTGACCCGAGAGTCGAGTATGAGATCTTCCGAGTTCTAAATAAGATTGGTACGAGTCTCGTTTCCCGTTTAAGTAAAATGAATCTAGTAAGCGTGCAAATGCCTAAAGAATGAAACAACTAAAACTTATTTCGATTCTCTTTGATCGATTATCTTTTACGACCCGTTTTTAAGTATGTTTATTTTACGATGAAGGAGGAAGCCAACTGTAGAGAAAGGACAGAAGATCCAAAGTTGGAAGCTTTTGCTTTAAGTTCTGTAAATCAAGGTGGGCTTTTATATACAAATAAAACGAGTAATGCTCGGAAAATCTTTCTTTATCGCTTTGATATCTGTGTTTTCAAAGTGATATTATGGCATGAACTGTTTTATGTTTTATGTGAGTTCTCTTGTACCTATCTGAGTCAACATTCATGTTTTCCAGATTTAGAGTTAATCTAATTAGATTGACTAACGATCGGCTCTGAGTTAGCTGCTAAGTGCTTTCCAGAGTTAGTGCACTTTGTAACCTGTGGTGTATGTGATATCCTGTTGAGGGGTACCAGCCACGGTGAATTAGAATTGGTCAAGATTGAACGTAACATTAGTCAGAAAATGCTCGCGCGAGTGATTTATGAGAAAAGAGTCAGAAAATGTTTAGTAGACACGGATTCTTTCAGTAAAACTCTGATGTGCTATGCTTATGAAATGCCATATTTATCTATATTTATGATTATGATTTCGGCATTGTGCCCACTAAGTACGCTTGTACTTAGCCCTGCATTGTTTTCTAAATGTGCAGGTTGAAGCGACGGTGAGCGGTGGCGGTTGGTGTTGAGTTAAAGGATAGGATGCATAGTTAGAACCCTTCCGCTGCAGAAACTCTGAATATCTTATGAGATGTATTTTTGAACAACTCTGTAGTTAAGTCTGTAATTATGAACTTAGTTTCTTCTATATTCAAGTCTTGTTTATGTTTTAACGATGCCTTTTTCATGTATGTTTAGTCAGTTAGCCCCCTTCTTCCCCGCTTCTTTAATCCAACCCCAGTCGCACCCCGGCTTCTGCCGTCCCTCGGGATTTGGGGCTGTGACAGAATTTATCCAAGAATTCATGAAAGACTCGATTCATTAGATCCATAAATATGGCTGAGGCATTTGTCAAACCGAATGGCATTACAACGAATTCGTAATGTCCATATCTTGTTCTGAACGCAGTCTTTGGAACATCTTCTTGCTTAATCTTCAGCTGATGATATCCAGATCTTAAATCAATCAACCGATCAAATAGATCATCAATCCTTGGCAAAGGATACTTGTTCTTGAGTGTAATCTTGTTGAGCTCTCTGACATCAATGCATCCTCAGACTACAATCCTTCTTCTTCACGAATAGAATCAGTGCTCCCAAGGGGAAACACTTGGTTTAATAAAACCAAAATCTAACAACGCTTGCAACTGGATCTTTAACTCTTGGAGTTCTTTTGGGGCAATTCTGTATGGGGCTTTAGAAATCGGGGTTGATCCGGGCTCAAGATCAATCGTAAACTCCAATTGCCTATCGGGAGGTAATCCTGGCAAAACTTCTGGAAATATGTCCTTATATTCTCTTACTACTGCTACATCATCAATACTCAGGTTTTGCTCCTCATTCTTATTAAGGTAAATCAAATATACTTGCATATCCTTTTTCCTGATCAACTTCTTTACTTTCATAGCCGAAATAATCGGCATACTCTTTCTCGTTCTTCTCTCAACTCCGTGTACTATGGTCGGTTCTTTTCTAGGTGATTGAAACGTAATCTGCCTTTGTTTGTATCGGATCGTCGCGAAATTCTCGATTAACTAATCCATTCCCAAGATTATATCCACACCCCACATCTAGATTAGATTTAGGGATTTTGTGGACAACGTACGATTTTCGAACTCAAATTCTAAATTCGAACAAACGCGCGATACTAACGCAGATCTACCCAAAGGGGTTGAGTCTCTAAGCTCTTGGTTCGACTTTTCTACATCTAAGCCAAGGGTTTCTACACA
>CM055956.1:44685716-44859556 GCA_029490685.1 Schizonepeta tenuifolia | reverse complement strand
GGTTCATATTACAAATTCTGATTGAGGTCTCCTCGTGACCTTAATCAACATGCAATATTTCAGCTCTCGATGAATATACTTCACAATTTCTACCTCAGCTCAGCTGAGGTTATTTTACAAATTCTGGATTTAGGTCTCGTCGCAACCTTAATCCAAATTAAAAATTTCAGGTCTCGCTGAATATCTTTATTCAATTTCTACCTCAACTCACGCTGAGGTTCATTTTACAAATTCTGGATTCAGGTCTCCTCGCGACCTTAATCCAAATTCAACATTTCTCTCTCGCTGAATATTACTTCATTCAATTTCTACCTCAACTTACGCTGAGGTTCATTTTACAAATTCTGGATTTAGGTCTCCTCGCGACCTTAATCAAATTCAAATTTCAGGTCTCGCTTAATATTACTTTATTCAATTTCTACCTCACTCACGCTGAGGTTCATTTTACAAATTCTGGATTTAGGTCTCCTCGCGACCTTAATCCAATTCAACATTTCTGCTCTCGCTAATTTACTTCATTCAATTTCTACCTCAGCTCACTGAGGTTCATTTACAAATTCTATTTAGTCTCCTCGCGACCTTAATCGAAATTCAAATTTCAGGTCTCGCTGAATATTACTTTATTCAATTTCTACCTCACTCACGCTGAGGTTCATTTTACAAATTCTGGATTCAGGTCTCCTCGTGACCTTAATCCAAATTCAATTTTGCTCTCGCTGAATATTACTTCATTCAATTTCTACCTCAACTTACGCTGAGGTTCATTTTACAAATTCTGGATTTAGGTCTCCTCGCACCTAATCCAAATTAAAATTTCAGGTCTCGCTGAATATTACTTTATTCAATTTCTACCTCAGCTCACGCTGAGGTTCATTTTACAAATTCTGGATTCAGGTCTCCTCGCGACCTTAATCCAAATTCAACATTTCAGCTCTCGCTGAATATTACTTCATTCAATTTCTACCTCAACTTACGCTGAGGTTCTATTTTACAAATTCTAGTTTAGGTCTCCTCGCGACCTTAATCGAAATTCAAATTTCAGTCTCGCTGAATATTACTTTATTCAATTTCTACCTCAGCTCACGCTGAGGTTCATTTACAAATTCTGGATTCAGGTCTCCTCGCGACCTTTAATCCAAATTCAAATTTCAGCTCTCGCTGAATATTACTTCATTCAATTTCTACCTCAACTTACGCTGAGGTTCATTTTACAAATTCTAGATTTAGGTCTCCTCGCGACCTTAATCCAAATTCAACATTTCAGGTCTCGCTGAATATTACTTCATTCAATTTCTACCTCAGCTCACGCTGAGGTTCATTTTACAATTCTGGATTTAGGTCTCCTCGCGACCTTAATCCAAATTCAAAATTTCAGCTCTCGCTGAATATTACTTCATTCAATTTTACCTCAGCTTACGCTGAGGTTCATTTTACAAATTCTGATTTAGGTCTCCTCGCGACCTTAATCCAAATTCAAATTCAGGTCTCTAATATTACTTTATTCAATTTCTACCTCAACTCACGCTGAGGTTCATTTATAAATTCTAGATTTAGGTCTCCTCGCGACCTTAATCGAATTCAAATTTCAGCTCTCGCTGAATATTACTTCATTCAATTTCTACCTCAGCTCATGCTAGGTTCATTTACAAATTCTAGATTTAGGTCTCCTCGCGACCTTAATTGAAATTCAAATTTCAGGTCCGCTGAATATTACTTTATTCAATTTCTACCTCACTCACGCTGAGGTTCATTTTACAAATTCTGGATTGGTCTCCTCGCGACCTTAATCCAAATTCAACATTTCATATCTCGCTGAATATTACTTCATTCAATTTCTACCTCAACTTACGCTGAGGTTCATTTTACAAATTCTGGATTTAGGTCTCCTCGCGACTTTAATCCAAATTAAAATTTCAGGTTTTGCTGAATATTACTTTATTCAATTTACCTCAACTCACGCTGAGGTTCATTTTATAAATTCTACATTTAGGTCTCCTCGCGACCTTAATCCGAATTCAACATTTCTGCTCTCGCTGAATATTACTTCATTCAATTTCTACCTCAGCTCATGCTGAGGTTCATTTTACAAATTCTAGATTTAGGTCTCCTCGCGACTTAATCCAAATTCAAAATTTCAGGTCTCGCTGAATATTACTTTATTAATTTCTACCTCAACTCACGCTGAGGTTCATTTTAAATTCTAGATTTAGGTCTCCTCGCGACCTTAATCCAATTCAACATTTCTGCTCTCGCTGAATATTACTTCATTCAATTTCTACCTCAGCTCATGCTGAGGTTCATTTACAAATTCTAGATTTAGGTCTCCTCGCGACCTTAATCCAAATTCAAAATTTCAGGTCTCGCTGAATATTACTTTATTCAATTTCTACCTCAACTCACGCTGAGGTTCATTTTACAATTCTGATTCAGGTCTCCTCGCGACCTTAATCCAAATTCAACATTTCATCTCTCGCTGAATATTACTTCATTCAATTTCTACCTCAACTACGCTGAGGTTCATTTTACAAATTCTGGATTTAGGTCTCCTCGCGACCTTTAATCCAAATTCAAAATTTCAGGTCTCGCTGAATATTACTTTATTCAATTTCTACCTCAACTCACGCTGAGGTTCATTTTAAAATTCTAGATTTAGGTCTCCTCGCGACCTTAATCCAAATTCAACATTTTGCTCTCGCTGAATATTACTTCATTCAATTTCTACCTCAGCTCACTGAGGTTCATTTTACAAATTCTGATTTAGGTCTCCTCGCGACCTTAATCGAAATTCAAAATTTCAGGTCTCGCTGAATATTACTTTATTCAATTTCTACCTCAGCTCACGCTGAGGTTCATTTTACAAATTCTGGATTCAGGTCTCCTCGCGACCTTAATCCAAATTCAACATTTCTGCTCCGCTGAATGTTACTTCATTCAATTTCTACCTCAACTTACGCTGAGGTTCATTTTACAAATTCTTGATTTAGGTCTCGTCGCGACCTTAATCCAAATTAAAATTTCAGGTTTCGCTGAATATTACTTTATTCAATTTCTACCTCAGCTCACGCTGAGGTTCATTTTACAAATTCTGGATTCAGGTCTCCTCGCGACCTTAATCCAAATTCATCATTTCTGCTCTCGCTGAATGTTACTTCATTCAATTTCTACCTCAACTTACGTGAGGTTCATTTTACAAATTCTGATTTAGGTCTCCTCGCGACCTTAATCCAAATTCAATTTTCAGCTCTCGCTGAATATTACTTCATTCAATTTCTACCTCAGCTCAGCTGAGGTTCATTTTACAAATTCTGGATTTAGGTCTCCTCGCGACTTAATCCAAATTCAAAATTTCAGGTCTCGCTGAATATTACTTTATTCAATTTCTACCTCAACTCACGCTGAGGTTCATTTTACAAATTCTAGATTTAGGTCTCCTCGCGACCTTAATCCAAATTCAACATTTTGCTCTCGCTGAATATTACTTCATTCAATTTCTACCTCAGCTCATGCTGAGGTTCATTTACAAATTCTATTTAGGTCTCCTCGCGACCTTAATCCAAATTCAAATTAGGTCTCGCTGAATATTACTTTATTCAATTTCTACCTCAGCTCACGCTGAGGTTCATTTTACAAATTCTGGATTGGTCTCCTCGCGACCTTAATCCAAATTCAACATTTCTGCTCTCGCTGAATGTTACTTCATTCAATTTCTACCTCAACTTACGCTGAGGTTTATTTTACAAATTCTGGATTTAGGTCTCGTCGCGACCTTAATCCAAATTCAAAATTTCAGTTTTGCTGAATATTACTTATTCAATTTCTACCTCAGCTCACGCTGAGGTTCATTTTACAAATTCTGGATTCAGGTCTCCTCGCGACCTTAATCCAAATTCATCATTTCAGCTCTCGCTGAATATTACTTCATTCAATTTCTACCTCAACTTACGTGTGGTTCATTTACAAATTCTTGATTGAGGTCTCCTCGTAACCTTAATCAACATGCACTATTTCAGCTCTCGATGAATATTACTTCATCCAATTTCTACCTCAGCTCAGGCTGAGGTAAATTTTACAAAATTCTTGATTTAGTTCTCCTCGCAACCTTAATCCAAATTAAAAATTTCAGGTCTTCGCTGAATATTACCTTTATTCAATTTCTACCTCAACTCACGCTGAGGTTCATTTACAAATTCTGGATTCAGGTCTCCTCGCGACCTTAATTACAAATTCAAAAATTTCAGCTCTCGCTGAATATTACTTCATTCAATTTCTACCTCAACTTACCTGAGGTTCATTTACAAATTCTAGATTTAGGTCTCCTCGCGACTTTAATCCAAATTCAAAATTTTAGGTCTCGCATAATATTACTTTATTCAATTTCTACTCAACTCACGACTGAGGTTCATTTTATAAATTCTAGATTAGGTGTCCTCGTGACCTTAATCGGAATTCTAACATTTCTGCTCTCGATGAATATTACTTCATTCAATTTCTACCTCAGCTCATGCTGAGGTTCATTTACAATTCTAGATTTAGGTCTCCTCGCGACCTTAATCGAAATTCAAAATTTCAGGTCCCGCTGAATATTACTTTATTCAATTTCAACCTCAGCTCACGCTGAGGTTCATTTTACAAATGCTGGATTCAGGTCTCCTCGCGACCTTATTCCAAATTCAACATTTCATCTCTCGCTGAATATTACTTCATTTAATTTCTATACCTCAACCTTACGCTGAGGTTCATTTTACAAATTCTGGATTTAGGTCTCCTCGCGACATTAATCCAAATTAATAAATTTCAGGTTTTGCTTAATATTACTTTAGTCTATTTCTATTTCAGCTCAAGCTCAGGTTCATTTTACAAATTCTGGATTCAGCTCTCCTCGCGACCTTAATCCAAATTCAACATTTTTGCTCTCCTTGAATATTACTTCATTCAATTTCTACCTCAGCTCATGCTGAGGTTCATTTTACAAATTCTGGATTTAGGTCTCCTCGCGACCTTAATCGAAATTCAAAATTTCAGATCTCACATATATTACTTGTATTTAATTTCTACCTCAACTCACGCTGAGGTTCATTTTATAAATTCTAGATTTAGGTTCCCCTCGCGACCTTATCCGAATTCAACATTTCTGCTCTCGCTGAATATTACTTCATTCAATTTCTACCTCAGCTCATGCTGAGGTTCATTTACAAATTCAAGATTTAGGTCTCCTCGCGACCTTAATCGAAATTCAAAATTTCAGGTCTCGCTGAATATTACTTTATTGAATTCTACCTCAGCTCACGCTGAGGTTCATTTTACAAATTCTGGATTCAGGTCTCCTCGCGACCCTTAATCCAAATTCAACATTTCTGCTCTCGTTGAATGTTACTTCATTCAATTTGTACCTCAACTTACGCTGAGGTTCATTTACAAATTCTGGATTTAGGTCTCCTCGCAACATTAATCCAAATTAAAAATTTCAGGTCTCGCTGAATATTACTTTATTTAATTTCTACCTCAGCTCACGCTGAGGTTCATTTTACAAATTTCTGGATTCAGGTCTCCTCGCAACCTTAATCCAAATTAAACATTTCATCTCTCGCTGAATATTACTTCATTCAATTTCTACCTCAACTTACGCTGAGGTTCATTTTACAAATTCTGGATTTAGATCTCCTCGCGACTTTAATCCAAATTCAAAATTTCAGGTCTCGCTGAATATTACTTTATTCAATTTCTACCTCAGCTCACGCTGAGGTTCATTTTATAAATTCTAGATTTAGGTCTCCTCGCGACCTTAATCCGAATTCAACATTTCTGCTCTCGTTGAATATTACTTCATTCAATTTCTACCTCAGCTCATGCTGAGGTTCATTTACAAATTCTAGATTTAGGTCTCCTCGCGACTTAATCCAAATTCAAAATTTCAGGTCTCGCTGAATATTACTTTATTCAATTTCTACCTCAGCTCACGCTGAGGTTCATTTTATAAATTCTGGATTCAGGTCTCCTCGCGACCTTAATCCAAATTCAACATTTTGCTCTCGCTGAATGTTACTTCATTCAATTTCTACCTCAACTTACGCTGTGGTTCATTTTACAAATTCTGATTTAGGTCTTCGTCGCGACCTTAATCCAAATTCAAATTTCAGGTCTCGCTGAATATTACTTTATTCAATTTCTACCTCAGCTCACGCTGAGGTTCATTTTACAAATTCTGGATTCAGGTCTCCTCGCGACCTTAATCCAAATTCATCATTTCTGCTCTCGCTGAATTTACTTCATTCAATTTCTACCTCAACTTACTGTGGTTCATTTTACAAATTCTGATTTAGGTCTCTCCGGACCTTAATCCAAATTCAAATTTCAGCTCTCGCTGAATATTACTTCATTCAATTTCTACCTCAGCTCAGCTGAGGTTCATTTTACAAATTCTGGATTTAGGTCTCCTCGCGACCTTAATCCAAATTCAAAATTTATCTCGTTGAATATTACTTTATTCAATTTCTACCTCAGCTTACGCTGAGGTTCATTTTACAATTCTGATTCAGGTCTCCTCGCGACCTTAATCCAAATTCAACATTTCAGCTCTCGCTGAATATTACTTCATTCAATTTCTACCTCAACTTACGCTGGAGGTTTATTTTACAAAATTCTGGATTTAGGTCTCCTCGCGACTTTAATCCAAATTCAAAATTTCAAATCTCGCATAATATACTTTATTCAATTTCTACCTCAACTCACGCTGAGGTTCATTTTATAAATTCTAGATTTAGGTCACCCTCGTGACCTTAATCGGAATTCAACATTTCTGCTCTCGATGAATATTACTTCTTTCAATTTCTACCTCATCTCATGCTGAGGTTCATTTACAAAATTCTAGATTTAGGTCTCCTCGCGACCTTAATCGAAATTCAAAATTTCAGGTCCCGCTGAATATTACTTTATTCAATTTCTACCTCAGCTCACGCTGAGGTTCATTTTTACAAATGCTAGATTCAGGTCTCCTCGCGACCTTATTCCAAATTCAACATTTCAATCTCTCACTGAATATTACTTCATTTAATTTCTACCTCAACTTACGCTGAGGTTCATTTTAGAAATTCTGGATTTAGGTCTCCTCGCGACTTTAATCCAAATTCAAAATTTCAGGTTTTGCTTAATATTACTTCATTCAATTTGTACCTCAACTTACGCTGAGGTTCATTTTACAAATTCTGGATTTAGGTTCTCCTCGCAACATTAATCCAAATTAAAAATTTCAGGTCTCGCTGAATATTACTTTATTTAATTTCTACCTCAGCTAACGCTGAGGTTCATTTTACAAATTCTGGATTCAGGGCTCCCTCGTGACCTTAATCCAAATTCAACATTTCAGCTCTCGCTGAATATTACTTCATTCAATTTCTACCTCAACTTACGCTGAGGTTCTATTTACAAATTCTAGATTTAGGTCCTCCTCGCGACTTTAATCCAAATTCAAAATTTCAGGTCTCGCATAATATTACTTATTCAATTTCTACCTCAACTCACGCTGAGGTTCATTTTATAAATTCTAGATTTAGGTCTCCTCGTGACCTTAATCGGAATTCACATTTCTGCTCTCGATGAATATTACTTCATTCAATTTCTACCTCATCTCATGCTGAGGTTCATTTACAAATTCTAGATTAGGTCTCCTCGCGACCTTAATCGAAATTCAAAATTTCAGGTCCCGCTGAATATTACTTTATTCAATTTCTACCTCAGCTCACGCTGAGGTAGAAATTCTGGATTCAGGTCACGCTGAGGTTCATTTTACAAATTCTGGATTCAGGTCTCCTCGCGACCTTAATCCAAATTCAACATTTCTGCTCTCGTTGAATGTTACTTCATTCATTTGTAACTCAACTTACGCTGAGGTTTATTTTACAAATTCTGGGTTTAGGTGTCGTCGCAACATTAATCCAAATTAAAAATTTCAGGTCTCGCTGAATATTACTTTATTTAATTTCTACCTCAGCTCACGCTGAGGTTCATTTTACAAATTCTGGATTCAGGTCTCCTCGCGACCTTAATCCAAATTCAACATTTTCAGCTCTCGCTGAATATTACTTCATTCAATTTCTACCTTAACTTACGCTGAGGTTCTATTTACAAATTCTAGATTTAGGTCTCCTCGCGACTTTAATCCAAATTCAAAATTTCAGGTCTCGCATAATATTATTTTATTTAATTTCTACCTCAACTCACGCTGAGGTTCATTTTATAAATTCTAGATTTAGGTCTCCTCGTGACCTTAATCGGAATTCCAACATTTCTGCTCTCGATGAATATTACTTCTTTCAATTTCTACCTCATCTCATGCTGAGGTTCATTTACAAATTCTAGATTTAGGTCTCCTCGCGACCTTAATCGAAATTCAAAATTTCAGGTCCCGCTGAATATTACTTTATTCAATTTCTACCTCAGCTTACGCTGAGGTTCATTTTACAAATGCTAGATTCAGGTCTCCTCGCGACCTTATTCCAAATTCAACATTTCATCTCTCGCTGAATATTACTTCATTTAATTTCTACCTCAACTTACGCTGAGGTTCATTTTAGAAATTTTTGGATTTAGGTCTCCTCGCGACTTTAATCCAAATTCAAAATTTAAGGTTTTGCTTATATTACTTCATTCAATTTGTACCTCAACTTAAGCTGAGGTTCATTTTACAAATTCTGGATTTAGGTCTCCTCGCAACATTAATCCAAATTAAAAATTTCAGGTCTCGCTGAATATTACTTTATTTAATTTCTACCTCAGCTCACGCTGAGGTTCATTTTACAAATTCTGGATTCAGGTCTCCTCGCGACCTTAATCCAAATTCAACATTTCAGCTCTCGCTGAATATTACTTCATTCAATTTCTACCTCAACTTACGCTGAGGTTCTATTTACAAATTCTAGATTTAGGTCTCCTCGCGACTTTAATCCAAATTCAAAATTTCAGGTCTCGCATAATATTACTTTATTCAATTTCTACCTCAACTCACGCTGAGGTTCATTTTATAAATTCTAGATTTAGGTCTCCTCGCGACCTTAATCCGAATTCAACATTTCTGCTCTCGCTGAATATTACTTCATTCAATTTCTACCTCAGCTCATGCTGAGGTTCATTTACAAATTCTAGATTTAGGTCTCCTCGCGACCTTAATCGAAATTCAAAATTTCAGGTCTCGCTGAATATTACTTTATTCAATTTCTACCTCAGCTCACGCTAAGGTTCATTTTACAAATTCTGGATTCAGGTCTCCTCGCGACCTTAATCCAAATTCAACATTTCTGCTCTCGTTGAATGTTACTTCATTCAATTTGTACCTCAACTTACGCTGAGGTTCATTTTACAAATTCTGGATTTAGGTCTCCTCGCAACATTAATCCAAATTAAAAATTTCAGGTCTCGCTGAATATTACTTTATTTAATTTCTACCTCAGCTCACGCTGAGGTTCATTTTACAAATTCTGGATTCAGGTCTCCTCGCGACCTTAATCCAAATTCAACATTTCAGCTCTCGCTGAATATTACTTCATTCAATTTCTACCTCAACTTACGCTGAGGTTCTATTTACAAATTCTAGATTTAGGTCTCCTCGCGACTTTAATCCAAATTCAAAATTTCAGGTCTCGCATAATATTACTTTATTCAATTTCTACCTCAACTCACGCTGAGGTTCATTTTATAAATTCTAGATTTAGGTCTCCTCGTTACCTTAATCGGAATTCAACATTTCTGCTCTCGATGAATATTACTTCATTCAATTTCTACCTCAGCTCATGCTGAGGTTCATTTACAAATTCTAGATTTAGGTCTCCTCGCGACCTTAATCGAAATTCAAAATTTCAGGTCTCGCTGAATATTACTTTATTCAATTTCTACCTCAACTCACGCTGAGGTTCATTTTACAAATTCTGGATTCAGGTCTCCTCGCGACCTTAATCCAAATTAAACATTTCATCTCTCGCTGAATATTACTTCATTCAATTTCTACCTCAACTTACGCTGAGGTTCATTTTACAAATTCTGGATTTAGATCTCCTCGCGACTTTAATCCAAATTCAAAATTTCAGGTCTCGCTTAATATTACTTTATTCAATTTCTACCTCAACTCACGCTGAGGTTCATTTTATAAATTCTAGATTTAGGTCTCCTCGCGACCTTAATCCGAATTCAACATTTCTGCTCTCGTTGAATATTACTTCATTCAATTTCTACCTCAGCTCATGCTGAGGTTCATTTACAAATTCTAGATTTAGGTCTCCTCGCGACCTTAATCGAAATTCAAAATTTTAGGTCTCGCTGAATATTACTTTATTCAATTTCTACCTCAGCTCACGCTGAGGTTCATTTTATAAATTCTGGATTCAGGTCTCCTCGCGACCTTAATCCAAATTCAACATTTCTGCTCCCGCTGAATGTTACTTCATTCAATTTCTACCTCAACTTACGCTGTGGTTCATTTTACAAATTCTTGATTTAGGTTTCGTCGCGAGCTTAATCCAAATTAAAAATTTCAGGTTTCGCTGAATATTATTTATAAAATTTCTACCTCAGCTCACGCTGAGGTTCATTTTACAAATTCTGGATTCAGGTCTCCTCGCGACCTTAATCCAAATTCATCATTTCTGCTCTCGCTGAATGTTACTTCATTCAATTTCTACCTCAACTTACGTTGTGGTTCATATTACAAATTCTTGATTTAGGTCTCGTCGTGACCTTAATCAACATTCAATATTTCAGCTCTCGATGAATATTACTTCATTCTATTTCTACTTCAGCTCAGGCTGAGGTTCATTTTACAAATTCTGGATTTTGGTCTCCTCGCGACCTTAATCCAAATTAAAAATTTAAAATCTCGTTGAATATTACTTTATTTAATTTCTACCTCAGCTTACGCTGAGGTTCATTTTACATATTCT
Source organism: Schizonepeta tenuifolia (assembly GCA_029490685.1). Lineage (NCBI taxonomy): Eukaryota > Viridiplantae > Streptophyta > Magnoliopsida > Lamiales > Lamiaceae > Schizonepeta > Schizonepeta tenuifolia. Next base: position 44,848,631 of record CM055956.1, on the reverse strand, counting down.
GTACTCAGGTCTCCTCGCGACCCTAATCCAAATTCAACATTTCAGCTCTCGCTGAATATTACTTCATTCAATTTCTACCTCAACTCACGCTGAGGTTCATTTCATAAATTCTAGATTTAGGTCTCCTCGCGACCTTAATTCGAATTTAACATTTCTGCTCTCGCTGAATATTACTTCATTCAATTTCTACCTCAACTCATGCTGAGGTTCATTTACAAATTCTAGATTTAGGTCTCCTCGCGACCTTAATCGAAATTCAAAATTTCAGGTCTAGCTGAATATTACTTTATTCAATTTCTACCTCAGCTCGCGCTGAGGTTCATTTTACAAATTCTGGATTCAGGTCTCCTCGCGACCTTAATCCAAATTCAACATTTCTGCTCTCGTTGAATGTTACTTCATTCAGTTTGTACCTCAACTTACGCTGAGGTTTATTTTACAAATTCTGGATTTAGGTCTCGTCGCAACCTTAATCCAAATTAAAAATTTCAGGTTTCGCTGAATATTACCTTATTCAATTTCTACCTCAGCTCACGCTGAGGTTCATTTTACAAATTCTGGATTCAGGTCTCCTCGCGACCTTAATCCAAATTCATCATTTCAGCTCTCGCTGAATGTTACTTCATTCAATTTCTACCTCAACTTTAGTTGTGGTTCATATTACAAATTCTTGATTTAAGTCTCCTCGTGACCTTAATCAACATTCAATATTTCAGCTCTCGATGAATATTACTTCATTCTATTTCTACCTCAGCTCAGGCTGAGGTTCATTTTACAAATTCTGGATTTAGGTCTCCTCGCGACCTTAATCCAAATTAAAAATTTCAAATCTCGCTGAATATTACTTTATTTAATTTCTACCTCAGCTTACGCTGAGGTTCATTTTACATATTCTGTACTCAGGTCTACTCGCGACCCTAATCCAAATTCAACATTTCAGCTCTCGCTGAATATTACTTCATTCAATTTCTACCTCAACTTACGCTGAGGTTCATTTTACAAATTCTGGATTTAGGTCTCCTCATGACTTTAATCCAAATTCAAAATTTCAGGTCTCGCTTAATATTACTTTATTCAATTTCTACCTCAACTCACGCTGAGGTTCATTTTATAAATTCTAGATTTAGGTCTCCTCGCGACCTTAATCCGAATTCAACATTTTTGCTCTCGCTGAATATTACTTCATTCAATTTCTACCTCAACTCATGCTGAGGTTCATTTACAAATTCTAGATTTAGGTCTCCTCGCGTCCTTAATCGAAATTCAAAATTTCAGGTCTTCGCTGAATATTACTTTATTCAATTTCTACCTCACCTCACGCTGAGGTTCATTTTACAAATTCTGGATTCAGGTCTCCTCGCGACCTTAATCCAAATTCAACATTTCTGCTCTCGTTGAATGTTACTTCATTCAATTTGTACCTCAACTTACGCTGAGGTTTATTTTACAAATTCTGGATTTAGGTCTTGTCGCGACCTTAATCCAAATTAAAAATTTCAGGTTTCGCTGAATATTACTTTATTCAATTTCTACCTCAGCTCAAGCTGAGGTTCATGTTATAAATTCTGGATTCAGGTCTCCTCGCGACCTTAATCCAAATTCATCATTTCTGCTCTCGCTGAATGTTACTTCATTCAATTTCTACCTCAACTTACGTTGTGGTTCATATTACAAATTCTTGATTGAGGTCTCCTCGTGACCTTAATCAACATTCAATATTTCAGCTCTCGATGAATATTACTTCATACAATTTCTACCTCAGCTCAGGCTGAGGTTCATTTTACAAATTCTGGATTTAGGTCTCCTCGCAACCTTAATCCAAATTAAAAATTTCAGGTCTCGCTGAATATTACTTTATTCAATTTCTACCTCAGCTCACGCTGACGTTCATTTTACAAATTCTGGATTCAGGTCTCCTCGCGACCTTAATCCAAATTCAACATTTCAGCTCTCGCTGAATATTACTTCATTCAATTTCTACCTCAACTTACGCTGAGGTTCATTTTACAAATTCTGGATTTTGGTCTCCTCGCGACCTTAATCGAAATTAAAAATTTCAGGTCTCACTTAATATTACTTTATTCAATTTTTATTTCAGCTCAAGCTGAGGTTCATTTTACGAATTCTGGATTCAGGTCTTCTTGCGACCTTAATCCAAATTCAACATTTCTACTCTCGTTGAATATTACTTCATTCAATTTCTACCTCAGCTCGTGCTGAGGTTCATTTACAAATTCTAGATTTAGGTCTCCTCGCGACCTTAATCGAAATTCAAAATTTCAGGTCTCACTGAATATTACTTTATTCAATTTCTACCTCAGCTCACGCTGAGGTTCATTTTACAAATTCTGGATTCAGGTCTCCTCGCGACCTTAATCCAAATTCAACATTTCTGCTCTCGCTGAATGTTACTTCATTCAATTTCTACCGCTACTTACGCTGAGGTTCATTTTACAAATTCTGGATTTAGGTCTCGTCGCGACCTTAATCCAAATTAAAAATTTCAGGTTTCGCTGAATATTACTTTATTCAATTTCTACCTCAGCTCACGCTGAGGTTCACTTTACAAATTCTGGATTCAGGTCTCCTCGCGACCTTAATCCAAATTCATCATTTCTGCTCTCGCTGAATGTTACTTCATTCAATTTCTACCTCAACTTACGCTGAGGTTCATTTTACAAATTTTGGATTTAGGTCTCCTCGCGACTTTAATCCAAATTAAAAATTTCAGGTCTCACTTAATATTACTTTATTCAATTTCTACCTCAGCTCACGCTGAGGTTCATTTTACAAATTCTAGATTTAGGTCTCCTCGCGACCTTATTCCAAATTCAACGTTTCTGCTCTCGCTGAATGTTACTTCATTCAATTTCTACCGCAACTTACGCTGAGGTTCATTTTACAAATTCTGGATTTAGGTCTCGTTGCGACCTTAATCCAAATTAAAAATTTCAGGTTTCGCTGAATATTACTTTATTCAATTTCTACCTCAGCTCACGCTGTGGTTCATTTTACAAATTCTTGATTCAGGTCTCCTCGCGACCTTAATCCAAATTCAACATTTCATCTCTCGCTGAATAGTACTTCATTCAATTTCTACCTCAACTTACGCTGAGGTTCATTTTACAAATTCTGGATTTAGGTCTCCTCGCGACTTTAATCCAAATTCAAAATTTCAAGTCTCGCTGAATATTACTTTATTCAATTCCTACCTCAACTCACGCTGAGGTTCATTTTACAAATTCTGGATTCAGGTCTCCTCGCGACCTTAATCCAAATACAACATTTCATCTCTCGCTGAATATTACTTCATTCAATTTCTACCTCAACTTACGCTGAGGTTCATTTTACAAATTCTGGATTTAGGTCTCCTCGCGTCTTTAATCCAAATTCAAAATTTCAAGTCTCGCTGAGTATTACTTTATTCAATTTCTACCTCAGCTCACGCTGTGGTTCATTTTACAAATTCTGGATTCAGGTCTCCTCGCGACCTTAATCCGAATTCATCATTTCTGCTCTCGCTGAATGTTACTTCATTCAATTTCTACCTCAACTTACGCTGAGGTTCATTTTACAAATTCTGGATTTTGGTCTCCTCGCGACCTTAATCGAAATTAAAAATTTCAGGTCTCACTTAATATTACTTTATTCAATTTTTATTTCAGCTCAAGCTGAGGTTCATTTTACGAATTCTGGATTCAGGTCTCCTCGCGACCTTAATCCAAATTCAACATTTCTGCTCTCGTTGAATATTACTTCATTCAATTTCTACCTCAGCTCATGCTGAGGTTCATTTTACAAATTCTGGATTTAGGTCTCCTTGCGACCTTAATCCAAATTAAAAATTTCAAATCTCGTTGAATATTACTTTATTTAATTTCTACGTCAACTTACGCTGAAGTTCATTTTACATATTTTGTATTCAGGTCTCCTCGCGACCCTAATCCAAATTCAACATTTCAGCTTTCGCTGAATATAACTTCAATCAATTTCTACCTCAACTTACGCTGAGGTTCATTTTACAAATTTTGGATTTAGGTCTCCTCGCGACTTTAATCCAAATTCAAAATTTCAGGTCTCGCTTAATATTACTTTATTCAATTTCTACCTCAACTCACGCTGAGGTACATTTTACAAATTCTAGATTTAGGTCTCCTCGCGACCTTAATCCGAATTCAACATTTCTGCTCTCGCTGAATATTACTTCATTCAATTTCAACCTCAGATCATGCTGAGGTTCATTTACAAATTCTAGATTTAGGTCTCCTCGCGACCTTAATCAAAATTCAAAATTTCAGATCTCACTGAATATTACTTTATTCAATTTCTACCTCAGCTCACGCTGAGGTTCATTTTACAAATTCTGGATTCATGTCTCCTCGCGACCTTAATCCAAATTCAACGTTTCTGCTCTCGCTGTATGTTACTTCATTCAATTTCTACCGCAACTTACGCTGAGGTTCATTTTACAAATTCTAGATTTAGGTCTCGTCGCGACCTTGATCCAAATTAAAAATTTCAGGTCTCGCTGAATATTACTTTATTCAATTTCTACCTCAGCTCACGCTGTGGTTCATTTTACAAATTCTGGATTCAGGTCTCCTCGTGACCTTAATCCAAATTCAACATTTCATCTCTCGCTGAATATTACTTCATTCAATTTCTACCTCAACTTACGCTGAGGTTCATTTTACAAATTCTGGATTTAGGTCTCCTCGCGACTTTAATCCAAATTCAAAATTTCAAGTCTCGCTGAATATTACTTTATTCAATTCCTACCTCAACTCACGCTGAGGTTCATTTTACAAATTCTGGATTCAGGTCTCCTCGCGACCTTAATCCAAATACAACATTTCATCTCTCGCTGAATATTACTTCATTCAATTTCTACCTCAACTTACGCTGAGGTTCATTTTACAAATTCTGGATTTAGGTCTCCTCGCGTCTTTAATCCAAATTCAAAATTTCAAGTCTCGCTGAGTATTACTTTATTCAATTTCTACCTCAGCTCACGCTGTGGTTCATTTTACAAATTCTGGATTCAGGTCTCCTCGCGCCCTTAATCCGAATTCATCATTTCTGCTCTCGCTGAATGTTACTTCATTCAATTTCTACCTCAACTTACGTTGTGGTTCATATTACAAATTCTTGATTGAGGTCTCCTCGTGACCTTAATCAACATTCAATATTTCAGCTCTCGATGAATATTACTTCATTCAATTTCTACCTCAGCTCAGGCTGAGGTTCATTTTACAAATTCTGGATTTAGGTCTCCTCGCGACTTTAATCCAAATTCAAAATTTCAGGTCTCGCTGAATATTACTTTATTCAATTCCTACCTCAACTCACGCTGAGGTTCATTTTATAAATTCTAGATTTAGGTCTCCTCGCGACCTTAATCCGAATTCAACATTTCTGCTCTCGCTGAATATTACTTCATTCAATTTCTACCTCAGGTCATGCTGAGGTTTATTTACAAATTCTAGATTTAGGTCTCCTCGCGACCTTAATCGAAATTCAAAATTGCAGGTCTCGCTGAATATTACTTTATTCAATTTCTACCTCAGCTCACGCTGAGGTTCATTTTACAAATTCTGGATTCAGGACTCCTCGCGACCTTAATCAAAATTTAACATTTCTGCTCTCGTTGAATGTTACTTCATTCAATTTCTACCTCAACTTACGCTGAGGTTCATTTTACAAATTCTAGATTTAGGTCTCGTCGCGACCTTAATCCAAATTAAAAATTTCAGGTTTCGCTGAATATTACTTTATTCAATTTCTACCTCAGCTCACGCTGAGGTTCATTTTACAAATTCTGGATTCAGGTCTCCTCGCGACCTTAATCCAAATTCATCATTTCTGCTCTCGCTGAATGTTACTTCATTCAATTTCTACCTCAACTTACGTTGTGGTTCATATTACAAATTCTTGATTGAGGTCTCCTCATGACCTTAATCAACATTCAATATTTCAGCTCTCGATGAATATTACTTCATTCAATTTCTACCTCAGCTCAGGCTGAGGTTCATTTTACAAATTCTGGATTTAGGTCTCCTCGCGACTTTAATCCAAATTCAAAATTTCAGGTCTCGCTGAATATTACTTTATTCAATTCCTACCTCAACTCACGCTGAGGTTCATTTTATATATTCTAGATTTAGGTCTCCTCGCGACCTTAATCCGAATTCAACATTTCTGCTCTCACTGAATATTACTTCATTCAATTTCTACCTCAGTTCATGCTGAGGTTCATTTACAAATTCTAGATTTAGGTCTCCTCGCGACCTTAATCGAAATTCAAAATTTCAGGTCTCGCTGAATATTACTTTATTCAATTTCTACCTCAGCTCACGCTGAGGTTCATTTTACAAATTCTGGATTCAGGTCTCCTCGCGACCTTAATCCAAATTCATCATTTCTGCTCTCACTGAATGTTACTTCATTCAATTTCTACCTCAACTTACGTTGTGGTTCATATTACAAATTCTTGATTTAGGTCTCCTCGTGACCTTAATCAACATTCAATATTTCAGCTCTCGATGAATATTACTTCATTCAATTTCTACCTCAGCTCAGGCTGAGGTTCATTTTACAAATTCTGGATTTAGGTCTCCTCGCAACCTTAATCCAAATTAAAAATTTCAGGTCTCGCTAAATATTACTTTATTCAATTTCTACCTCAGCTCACGCTGAGGTTCATTTTACAAATTCTGGATTCAGGTTTCCTCGCGACCTTAATCCAAATTCAACATTTTAGCTCTCGCTGAATATTACTTCATTCAATTTCTACCTCAACTTACGCTGAGGTTCATTTTACAAATTCTGGATTTTGGTCTCCTCGCGACCTTAATCGAAATTAAAAATTTCAGGTCTCACTTAATATTACTTTATTCAATTTTTATTTCAGCTCAAGCTGAGGTTCATTTTACGAATTCTGGATTCAGGTCTCCTCGCGACCTTAATCCAAATTCAACATTTTTGGTCTCGTTGAATATTACTTCATTCAATTTCTACCTCAGCTCATGCTGAGGTTCATTTTACAAATTCTGGATTTAGGTCTCCTTGCGACCTTAATCCAAATTAAAAATTTCAAATCTTGTTGAATATTACTTTATTTAATTTCTACGTCAACTTACGCTGAGGTTCATTTTACATATTTTGTATTCAGGTCTCCTCGCGACCCTAATCCAAATTCAACATTTCAGCTTTCGCTGAATATAACTTCAATCAATTTCTACCTCAACTTACGCTGAGGTTCATTTTACAAATTTTGGATTTAGGTCTCCTCGCGACTTTAATCCAAATTCAAAATTTCAGGTCTCGCTTAACATTACTTTATTCAATTTCTACCTCAACTCACGCTGAGGTACATTTTACAAATTCTAGATTTAGGTCTCCTCGCGACCTTAATCCGAATTCAACATTTCTGCTCTCGCTGAATATTACTTCATTCAATTTCAACCTCAGATCATGCTGAGGTTCATTTACAAATTCTAGATTTAGGTCTCCTCGCGACCTTAATCAAAATTCAAAATTTCAGATCTCACTGAATATTACTTTATTCAATTTCTACCTCAGCTCACGCTGAGGTTCATTTTACAAATTCTGGATTCATGTCTCCTCGCGACCTTAATCCAAATTCAACGTTTCTGCTCTCGCTGTATGTTACTTCATTCAATTTCTACCGCAACTTACGCTGAGGTTCATTTTACAAATTCTAGATTTAGGTCTCGTCGCGACCTTGATCCAAATTAAAAATTTCAGGTCTCGCTGAATATTACTTTATTCAATTTCTACCTCAGCTCACGCTGTGGTTCATTTTACAAATTCTGGATTCAGGTCTCCTCGTGACCTTAATCCAAATTCAACATTTCATCTCTCGCTGAATATTACTTCATTCAATTTCTACCTCAACTTACGCTGAGGTTCATTTTACAAATTCTGGATTTAGGTCTCCTCGCGACTTTAATCCAAATTCAAAATTTCAAGTCTCGCTGAATATTACTTTATTCAATTCCTACCTCAACTCACGCTGAGGTTCATTTTACAAATTCTGGATTCAGGTCTCCTCGCGACCTTAATCCAAATACAACATTTCATCTCTCGCTGAATATTACTTCATTCAATTTCTACCTCAACTTACGCTGAGGTTCATTTTACAAATTCTGGATTTAGGTCTCCTCGCGTCTTTAATCCAAATTCAAAATTTCAAGTCTCGCTGAGTATTACTTTATTCAATTTCTACCTCAGCTCACGCTGTGGTTCATTTTACAAATTCTGGATTCAGGTCTTCTCGCGCCCTTAATCCGAATTCATCATTTCTGCTCTCGCTGAATGTTACTTCATTCAATTTCTACCTCAACTTACGTTGTGGTTCATATTACAAATTCTTGATTGAGGTCTCCTCGTGACCTTAATCAACATTCAATATTTCAGCTCTCGATGAATATTACTTCATTCAATTTCTACCTCAGCTCAGGCTGAGGTTCATTTTACAAATTCTGGATTTAGGTCTCCTCGCGACTTTAATCCAAATTCAAAATTTCAGGTCTCGCTGAATATTACTTTATTCAATTCCTACCTCAACTCACGCTGAGGTTCATTTTATAAATTCTAGATTTAGGTCTCCTCGCGACCTTAATCCGAATTCAACATTTCTGCTCTCGCTGAATATTACTTCATTCAATTTCTACCTCAGGTCATGCTGAGGTTTATTTACAAATTCTAGATTTAGGTCTCCTCGCGACCTTAATCGAAATTCAAAATTGCAGGTCTCGCTGAATATTACTTTATTCAATTTCTACCTCAGCTCACGCTGAGGTTCATTTTACAAATTCTGGATTCAGGACTCCTCGCGACCTTAATCAAAATTTAACATTTCTGCTCTCGTTGAATGTTACTTCATTCAATTTCTACCTCAACTTACGCTGAGGTTCATTTTACAAATTCTAGATTTAGGTCTCGTCGCGACCTTAATCCAAATTAAAAATTTCAGGTTTCGCTGAATATTACTTTATTCAATTTCTACCTCAGCTCACGCTGAGGTTCATTTTACAAATTCTGGATTCAGGTCTCCTCGCGACCTTAATCCAAATTCATCATTTCTGCTCTCGCTGAATGTTACTTCATTCAATTTCTACCTCAACTTACGTTGTGGTTCATATTACAAATTCTTGATTGAGGTCTCCTCATGACCTTAATCAACATTCAATATTTCAGCTCTCGATGAATATTACTTCATTCAATTTCTACCTCAGCTCAGGCTGAGGTTCATTTTACAAATTCTGGATTTAGGTCTCCTCGCGACTTTAATCCAAATTCAAAATTTCAGGTCTCGCTGAATATTACTTTATTCAATTCCTACCTCAACTCACGCTGAGGTTCATTTTATATATTCTAGATTTAGGTCTCCTCGCGACCTTAATCCGAATTCAACATTTCTGCTCTCACTGAATATTACTTCATTCAATTTCTACCTCAGTTCATGCTGAGGTTCATTTACAAATTCTAGATTTAGGTCTCCTCGCGACCTTAATCGAAATTCAAAATTTCAGGTCTCGCTGAATATTACTTTATTCAATTTCTACCTCAGCTCACGCTGAGGTTCATTTTACAAATTCTGGATTCAGGTCTCCTCGCGACCTTAATCCAAATTCATCATTTCTGCTCTCACTGAATGTTACTTCATTCAATTTCTACCTCAACTTACGTTGTGGTTCATATTACAAATTCTTGATTTAGGTCTCCTCGTGACCTTAATCAACATTCAATATTTCAGCTCTCGATGAATATTACTTCATTCAATTTCTACCTCAGCTCAGGCTGAGGTTCATTTTACAAATTCTGGATTTAGGTCTCCTCGCAACCTTAATCCAAATTAAAAATTTCAGGTCTCGCTAAATATTACTTTATTCAATTTCTACCTCAGCTCACGCTGAGGTTCATTTTACAAATTCTGGATTCAGGTTTCCTCGCGACCTTAATCCAAATTCAACATTTTAGCTCTCGCTGAATATTACTTCATTCAATTTCTACCTCAACTTACGCTGAGGTTCATTTTACAAATTCTGGATTTTGGTCTCCTCGCGACCTTAATCGAAATTAAAAATTTCAGGTCTCACTTAATATTACTTTATTCAATTTTTATTTCAGCTCAAGCTGAGGTTCATTTTACGAATTCTGGATTCAGGTCTCCTCGCGACCTTAATCCAAATTCAACATTTTTGGTCTCGTTGAATATTACTTCATTCAATTTCTACCTCAGCTCATGCTGAGGTTCATTTTACAAATTCTGGATTTAGGTCTCCTTGCGACCTTAATCCAAATTAAAAATTTCAAATCTTGTTGAATATTACTTTATTTAATTTCTACGTCAACTTACGCTGAGGTTCATTTTACATATTTTGTATTCAGGTCTCCTCGCGACCCTAATCCAAATTCAACATTTCAGCTTTCGCTGAATATAACTTCAATCAATTTCTACCTCAACTTACGCTGAGGTTCATTTTACAAATTTTGGATTTAGGTCTCCTCGCGACTTTAATCCAAATTCAAAATTTCAGGTCTCGCTTAATATTACTTTATTCAATTTCTACCTCAACTCACGCTGAGGTACATTTTACAAATTCTAGATTTAGGTCTCCTCGCGACCTTAATCCGAATTCAACATTTCTGCTCTCGCTGAATATTACTTCATTCAATTTCAACCTCAGATCATGCTGAGGTTCATTTACAAATTCTAGATTTAGGTCTCCTCGCGACCTTAATCAAAATTCAAAATTTCAGATCTCACTGAATATTACTTTATTCAATTTCTACCTCAGCTCACGCTGAGGTTCATTTTACAAATTCTGGATTCATGTCTCCTCGCGACCTTAATCCAAATTCAACGTTTCTGCTCTCGCTGTATGTTACTTCATTCAATTTCTACCGCAACTTACGCTGAGGTTCATTTTACAAATTCTAGATTTAGGTCTCGTCGCGACCTTGATCCAAATTAAAAATTTCAGGTCTCGCTGAATATTACTTTATTCAATTTCTACCTCAGCTCACGCTGTGGTTCATTTTACAAATTCTGGATTCAGGTCTCCTCGTGACCTTAATCCAAATTCAACATTTCATCTCTCGCTGAATATTACTTCATTCAATTTCTACCTCAACTTACGCTGAGGTTCATTTTACAAATTCTGGATTTAGGTCTCCTCGCGACTTTAATCCAAATTCAAAATTTCAAGTCTCGCTGAATATTACTTTATTCAATTCCTACCTCAACTCACGCTGAGGTTCATTTTACAAATTCTGGATTCAGGTCTCCTCGCGACCTTAATCCAAATACAACATTTCATCTCTCGCTGAATATTACTTCATTCAATTTCTACCTCAACTTACGCTGAGGTTCATTTTACAAATTCTGGATTTAGGTCTCCTCGCGTCTTTAATCCAAATTCAAAATTTCAAGTCTCGCTGAGTATTACTTTATTCAATTTCTACCTCAGCTCACGCTGTGGTTCATTTTACAAATTCTGGATTCAGGTCTCCTCGCGCCCTTAATCCGAATTCATCATTTCTGCTCTCGCTGAATGTTACTTCATTCAATTTCTACCTCAACTTACGTTGTGGTTCATATTACAAATTCTTGATTGAGGTCTCCTCGTGACCTTAATCAACATTCAATATTTCAGCTCTCGATGAATATTACTTCATTCAATTTCTACCTCAGCTCAGGCTGAGGTTCATTTTACAAATTCTGGATTTAGGTCTCCTCGCGACTTTAATCCAAATTCAAAATTTCAGGTCTCGCTGAATATTACTTTATTCAATTCCTACCTCAACTCACGCTGAGGTTCATTTTATAAATTCTAGATTTAGGTCTCCTCGCGACCTTAATCCGAATTCAACATTTCTGCTCTCGCTGAATATTACTTCATTCAATTTCTACCTCAGGTCATGCTGAGGTTTATTTACAAATTCTAGATTTAGGTCTCCTCGCGACCTTAATCGAAATTCAAAATTGCAGGTCTCGCTGAATATTACTTTATTCAATTTCTACCTCAGCTCACGCTGAGGTTCATTTTATAAATTCTGGATTCAGGACTCCTCGCGACCTTAATCCAAATTTAACATTTCTGCTCTCGTTGAATGTTACTTCATTCAATTTCTACCTCAACTTACGCTGAGGTTCATTTTACAAATTCTGGATTTAGGTCTCGTCGCGACCTTAATCCAAATTAAAAATTTCAGGGTTCGCTGAATATTACTTTATTCAATTTCTACCTCAGCTCACGCTGAGGTTCATTTTACAAATTATGGATTCAGGTCTCCTCGCGACCTTAATCCAAATTCATCATTTCTGCTCTCGCTGAATGTTACTTCATTCAATTTCTACCTCAACTTACGTTGTGGTTCATATTACAAATTCTTGATTGAGGTCTCCTCGTGACCTTAATCAACATTCAATATTTCAGCTCTCGATGAATATTACTTCATTCAATTTCTACCTCAGCTCAGGCTGAGGTTCATTTTACAAATTCTGGATTTAGGTCTCCTCGCGACTTTAATCCAAATTCAAAATTTCAGGTCTCGCTGAATATTACTTTATTCAATTCCTACCTCAACTCATGCTGAGGTTCATTTTATAAATTCTAGATTTAGGTCTCCTCGCGACCTTAATCCGAATTCAACATTTCTGCTCTCGCTGAATATTACTTCATTCAATTTCTACCTCAGCTCATGCTGAGGTTTATTTACAAATTCTAGATTTAGGTCTCCTCGCGACCTTAATCGAAATTCAAAATTGCAGGTCTCGCTGAATATTACTTTATTCAATTTCTACCTCAGCTCACGCTGAGGTTCATTTTACAAATTCTGGATTCAGGTCTCCTCGCGACCTTAATCCAAATTCATCATTTCTGCTCTCGCTGAATGTTACTTCATTCAATTTCTACCTCAACTTACGTTGTGGTTCATATTACAAATTCTTGATTGAGGTCTCCTCGTGACCTTAATCAACATTCAATATTTCAGCTCTCGATGAATATTACTTCATTCAATTTCTACCTCAGCTCAGGCTGAGGTTCATTTTACAAATTCTGGATTTAGGTCTCCTCGCAACCTTAATCCAAATTAAAAATTTCAGGTCTCGCTAAATATTACTTTATTCAATTTCTACCTCAGCTCACGCTGAGGTTCATTTTACAAATTCTGGATTCAGGTTTCCTCGCGACCTTAATCCAAATTCAACATTTTAGCTCTCGCTGAATATTACTTCATTCAATTTCTACCTCAACTTACGCTGAGGTTCATTTTACAAATTCTGGATTTTGGTCTCCTCGCGACCTTAATCGAAATTAAAAATTTCAGGTCTCACTTAATATTACTTTATTCAATTTTTATTTCAGCTCAAGCTGAGGTTCATTTTACGAATTCTGGATTCAGGTCTCCTCGCGACCTTAATCCAAATTCAACATTTCTGCTCTCGTTGAATATTACTTCATTCAATTTCTACCTCAGCTCATGCTGAGGTTCATTTTACAAATTCTGGATTTAGGTCTCCTCGCGACCTTAATCCAAATTAAAAATTTCAAATCTCGTTGAATATTACTTTATTTAATTTCTACGTCAGCTTACGCTGAGGTTCATTTTACATATTTTGTATTCAGGTCTCCTCGCGACCCTAATCCAAATTCAACATTTCAGCTTTCGCTGAATATAACTTCAATCAATTTCTACCTCAACTTACGCTGAGGTTCATTTTACAAATTTTGGATTTAGGTCTCCTCGCGACTTTAATCCAAATTCAAAATTTCAGGTCTCGCTTAATATTACTTTATTCAATTTCTACCTCAACTCACGCTGAGGTACATTTTACAAATTCTAGATTTAGGTCTCCTCCCGACCTTAATCCGAATTCAACATTTCTGCTCTCGCTGAATATTACTTCATTCAATTTCAACCTCAGATCATGCTGAGGTTCATTTACAAATTCTAGATTTAGGTCTCCTCGCGACCTTAATCAAAATTCAAAATTTCAGGTCTCACTGAATATTACTTTATTCAATTTCTACCTCAGCTCATGCTGAGGTTCATTTTACAAATTCTGGATTCATGTCTCCTCGCGACCTTAATCCAAATTCAACGTTTCTGCTCTCGCTGTATGTTACTTCATTCAATTTCTACCGCAACTTACGCTGAGGTTCATTTTACAAATTCTGGATTTAGGTCTCGTCGCGACCTTGATCCAAATTAAAAATTTCAGGTCTCGCTGAATATTACTTTATTCAATTTCTACCTCAGCTCACGCTGTGGTTCATTTTACAAATTCTGGATTCAGGTCTCCTCGTGACCTTAATCCAAATTCAACATTTCATCTCTCGCTGAATATTACTTCATTCAATTTCTACCTCAACTTACGCTGAGGTTCATTTTACAAATTCTGGATTTAGGTCTCCTCGCGACTTTAATCCAAATTTAAAATTTCAAGTCTCGCTGAATATTACTTTATTCAATTCCTACCTCAACTCACGCTGAGGTTCATTTTACAAATTCTGGATTCAGGTCTCCTCGCGACCTTAATCCCAATACAACATTTCATCTCTCGCTGAATATTACTTCATTCAATTTCTACCTCAACTTACGCTGAGGTTCATTTTACAAATTCTGGATTTAGGTCTCCTCGCGACTTTAATCCAAATTCAAAATTTCAAGTCTCGCTGAATATTACTTTATTCAATTTCTACCTCAGCTCACGTTGTGGTTCATTTTACAAATTCTGGATTCAGGTCTCCTCGCGACCTTAATCCAAATTCAACATTTCATCTCTCGCTGAATATTACTTCATTCAATTTCTACCTCAACTTACGCTGAGGTTCATTTTACAAATTCTGGATTTAGGTCTCCTCGCGACTTTAATCCAAATTCAAAATTTCAGGTCTCGCTGAATATTACTTTATTCAATTCCTACCTCAACTCACGTTGAGGTTCATTTTATAAATTCTAGATTTAGGTCTCCTCGCGACCTTAATCCGAATTCAACATTTCTGCTCTCGCTGAATATTACTTCATTCAATTTCTACCTCAGCTCATGCTGAGGTTTATTTACAAATTCTAGATTTAGGTCTCCTCGCGACCTTAATCGAAATTCAAAATTGCAGGTCTCGCTGAATATTACTTTATTCAATTTCTACCTCAGCTCACGCTGAGGTTCATTTTACAAATTCTGGATTCAGGTCTCCTCGCGACCTTAATCCAAATTCAACATTTCTGCTCTCGCTGAATGTTACTTCATTCAATTTCTACCTCAACTTACGCTGAGGTTCATTTTACAAATTCTGGATTTAGGTCTCGTCGCGACCTTAATCCAAATTAAAAATTTCATGTTTCGCTAAATATTACTTTATTCAATTTCTACCTCAACTCACGCTGAGGTTCATTTTATAAATTCTAGATTTAGGTCTCCTCGCGACCTTAATCCGAATTCAACATTTCTGCTCTCGCTGAATGTTACTTCATTTAATTTCTACCTCAACTTACGTTGTGGTTCATATTACAAATTCTTGATTGAGGTCGCCTCGTGACCTTAATCAACATTCAATATTTCAGCTCTCGATGAATATTACTTCATTCAATTTCTACCTCAGCTCAGGCTGAGGTTCATTTTACAAATTCTGGATTTAGGTCTCCTCGCGACTTTAATCCAAATTCAAAATTTCAGGTCTCGCTGAATATTACTTTATTCAATTCCTACCTCAACTCACGCTGAGGTTCATTTTATAAATTCTAGATTTAGGTCTCCTCGCGACCTTAATCCAAATTCAACATTTCTGCTCTCGCTGAATGTTACTTCATTCAATTTCTACCTCAACTTACGCTGAGGTTCATTTTACAAATTCTAGATTTAGGTCTCGTCGCGACCTTAATCCAAATTAAAAATTTCAGGTTTCGCTGAATATTACTTTATTCAATTTCTACCTCAGCTCACGCTGAGGTTCCTTTTACAAATTTTGGATTCAGGTCTCCTCGCGACCTTAATCCGAATTCATCATTTCTGCTCTCGCTGAATGTTACTTCATTCAATTTCTACCTCAACTTACGTTGTGGTTCATATTACAAATTCTTGATTGAGGTCTCCTCGTGACCTTAATCAACATTCAATATTTCAGCTCTCGATGAATATTACTTCATTCAATTTCTACCTCAGCTCAGGCTGAGGTTCATTTTACAAATTCTGGATTTAGGTCTCCTCGCGACTTTAATCCAAATTCAAAATTTCAGGTCTCGCTGAATATTACTTTATTCAATTCCTACCTCAACTCACGCTGAGGTTCATTTTATAAATTCTAGATTTAGGTCTCCTCGCGACCTTAATCCGAATTCAACATTTCTGCTCTCGCTGAATATTACTTCATTCAATTTCTACCTCAGCTCATGCTGAGGTTTATTTACAAATTCTAGATTTAGGTCTCCTCGCGACCTTAATCGAAATTCAAAATTGCAGGTCTCGCTGAATATTACTTTATTCAATTTCTACCTCAGCTCACGCTGAGGTTCATTTTACAAATTCTGGATTCAGGTCTCCTCGCGACCTTAATCCAAATTCAACATTTCATCTCTCGCTGAATATTACTTCATTCAATTTCTACCTCAACTTACGCTGAGGTTCATTTTACAAATTCTGGATTTAGGTCTCCTCGCGACTTTAATCCATATTCAAAATTTCAGGTCTCGCTGAATATTACTTTATTCAATTCCTACCTCAACTCACGCTGAGGTTCATTTTATAAATTCTAGATTTAGGTCTCCTCGCGACCTTAATCCGAATTCAACATTTCTGCTCTCGCTGAATATTACTTCATTCAATTTCTACCTCAACTTACGCTGAGGTTCATTTTACAAATTCTGGATTTAGGTCTCCTCGCGACTTTAATCCAAATTCAAAATTTCAGGTCTCGCTGAATATTACTTTATTCAATTCCTACCTCAACTCACGCTGAGGTTCATTTTATAAATTCTAGATTTAGGTCTCCTCGCGACCTTAATCCGAATTCAACATTTCTGCTCTCGCTGAATATTACTTCATTCAATTTCTACCTCAACTCATGCTGAGGTTTATTTACAAATTCTAGATTTAGGTCTCCTCGCGACCTTAATCGAAATTCAAAATTGCAGGTCTCGCTGAATATTACTTTATTCAATTTCTACCTCAGCTCACGCTGAGGTTCATTTTACAAATTCTGGATTCAAGTCTCCTCGCGACCTTAATCCAAATTCAACATTTCATCTCTCGCTGAATATTACTTCATTCAATTTCTACCTCAACTTACGTTGAGGTTCATTTTACAAATTCTGGATTTAGGTCTCCTCGCGACTTTAATCCAAATTCAAAATTTCAGGTCTCGCTGAATATTACTTTATTCAATTCCTACCTCAACTCACGCTAAGGTTCATTTGATAAATTCTAGATTTAGGTCTCCTCGCGACCTTAATCCGAATTCAACATTTCTGCTCTCGCTGAATATTACTTCATTCAATTTCTACCTCAGCTCATGCTGAGGTTTATTTACAAATTCAAGATTTAGGTCTCCTCGCGACCTTAATCGAAATTCAAAATTGCAGGTCTCGCTGAATATTACTTTATTCAATTTCTACCTCAGCTCACGCTGAGGTTCATTTTACAAATTCTGGATTCAGGTCTCCTCGCGACCTTAATCCAAATTCAACATTTCTGCTCTCGCTGAATGTTACTTCATTCAATTTCTACCTCAACTTACGCTGAGGTTCATTTTACAAATTCTGGATTTAGGTCTCGTCGCGACCTTAATCCAAATTAAAAATTTCATGTTTCGCTAAATATTACTTTATTCAATTTCTACCTCAACTCACGCTGAGGTTCATTTTATAAATTCTAGATTTAGGTCTCCTCGCGACCTTAATCCGAATTCAACATTTCTGCTCTCGCTGAATGTTACTTCATTCAATTTCTACCTCAACTTACGCTGAGGTTCATTTTACAAATTCTAGATTTAGGTCTCGTCGCGACCTTAATCCAAATTAAAAATTTCAAGTTTCGCTGAATATTACTTTATTCAATTTCTACCTCAGCTCACGCTGAGGTTCCTTTTACAAATTTTGGATTCAGGTCTCCTCGCGACCTTAATCCGAATTCATCATTTCTGCTCTCGCTGAATGTTACTTCATTCAATTTCTACCTCAACTTACGTTGTGGTTCATATTACAAATTCTTGATTGAGGTCTCCTCGTGACCTTAATCAACATTCAATATTTCAGCTCTCGATGAATATTACTTCATTCAATTTCTACCTCAACTCACACTGAGGTTCATTTTATAAATTCTAGATTTAGGTCTCCTCGCGACCTTAATCCAAATTCAAAATTTCAGGTCTCGCTGAATATTACTTTATTCAATTCCTACCTCAACTCACGCTGAGGTTCATTTTATAAATTCTAGATTTAGGTCTCCTCGCGACCTTAATCCGAATTCAACATTTCTGCTCTCGCTGAATATTACTTCATTCAATTTCTACCTCAACTCATGCTGAGGTTTATTTACAAATTCTAGATTTAGGTCTCCTCGCGACCTTAATCGAAATTCAAAATTGCAGGTCTCGCTGAATATTACTTTATTCAATTTTTACCTCAGCTCACGCTGAGGTTCATTTTACAAATTCTGGATTCAGGTCTCCTCCCGACCTTAATCCAAATTCAACATTTCATCTCTCGCTGAATATTACTTCATTCAATTTCTACCTCAACTTACGTTGAGGTTCATTTTACAAATTCTGGATTTAGGTCTCCTCGCGACTTTAATCCAAATTCAAAATTTCAGGTCTCGCTGAATATTACTTTATTCAATTCCTACCTCAACTCACGCTGAGGTTCATTTTATAAATTCTAGATTTAGGTCTCCTCGCGACCTTAATCCGAATTCAACATTTCTGCTCTCGCTGAATATTACTTCATTCAATTTCTACCTCAACTTACGCTGAGGTTCATTTTACAAATTCTGGATTTAGGTCTCCTCGCGACTTTAATCCAAATTCAAAATTTCAGGTCTCGCTGAATATTACTTTATTCAATTCCTACCTCAACTCACGCTGAGGTTCATTTTATAAATTCTAGATTTAGGTCTCCTCGCGACCTTAATCCGAATTCAACATTTCTGCTCTCGCTGAATATTACTTCATTCAATTTCTACCTCAACTCATGCTGAGGTTTATTTACAAATTCTAGATTTAGGTCTCCTCGCGACCTTAATCGAAATTCAAAATTGCAGGTCTCGCTGAATATTACTTTATTCAATTTCTACCTCAGCTCACGCTGAGGTTCATTTTACAAATTCTGGATTCAAGTCTCCTCGCGACCTTAATCCAAATTCAACATTTCATCTCTCGCTGAATATTACTTCATTCAATTTCTACCTCAACTTACGTTGAGGTTCATTTTACAAATTCTGGATTTAGGTCTCCTCGCGACTTTAATCCAAATTCAAAATTTCAGGTCTCGCTGAATATTACTTTATTCAATTCCTACCTCAACTCACGCTAAGGTTCATTTGATAAATTCTAGATTTAGGTCTCCTCGCGACCTTAATCCGAATTCAACATTTCTGCTCTCGCTGAATATTACTTCATTCAATTTCTACCTCAGCTCATGCTGAGGTTTATTTACAAATTCAAGATTTAGGTCTCCTCGCTACCTTAATCGAAATTCAAAATTGCAGGTCTCGCTGAATATTACTTTATTCAATTTCTACCTCAGCTCACGCTGAGGTTCATTTTACAAATTCTGGATTCAGGTCTCCTCGCGACCTTAATCCAAATTCAACATTTCTGCTCTCGCTGAATGTTACTTCATTCAATTTCTACCTCAACTTACGCTGAGGTTCATTTTACAAATTCTGGATTTAGGTCTCGTCGCGACCTTAATCCAAATTAAAAATTTCATGTTTCGCTAAATATTACTTTATTCAATTTCTACCTCAACTCACGCTGAGGTTCATTTTATAAATTCTAGATTTAGGTCTCCTCGCGACCTTAATCCGAATTCAACATTTCTGCTCTCGCTGAATGTTACTTCATTTAATTTCTACCTCAACTTACGTTGTGGTTCATATTACAAATTCTTGATTGAGGTCGCCTCGTGACCTTAATCAACATTCAATATTTCAGCTCTCGATGAATATTACTTCATTCAATTTCTACCTCAGCTCAGGCTGAGGTTCATTTTACAAATTCTGGATTTAGGTCTCCTCGCGACTTTAATCCAAATTCAAAATTTCAGGTCTCGCTGAATATTACTTTATTCAATTCCTACCTCAACTCACGCTGAGGTTCATTTTATAAATTCTAGATTTAGGTCTCCTCGCGACCTTAATCCAAATTCAACATTTCTGCTCTCGCTGAATGTTACTTCATTCAATTTCTACCTCAACTTACGCTGAGGTTCATTTTACAAATTCTAGATTTAGGTCTCGTCGCGACCTTAATCCAAATTAAAAATTTCAGGTTTCGCTGAATATTACTTTATTCAATTTCTACCTCAGCTCACGCTGAGGTTCCTTTTACAAATTTTGGATTCAGGTCTCCTCGCGACCTTAATCCGAATTCATCATTTCTGCTCTCGCTGAATGTTACTTCATTCAATTTCTACCTCAACTTACGTTGTGGTTCATATTACAAATTCTTGATTGAGGTCTCCTCGTGACCTTAATCAACATTCAATATTTCAGCTCTCGATGAATATTACTTCATTCAATTTCTACCTCAGCTCAGGCTGAGGTTCATTTTACAAATTCTGGATTTAGGTCTCCTCGCGACTTTAATCCAAATTCAAAATTTCAGGTCTCGCTGAATATTACTTTATTCAATTCCTACCTCAACTCACGCTGAGGTTCATTTTATAAATTCTAGATTTAGGTCTCCTCGCGACCTTAATCCGAATTCAACATTTCTGCTCTCGCTGAATATTACTTCATTCAATTTCTACCTCAGCTCATGCTGAGGTTTATTTACAAATTCTAGATTTAGGTCTCCTCGCGACCTTAATCGAAATTCAAAATTGCAGGTCTCGCTGAATATTACTTTATTCAATTTCTACCTCAGCTCACGCTGAAGTTCATTTTACAAATTCTGGATTCAGGTCTCCTCGCGACCTTAATCCAAATTCAACATTTCATCTCTCGCTGAATATTACTTCATTCAATTTCTACCTCAACTTACGCTGAGGTTCATTTTACAAATTCTGGATTTAGGTCTCCTCGCGACTTTAATCCAAATTCAAAATTTCAGGTCTCGCTGAATATTACTTTATTCAATTCCTACCTCAACTCACGCTGAGGTTCATTTTATAAATTCTAGATTTAGGTCTCCTCGCGACCTTAATCCGAATTCAACATTTCTGCTCTCGCTGAATATTACTTCATTCAATTTCTACCTCAACTTACGCTGAGGTTCATTTTACAAATTCTGGATTTAGGTCTCCTCGCGACTTTAATCCAAATTCAAAATTTCAGGTCTCGCTGAATATTACTTTATTCAATTCCTACCTCAACTCACGCTGAGGTTCATTTTATAAATTCTAGATTTAGGTCTCCTCGCGACCTTAATCCGAATTCAACATTTCTGCTCTCGCTGAATATTACTTCATTCAATTTCTACCTCAACTCATGCTGAGGTTTATTTACAAATTCTAGATTTAGGTCTCCTCGCGACCTTAATCGAAATTCAAAATTGCAGGTCTCGCTGAATATTACTTTATTCAATTTCTACCTCAGCTCACGCTGAGGTTCATTTTACAAATTCTGGATTCAAGTCTCCTCGCGACCTTAATCCAAATTCAACATTTCATCTCTCGCTGAATATTACTTCATTCAATTTCTACCTCAACTTACGTTGAGGTTCATTTTACAAATTCTGGATTTAGGTCTCCTCGCGACTTTAATCCAAATTCAAAATTTCAGGTCTCGCTGAATATTACTTTATTCAATTCCTACCTCAACTCACGCTAAGGTTCATTTGATAAATTCTAGATTTAGGTCTCCTCGCGACCTTAATCCGAATTCAACATTTCTGCTCTCGCTGAATATTACTTCATTCAATTTCTACCTCAGCTCATGCTGAGGTTTATTTACAAATTCAAGATTTAGGTCTCCTCGCGACCTTAATCGAAATTCAAAATTGCAGGTCTCGCTGAATATTACTTTATTCAATTTCTACCTCAGCTCACGCTGAGGTTCATTTTACAAATTCTGGATTCAGGTCTCCTCGCGACCTTAATCCAAATTCAACATTTCTGCTCTCGCTGAATGTTACTTCATTCAATTTCTACCTCAACTTACGCTGAGGTTCATTTTACAAATTCTGGATTTAGGTCTCGTCGCGACCTTAATCCAAATTAAAAATTTCATGTTTCGCTAAATATTACTTTATTCAATTTCTACCTCAACTCACGCTGAGGTTCATTTTATAAATTCTAGATTTAGGTCTCCTCGCGACCTTAATCCGAATTCAACATTTCTGCTCTCGCTGAATGTTACTTCATTTAATTTCTACCTCAACTTACGTTGTGGTTCATATTACAAATTCTTGATTGAGGTCGCCTCGTGACCTTAATCAACATTCAATATTTCAGCTCTCGATGAATATTACTTCATTCAATTTCTACCTCAGCTCAGGCTGAGGTTCATTTTACAAATTCTGGATTTAGGTCTCCTCGCGACTTTAATCCAAATTCAAAATTTCAGGTCTCGCTGAATATTACTTTATTCAATTTCTACCTCAACTCACGCTGAGGTTCATTTTATAAATTCTAGATTTAGGTCTCCTCGCGACCTTAATCCAAATTCAACATTTCTGCTCTCGCTGAATGTTACTTCATTCAATTTCTACCTCAACTTACGCTGAGGTTCATTTTACAAATTCTAGATTTAGGTCTCGTCGCGACCTTAATCCAAATTAAAAATTTCAGGTTTCGCTGAATATTACTTTATTCAATTTCTACCTCAGCTCACGCTGAGGTTCCTTTTACAAATTTTGGATTCAGGTCTCCTCGCGACCTTAATCCGAATTCATCATTTCTGCTCTCGCTGAATGTTACTTCATTCAATTTCTACCTCAACTTACGTTGTGGTTCATATTACAAATTCTTGATTGAGGTCTCCTCGTGACCTTAATCAACATTCAATATTTCAGCTCTCGATGAATATTACTTCATTCAATTTCTACCTCAGCTCAGGCTGAGGTTCATTTTACAAATTCTGGATTTAGGTCTCCTCGCGACTTTAATCCAAATTCAAAATTTCAGGTCTCGCTGAATATTACTTTATTCAATTCCTACCTCAACTCACGCTGAGGTTCATTTTATAAATTCTAGATTTAGGTCTCCTCGCGACCTTAATCCGAATTCAACATTTCTGCTCTCGCTGAATATTACTTCATTCAATTTCTACCTCAGCTCATGCTGAGGTTTATTTACAAATTCTAGATTTAGGTCTCCTCGCGACCTTAATCGAAATTCAAAATTGCAGGTCTCGCTGAATATTACTTTATTCAATTTCTACCTCAGCTCACGCTGAGGTTCATTTTACAAATTCTGGATTTAGGTCTCCTCGCGACTTTAATCCAAATTCAAAATTTCAGGTCTCGCTGAATATTACTTTATTCAATTTCTACCTCAACTCACGCTGAGGTTCATTTTATAAATTCTAGATTTAGGTCTCCTCGCGACCTTAATCCAAATTCAACATTTCTGCTCTCGCTGAATGTTACTTCATTCAATTTCTACCTCAACTTACGCTGAGGTTCATTTTACAAATTCTAGATTTAGGTCTCGTCGCGACCTTAATCCAAATTAAAAATTTCAGGTTTCGCTGAATATTACTTTATTCAATTTCTACCTCAGCTCACGCTGAGGTTCCTTTTACAAATTTTGGATTCAGGTCTCCTCGCGACCTTAATCCGAATTCATCATTTCTGCTCTCGCTGAATGTTACTTCATTCAATTTCTACCTCAACTTACGTTGTGGTTCATATGACAAATTCTTGATTGAGGTCTCCTCGTGACCTTAATCAACATTCAATATTTCAGCTCTCGATGAATATTACTTCATTCAATTTCTACCTCAGCTCAGGCTGAGGTTCATTTTACAAATTCTGGATTTAGGTCTCCTCGCGACTTTAATCCAAATTCAAAATTTCAGGTCTCGCTGAATATTACTTTATTCAATTCCTACCTCAACTCACGCTGAGGTTCATTTTATAAATTCTAGATTTAGGTCTCCTCGCGACCTTAATCCGAATTCAACATTTCTGCTCTCGCTGAATATTACTTCATTCAATTTCTACCTCAGCTCATGCTGAGGTTTATTTACAAATTCTAGATTTAGGTCTCCTCGCGACCTTAATCGAAATTCAAAATTGCAGGTCTCGCTGAATATTACTTTATTCAATTTCTACCTCAGCTCACGCTGAGGTTCATTTTACAAATTCTGGATTCAGGTCTCCTCGCGACCTTAATCCAAATTCAACATTTCATCTCTCGCTGAATATTACTTCATTCAATTTCTACCTCAACTTACGCTGAGGTTCATTTTACAAATTCTGGATTTAGGTCTCCTCGCGACTTTAATCCAAATTCAAAATTTCAGGTCTCGCTGAATATTACTTTATTCAATTCCTACCTCAACTCACGCTGAGGTTCATTTTATAAATTCTAGATTTAGGTCTCCTCGCGACCTTAATCCGAATTAAACATTTCTGCTCTCGCTGAATATTACTTCATTCAATTTCTACCTCAACTCATGCTGAGGTTTATTTACAAATTCTAGATTTAGGTCTCCTCGCGACCTTAATCGAAATTCAAAATTGCAGGTCTCGCTGAATATTACTTTATTCAATTTCTACCTCAGCTGACGCTGAGGTTCATTTTACAAATTCTGGATTCAAGTGTCCTCGCGACCTTAATCCAAATTCAACATTTCATCTCTCGCTGAATATTACTTCATTCAATTTCTACCTCAACTTACGTTGAGGTTCATTTTACAAATTCTGGATTTAGGTCTCCTCGCGACTTTAATCCAAATTCAAAATTTCAGGTCTCGCTGAATATTACTTTATTCAATTCCTACCTCAACTCACGCTAAGGTTCATTTGATAAATTCTAGATTTAGGTCTCCTCGCGACCTTAATCCGAATTCAACATTTCTGCTCTCGCTGAATATTACTTCATTCAATTTCTACCTCAGCTCATGCTGAGGTTTATTTACAAATTCAAGATTTAGGTCTCCTCGCGACCTTAATCGAAATTCAAAATTGCAGGTCTCGCTGAATATTACTTTATTCAATTTCTACCTCAGCTCACGCTGAGGTTCATTTTACAAATTCTGGATTCAGGTCTCCTCGCGACCTTAATCCAAATTCAACATTTCTGCTCTCGCTGAATGTTACTTCATTCAATTTCTACCTCAACTTACGCTGAGGTTCATTTTACAAATTCTGGATTTAGGTCTCGTCGCGACCTTAATCCAAATTAAAAATTTCATGTTTCGCTAAATATTACTTTATTCAATTTCTACCTCAACTCACGCTGAGGTTCATTTTATAAATTCTAGATTTAGGTCTCCTCGCGACCTTAATCCGAATTCAACATTTCTGCTCTCGCTGAATGTTACTTCATTTAATTTCTACCTCAACTTACGTTGTGGTTCATATTACAAATTCTTGATTGAGGTCGCCTCGTGACCTTAATCAACATTCAATATTTCAGCTCTCGATGAATATTACTTCATTCAATTTCTACCTCAGCTCAGGCTGAGGTTCATTTTACAAATTCTGGATTTAGGTCTCCTCGCGACTTTAATCCAAATTCAAAATTTCAGGTCTCGCTGAATATTACTTTATTCAATTTCTACCTCAACTCACGCTGAGGTTCATTTTATAAATTCTAGATTTAGGTCTCCTCGCGACCTTAATCCAAATTCAACATTTCTGCTCTCGCTGAATGTTACTTCATTCAATTTCTACCTCAACTTACGCTGAGGTTCATTTTACAAATTCTAGATTTAGGTCTCGTCGCGACCTTAATCCAAATTAAAAATTTCAGGTTTCGCTGAATATTACTTTATTCAATTTCTACCTCAGCTCACGCTGAGGTTCCTTTTACAAATTTTGGATTCAGGTCTCCTCGCGACCTTAATCCGAATTCATCATTTCTGCTCTCGCTGAATGTTACTTCATTCAATTTCTACCTCAACTTACGTTGTGGTTCATATTACAAATTCTTGATTGAGGTCTCCTCGTGACCTTAATCAACATTCAATATTTCAGCTCTCGATGAATATTACTTCATTCAATTTCTACCTCAGCTCAGGCTGAGGTTCATTTTACAAATTCTGGATTTAGGTCTCCTCGCGACTTTAATCCAAATTCAAAATTTCAGGTCTCGCTGAATATTACTTTATTCAATTCCTACCTCAACTCACGCTGAGGTTCATTTTATAAATTCTAGATTTAGGTCTCCTCGCGACCTTAATCCGAATTCAACATTTCTGCTCTCGCTGAATATTACTTCATTCAATTTCTACCTCAACTCATGCTGAGGTTTATTTACAAATTCTAGATTTAGGTCTCCTCGCGACCTTAATCGAAATTCAAAATTGCAGGTCTCGCTGAATATTACTTTATTCAATTTCTACCTCAGCTGACGCTGAGGTTCATTTTACAAATTCTGGATTCAAGTCTCCTCGCGACCTTAATCCAAATTCAACATTTCATCTCTCGCTGAATATTACTTCATTCAATTTCTACCTCAACTTACGTTGAGGTTCATTTTACAAATTCTGGATTTAGGTCTCCTCGCGACTTTAATCCAAATTCAAAATTTCAGGTCTCGCTGAATATTACTTTATTCAATTCCTACCTCAACTCACGCTGAGGTTCATTTTATAAATTCTAGATTTAGGTCTCCTCGCGACCTTAATCCGAATTCAACATTTCTGCTCTCGCTGAATATTACTTCATTCAATTTCTACCTCAACTCATGCTGAGGTTTATTTACAAATTCTAGATTTAGGTCTCCTCGCGACCTTAATCGAAATTCAAAATTGCAGGTCTCGCTGAATATTACTTTATTCAATTTCTACCTCAGCTGACGCTGAGGTTCATTTTACAAATTCTGGATTCAAGTCTCCTCGCGACCTTAATCCAAATTCAACATTTCATCTCTCGCTGAATATTACTTCATTCAATTTCTACCTCAACTTACGTTGAGGTTCATTTTACAAATTCTGGATTTAGGTCTCCTCGCGACTTTAATCCAAATTCAAAATTTCAGGTCTCGCTGAATATTACTTTATTCAATTCCTACCTCAACTCACGCTAAGGTTCATTTGATAAATTCTAGATTTAGGTCTCCTCGCGACCTTAATCCGAATTCAACATTTCTGCTCTCGCTGAATATTACTTCATTCAATTTCTACCTCAGCTCATGCTGAGGTTTATTTACAAATTCAAGATTTAGGTCTCCTCGCGACCTTAATCGAAATTCAAAATTGCAGGTCTCGCTGAATATTACTTTATTCAATTTCTACCTCAGCTCACGCTGAGGTTCATTTTACAAATTCTGGATTCAGGTCTCCTCGCGACCTTAATCCAAATTCAACATTTCTGCTCTCGCTGAATGTTACTTCATTCAATTTCTACCTCAACTTACGCTGAGGTTCATTTTACAAATTCTGGATTTAGGTCTCGTCGCGACCTTAATCCAAATTAAAAATTTCATGTTTCGCTAAATATTACTTTATTCAATTTCTACCTCAACTCACGCTGAGGTTCATTTTATAAATTCTAGATTTAGGTCTCCTCGCGACCTTAATCCGAATTCAACATTTCTGCTCTCGCTGAATGTTACTTCATTTAATTTCTACCTCAACTTACGTTGTGGTTCATATTACAAATTCTTGATTGAGGTCGCCTCGTGACCTTAATCAACATTCAATATTTCAGCTCTCGATGAATATTACTTCATTCAATTTCTACCTCAGCTCAGGCTGAGGTTCATTTTACAAATTCTGGATTTAGGTCTCCTCGCGACTTTAATCCAAATTCAAAATTTCAGGTCTCGCTGAATATTACTTTATTCAATTTCTACCTCAACTCACGCTGAGGTTCATTTTATAAATTCTAGATTTAGGTCTCCTCGCGACCTTAATCCAAATTCAACATTTCTGCTCTCGCTGAATGTTACTTCATTCAATTTCTACCTCAACTTACGCTGAGGTTCATTTTACAAATTCTAGATTTAGGTCTCGTCGCGACCTTAATCCAAATTAAAAATTTCAGGTTTCGCTGAATATTACTTTATTCAATTTCTACCTCAGCTCACGCTGAGGTTCCTTTTACAAATTTTGGATTCAGGTCTCCTCGCGACCTTAATCCGAATTCATCATTTCTGCTCTCGCTGAATGTTACTTCATTCAATTTCTACCTCAACTTACGTTGTGGTTCATATTACAAATTCTTGATTGAGGTCTCCTCGTGACCTTAATCAACATTCAATATTTCAGCTCTCGATGAATATTACTTCATTCAATTTCTACCTCAGCTCAGGCTGAGGTTCATTTTACAAATTCTGGATTTAGGTCTCCTCGCGACTTTAATCCAAATTCAAAATTTCAGGTCTCGCTGAATATTACTTTATTCAATTCCTACCTCAACTCACGCTGAGGTTCATTTTATAAATTCTAGATTTAGGTCTCCTCGCGACCTTAATCCGAATTCAACATTTCTGCTCTCGCTGAATATTACTTCATTCAATTTCTACCTCAGCTCATGCTGAGGTTTATTTACAAATTCTAGATTTAGGTCTCCTCGCGACCTTAATCGAAATCAAAATTGCAGGTCTCGCTGAATATTACTTTATTCAATTTCTACCTCAGCTCACGCTGAGGTTCATTTTACAAATTCTGGATTCAGGTCTCCTCGCGACCTTAATCCAAATTCAACATTTCATCTCTCGCTGAATATTACTTCATTCAATTTCTACCTCAACTTACGCTGAGGTTCATTTTACAAATTCTGGATTTAGGTCTCCTCGCGACTTTAATCCAAATTCAAAATTTCAGGTCTCGCTGAATATTACTTTATTCAATTCCTACCTCAACTCACGCTGAGGTTCATTTTATAAATTCTAGATTTAGGTCTCCTCGCGACCTTAATCCGAATTAAACATTTCTGCTCTAGCTGAATATTACTTCATTCAATTTCTACCTCAACTCATGCTGAGGTTTATTTACAAATTCTAGATTTAGGTCTCCTCGCGACCTTAATCGAAATTCAAAATTGCAGGTCTCGCTGAATATTACTTTATTCAATTTCTACCTCAGCTCACGCTGAGGTTCATTTTACAAATTCTGGATTCAGGTCTCCTCGCGACCTTAATCCAAATTCAACATTTCATCTCTCGCTGAATATTACTTCATTCAATTTCTACCTCAACTTACGTTGAGGTTCATTTTACAAATTCTGGATTTAGGTCTCCTCGCGACTTTAATCCAAATTCAAAATTTCAGGTCTCGCTGAATATTACTTTATTCAATTCCTACCTCAACTCACGCTAAGGTTCATTTGATAAATTCTAGATTTAGGTCTCCTCGCGACCTTAATCCGAATTCAACATTTCTGCTCTCGCTGAATATTACTTCATTCAATTTCTACCTCAGCTCATGCTGAGGTTTATTTACAAATTCAAGATTTAGGTCTCCTCGCGACCTTAATCGAAATTCAAAATTGCAGGTCTCGCTGAATATTACTTTATTCAATTTCTACCTCAGCTCACGCTGAGGTTCATTTTACAAATTCTGGATTAAGGTCTCCTCGCGACCTTAATCCAAATTCAACATTTCTGCTCTCGCTGAATGTTACTTCATTCAATTTCTACCTCAACTTACGCTGAGGTTCATTTTACAAATTCTAGATTTAGGTCTCGTCGCGACCTTAATCCAAATTAAAAATTTCAGGTTTCGCTGAATATTACTTTATTCAATTTCTACCTCAGCTCACGCTGAGGTTCATTTTACAAATTCTGGATTCAGGTCTCCTCGCGACCTTAATCCAAATTCAACATTTCTGCTCTCGTTGAATATAACCTCATTCAATTTCTACCTCAGCTCATGCTGAGGTTCATTTTACAAATTCAGGATTTAGGTCTCCTCGCGACCTTTATCCAAATTAAAAATTTCAAATCTCGTTGAATATTACTTTATTTAATTTCTACCTCAGCTTACGCTGAGGATCATTTTACATATTCTGTATTCAGGTCTCCTCGCGACCCTAATCCAAATTCAACATTTCAGCTTTCGTTGAATATTACTTCAATCAATTTCTACCTCAACTTACGCTGAGGTTCATTTTACAAATTTTGTATTTAGGTCTCCTCGCGACTTTAATCCAAATTCAAAATTTCAGGTCTCGCTTAATATTACTTTATTCAATTTCTACCTCAACTCACGCTAAGGTTCATTTTATAAATTCTAGATTTAGGTCTCCTCGCGACCTTAATCCGAATTCAACATTTCTGCTCTCACTGAATATTACTTCATTCAATTTCTACCTCAGCTCATGCTGAGGTTCATTTACAAATTCTAGATTTAGGTCTCCTCGCGACCTTAATCGAAATTCAAAATTTCAGGTCTCACTGAATATTACTTTATTCAATTTCTACCTCAGCTCACGCTGAGGTTCATTTTACGAATTCTGGATTCATGTCTCCTCGCGACCTTAATCCAAATTCAACATTTCTGCTCTCGCTGAATGTTACTTCATTCAATTTCTACCGCAACTTACGTTGAGGTTCATTTTACAAATTCTGGATTTAGGTCTCGTCGCGACCTTAATCCAAATTAAATTTCAAGTTTCGCTGAATATTACTTTATTCAATTTCTACCTCAGCTCAAGCTGAAGTTCATTTTACAAATTCTGGATTCAGGTCTCCTCGCGACCTTAATCCGAATTCATCATTTCTGCTCTCGCTGAATCTTATTCATTCAATTTCTACCTCAACTTACGTTTTGGTTCATATTACAAATTCTTGATTGAGGTCTCCTCGTGACCTTAATCAACATTCAATATTTCAGCTCTCGATGAATATTACTTCATTCTATTTCTACCTCAGCTCAGGCTGAGGTTCATTTTACAAATTCTGGATTTAAGACTCCTCGCAACCTTAATCCAAATTAAAAATTTCAGGTCTCGCTGAATATTACTTTATTCAATTTCTACCTCAGCTCACGCTGAGGTTCATTTTACAAATTCTGGATTCAGGTCTCCTCGCGACCTTAATCCAAATTCAACATTTCAGCTCTCGCTGAATATTACTTCATTCAATTTCTACCTCAACTTACGCTGAGGTTCATTTTACAAATTCTGGATTTTGGTCTCCTCGCGACCTTAATCGAAATTAAAAATTTCAGGTCTCACTTAATATTACTTTATTCAATTTTTATTTTAGCTCAAGCTGAGGTTCATTTTACAAATTCTGGACTCAGGTCTCCTCGCGACCTTAATCCAAATTTAACATTTCTTCTCTCGTTGAATATTACTTCATTCAATTTCTACCTCAGCTCATGCTGAGGTTCATTTTACAAATTCTGGATTTAGGTCTCCTCGCGACCTTAATCCAAATTAAAAATTTCAAATCTCGTTGAATATTACATTATTTAATTTCTACCTCAGCTTACGCTGAGGTTCATTTTACATATTCTGTATTCAGGTCTCCTCGCGACCCTAATCCAAATTCAACATTCCAGCTCTCGCTGAATATTACTTCAATCAATTTCTACCTCAACTTACGTTGAGGTTCATTTTACAAATTTTTGATTTAGGTCGCCTCGCGACTTTAATGCAAATTCAAAATTTTAGGTCTCGCTTAATATTACTTTATTCAATTTCTACCTCAACTCACGCTGAGATTCATTTTATAAATTCTAGATTTAGGTCTCCTCGCGACCTTAATCCGAATTCAACATTTCTGCTCTCGCTGAATATTACTTCATTCAATTTCTACCTCAGCTCATGCTGAGGTTCATTTACAAATTCTAGATTTAGGTCTCCTCGCGACCTTAATCGAAATTCAAAATTTCAGGTCCCGCTGAATATTACTTTATTCAATTTCTACCTCAGCTCACGCTGAAGTTCATTTTACAAATGCTGGATTCAGGTCTCCTCGCGACCTTATTCCAAATTCAACATTTCATCTCTCGCTGAATATTACTTCATTTAATTTCTACCTCAACTTACGCTGAGGTTCATTTTACAAATTCTGAATTCATGTCTCCTCGCGACCTTAATCCAAATTCAACATTTCTGCTCTCGCTGAATGTTACTTCATTCAATTTCTACCGCAACTTACGCGGAGATTCATTTTACAAATTCTGGATTTAGGTCTCGTCGCGACCTTAATCCAAATTAAAAATTTCAGGTTTCGCTGAATATTACTTTATTCAATTTCTACCTCAGCTCACGCTGTGGTTCATTTTACAAATTCTGAATTCAGGTCTCCTCGCGACCTTAATCCAAATTCAACATTTCATCTCTCGCTGAATATTACTTCATTCAATTTCTACCTCAACTTACGCTGAGGTTCATTTTACAAATTCTGGATTTAGGTCTCCTCGCGACTTTAATCCAAATTCAAAATTTCAGGTCTCGCTGAATATTACTTTATTCAATTTCTACCTCAACTCACGCTGAGGTTCATTTTATAAATTTTAGATTTATGTCTCCTCGCGACATTAATCCGAATTCAACATTTCTGCTCTCGCTGAATATTACTTCATTCAATTTCTACCTCAGCTCATGCTGAGGCTTATTTACAAATTCTAGATTTAGGTCTCCTCGCGACCTTAATCGAAATTCAAAATTGCAGGTCTCGCTGAATATTACTTTATTCAATTTCTACCTCAGCTCACGCTGAGGTTCATTTTACCAATTCTGGATTCAGGTCTCCTCGCGACCTTCATCCAAATTCAACATTTCTGCTCTCGCTGAATGTTACTTCATTCAATTTCTACCTCAACTTACGCTGAGGTTCATTTTACAAATTTTGGATTTAGGTCTCGTCGCGACTTTAATCCAAATTAAAAATTTCAGGTTTCGCTGAATATTACTTTATTCAATTTCTACCTCTGCTCACGCTGAGGTTCATTTTACAAATTCTGGATTCAGGTCTCCTCGCGACCTTAATCCAAATTCATCATTTCTGCTCTCGCTGAATGTTACTTCATTCAATTTCTACCTCAACTTACGTTGTGGTTCATATTACAAATTCTTGATTGAGGTCTCCTCGTGACCTTAATCAACATTCAATATTTCAGCTCTCGATGAATATTACTTTATTCAATTGCTACCTCAGCTCAGGCCGAGGTTCATTTTACAAATTCTGGATGTAGGTCTCCTCGCAACCTTAATCCAAATTAAAAATTTCAGGTCTCGCTGAATATTACTTTATTCAATTTCTACCTCAGCTCACGCTGAGTTTCATTTTACAAATTCTGGATTCAGGTCTCCTCGCGACCTTAATCCAAATTCAACATTTCAGCTCGCGCTGAATATTACTTCATTCAATTTCTACCTCAACTTACGCTGAGGTTCATTTTACAAATTCTGGATTTTGGTCTCCTCGCGACCTTAATCGAAATTCAAAATTTCAGGTCTCACTTAATATTACTTTATTCAATTTTTATTTCAGCTCAAGCTGAGGTTCATTTTACAAATTCTGGATTCACGTCTCCTTGCGACCTTAATCCAAATTCAACATTTCTGCTCTCGTTGAATATTACTTCATTCAATTTCTACCTCAGCTCATGCTGAGGCTCATTTTACAAATTCTGGATTTAGGTCTCCTCGCGATCTTAATCGAAATTCAAATTTTCAGGTCTCGCTGAATATTACTTTATTCAATTTCTACCTTAGCTCACGCTGAGGTTCATTTTACAAATTCTGGATTCAGGTCTCCTCGCGACCTTAATCCAAATTCAATATTTTTGCTCTCGTTGAATGTTACTTCATTCAATTTCTACCGCAACTTACGCTGAGGTTCATTTTACAAATTCTGGATTTAGGTCTCGTCGCGACCTTAATCCAAATTAAAAATTTCAGGTTTCGCTGAATATTACTTTATTCAATTTCTACCTTAGCTCACGCTGAGGTTCATTTTACAAATTATGGATTCAGGTCTCCTCACGACCATAATCCTAATTCAACATTTCTACTCTCGTTGAATCTTACTTCATTCAATTTCTACCTCAGCTCATGCTGAGGTTCATTTTACATATTCTGGATTTAGGTCTCCTCGCGACCTTAATCCAAATTCAAATTTTCAAGCCTCGCTGAATATTACTTTTTTTAATTTCTACCTCAGCTTACGCTGAGGTTCATTTTACAAATTCTGAATTCAGGTCTCCTCCCGACCTTAATCCAAATTCAACATTTCAACTCTCGCTGAATATTACTTCATTCAGTTTCTATCTCAACTTACGCTGAGGATCGTTTTACAAATTCTGGATTTAGGTCTCCTCGCGACCTTAATCTAAATTCAAAAATTCAGGTCTCGCTTAATATTACTTCATTCAATTTCTACCTCAACTTACGCTGAGGTTCATTTTACAAATTCTAGATTCAGGTCTCTTCGCGACCTTAATCTAAATTCAAAATATCTGCTCTCGCTGAATATTACTTCATTCAATTTCTACCTCAGCTCATGCTGAGGTTCATTTACAAATTCTGGATTTAGGTCTCCTCGCAACATTAATCCAAATTCAAAATTTCAAATCTCGCTTAATATTACTTTATTTAATTACTACCTCAGCTTACGCTGAGGTTCATTTTACATATTACAGCTTACGCTGAGGTTCATTTTACATATTCTGGATTCAGGTCTCCTCAAAACCTTAATCCAAATTTAAAATTTCAGGTCTCGCTGAATATTACTTTATTCAATTTCTACCTCATCTCACGCTTAGGTTCATTTTACAAATTATGGATTTAGGTCTCCTCGCGACCTTAATCCAAATTCAACATTTTTGCTCTCGTTAAATATTACTTCATTAAATTTCTACCTCAGCTCACGCTGAGGTTCATTTTACAAATTCTGGATTTAGGTCTCCTCGCGGACTTAATCCAAATTCAAATTTTCAAGTCTCGCTGAATATTACTGTTTTTAATTTTTACCTCAGCTTACGCTGAGGTTCATTTTACAAATTCTGGATTCAGGTCTCCTCGCGACCTTAATCCAAATTCAACATTTCAACTCTCGCTGAATATTACTTCATTCAATTTCTATCTCAACTTACGCTGATGTTCATTTTACAAATTCTGGATTTAGGTCTCCTCGCGACCTTAATCTAAATTCAAAAATTCAGGTCTCGCTTAATATTACTTTATTCAATTACTACCTCAACTCAAACTGAGGTTCATTTTACAAATTCTGGATTCAGGTCTCCTCGCGACCTTAATCCAAATTGAACATTTCTGCTCTCGCTGAATATTACTTCATTCAATTTCTACCTCAGCTCACGCTGAGGTTCATTTTACAAATTTTGGATTCAAGTCTCCTCGCGACCTTAATCCAAATTCAACATTTCTGCTTTCGTTGAATGTTACTTCATTCAATTTCTACCTCAACTAACGTTGTGGTTCATTTTACAAATTCTTGATTGAGGTCTCCTCGTGACCTTAATCAACATTAAATAATTCAGCTCTCGATGAATATTACTTCATTCAATTTCTACCTCAACTCACGCTGAGGTTCATTTTACAAATTCTGGATTCAGGTCTCCTCGCGACTTAAATCCAAATTCAACATTTCTGCTCTCGCTGAATATTACTTCATTCAATTTCTACCTCAGCTCATGCTGAGGTTCATTTTACAAATTCTGGATTTTGGTCTCCTCGCGACCTTAATCCAAATTTAAAATTTCAAGTCTCGCTGAATATTACTTTATTTAATTTCTACCTCAGCTCACGCTGAGGTTCATTTTACAAATTCTGGATTCAGGTCTCCTCGCGACCTTAATCCAAATTCAACATTTTTGCTCTCTTGCTGAATATTACTTCATTCAATTTCTACCTCAACTTACGCTGAGGTTCATTTTACAAATTCTGGATTTAGGTCTCCTAGCGACCTTAATCCAAATTCAACATTTCAGCTCTCGCTGAATATTACTTCATTCAATTTCTACCTCAACTTATGTCTGAGGTTCATTTTACAAATTCTGGATTTAGGTCTCCTCGCGACTTTAATCCAAATTCAAAATTTCAGGTCTCGCTTAATATTACTTTATTCAATTTCTACCTCAACTCACGCTGAGGTTCATTTTATAAATTCTAGATTCAGGTCTCTTCGCGACCTTAATCCAAATTCAACATTTCTGCTCTCGCTGAATATTACTTCATTCAATTTGTACCTCAGCTCATGCTGAGGTTTATTTTACAAATTCTGGATTTAGGTGTCCTCGCGACCTTAATCCAAATTCAAAATTTTAGGTCTCGCTGAATATTACTTTATTCAATTTCTACCTCAGCTCACGCTGAGGTTCATTTTACAAATTCTGGATTCAGGTCTCCTCGCGACCCTAATCAAAATTCAACATTTCAGCTCTCCCTGAATATTACTTCATTCAATTTCTACCTCAACTTACGCTGAGGTTCATTTTACAAATTCTGGATTTAGGTCTCCTCGCGACTTTAATCAAAATTCAAAATTTCAGGTCTCGCTTAATATTACTTTATTCAATTTCTACCTCAACTCACGCTGAGGTTCATTTTATAAATTCTAGATTCAGGTCTCTTCGCGACCTTAATCCAAATTCAACATTTCTGCTCTCGCTGAATATTACTTCATTCAATTTCTACCTCAGCTCATGCTGAGGTTTATTTTACAAATTCTGGATTTAGGTCTCCTCGCGACCCTAATCCAAATTCAAAATTTCAGGTCTCGCTGAATATTTCTTTATTCAATTTCTACCTCAGCTCACGCTGAGGTTCATTGTACAAATTCTGGATTCAGGTCTCCTCGCGACCTTAATCCAAATTCAACATTTCTGCTCTCGCTGAATGTTACTTCATTCAATTTCTACCTCAGCTCACGCTGAGGTTCATTTTACAAATTCTGGATTCAGGTTTCCTCGCGACCTTAACCCAAATTCAACATTTCAGCTCTCGCTGAATATTACTTCATTCAATTTCTGCCTCAGCTCATGCTGAGGTTCATTTTACAAATTCTGGATTTTGGTCTCCTCGCGACCTTAATCCAAATTTAAAATTTCAAGTCTCGCTGAATATTACTTTATTTAATTTCTACCTCAGCTCACGCTGAGGTTCATTTTACAAATTCTGGATTCAGGTCTCCTCGCGACCTTAATCCAAATTCAACATTTTTGCTCTCTTGCTGAATATTACTTCATTCAATTTCTACCTCAACTTACGCTGAGGTTCATTTTACAAATTCTGGATTTAGGTCTCCTCGCGACCTTAATCCAAATTCAACATTTCAGCTCTCGCTGAATATTACTTCATTCAATTTCTACCTCAGCTCATGCTGAGGTTTATTTTACAAATTCTGGATTTAGGTGTCCTCGCGACCTTAATCCAAATTCAAAATTTTAGGTCTCGCTGAATATTACTTTATTCAATTTCTACCTCAGCTCACGCTGAGGTTCATTTTACAAATTCTGTATTCAGGTCTCCTCGCGACCCTAATCCAAATTCAACATTTCAGCTCTCCCTGAATATTACTTCATTCAATTTCTACCTCAACTTACGCTGAGGTTCATTTTACAAATTCTGGATTTAGGTCTCCTCGCGACTTTAATCCAAATTCAACATTTCAGGTCTCGCTTAATATTACTTTATTCAATTTCTACCTCAACTCACGCTGAGGTTCATTTTATAAATTCTAGATTCAGGTCTCTTCGAGACCTTAATCCAAATTCAACATTTCTGCTCTCGCTGAATATTACTTCATTCAATTTCTATCTCAGCTCATGCTGAGGTTTATTTACTAATTCTGGATTTAGGTCTCCTCGGTGACCCTAATCCAAATTCAAAATTTCAGGTCTCGCTGAATATTTCTTTATTCAATTTCTACCTCAGCTCACGCTGAGGTTCATTTTACAAATTCTGGATTCAGGTCTCCTCGCGACCTTAATCCAAATTCAACATTTCTGCTCTCGCTGAATGTTACTTCATTCAATTTCTACCTCAGCTCATGCTGAGGTTTATTTTACAAATTCTGGATTTAGGTCTCCTCGCGACCTTAATCCAAATTCAAAATTTCAGGCCTCGCTGAATATTTCCTTATTCAATTTCTACCTCTGCTCACGCTGAGGTTCATTTTAATAAATCTGGATTCAGGTCTCCTCGCGACCTTAATCCAAATTCAACATTTCTGCTCTCGCTGAATGTTACTTCATTCAATTTCTACCTCAGCTCATGCTAAGGTTTATTTTACAAATTCTGGATTCAGGTCTCCTCGCGACCTTAATCCAAATTCAACATTTTTGCTCTCTTGCTGAATATTACTTCATTCAATTTCTACCTCAACTTACGCTGAGGTTCATTTTACAAATTCTGGATTAAGGTCTCCTCGCGACCTTAATCCAAATTCAACATTTCAGCTCTCGCTGAATATTACTTCATTCAATTTCTACCTCAACTTATGCTGAGGTTCATTTTACAAATTCTGGATTTAGGTCTCCTCGCGACTTTAATCCAAATTCAAAATTTCAGGTCTCGCTTAATATTACTTTATTCAATTTCTAGCCTCAACTCACGCTGAGGTTCATTTTATAAATTCTAGATTCAGGTCTCTTCGCGACCTTAATCCAAATTCAACATTTCTGCTCTCGCTGAATATTACTTCATTCAATTTCTACCTCAGCTCATGCTGAGGTTTATTTTACAAATTCTGGATTTAGGTGTCCTCACGACCTTAATCCAAATTCAAAATTTTAGGTCTCGCTGAATATTACTTTATTCAATTTCTACCTCAGCTCACGCTGAGGTTCATTTTGCAAATTCTGGATTCAGGTCTCCTCGCGACCCTAATCCAAATTCAACATTTCAGCTCTCCCTGAATATAACTTCATTCAATTTCTACCTCAACTTACGCTGAGGTTCATTTTACAAATTCTGGATTTAGGTCTCCTCGCGACTTTAATCAAAATTCAAAATTTCAGGTCTCGCTTAATATTACTTTATTCAATTTCTACCTCAACTCACGCTGAGGTTCATTTTATAAATTCTAGATTCAGGTCTCTTCGCGACCTTAATCCAAATTCAACATTTCTGCTCTCGCTGAATATTACTTCATTCAATTTCTACCTCAGCTCATGCTGAGGTTTATTTACAAATTCTGGATTTAGGTCTCCTCGCGACCCTAATCCAAATTCAAAATTTCAGGTCTCGCTGAATATTTCTTTATTCAATTTCTACCTCAGCTCACGCTGAGGTTCATTTTACAAATTCTGGATTCAGGTCTCCTCGCGACCTTAATCCAAATTCAACATTTCTGCTCTCGCTAAATGTTACTTCATTAAATTTCTACCTCAGCTCATGCTGAGGTTTATTTTACAAATTCTGGATTTAGGTCTCCTCGCGACCCTAATCCAAATTCAAAATTTCAGGTCTCGCTGAACATTTCTTTATTCAATTTCTACCTCAGCTCACGCTGAGGTTCATTTTACAAATTATAGATTCAGGTCTCCTCGCGACCTTAATCCAAATTCAATATTTCTGCTCTCGCTGAATATTACTTCATTCAATTTCTACTTAAGCTCATGCTGAGGTTCATTTTACAAATTATGGATTCAGGTCTCCTCGCGACCTTAATCCAAATTCAATATTTCTGCCCTCGCTGAATATTACTTCATTCAATTTCTACCTAAGCTCATGCTGAGGTTCATTTTACAAATTATGGATTCAGGTCTCCTCGCGACCTTAATCAAAATTCAACATTTCTGCTCTCGTTGAATATTACTTCATTAAATTTCTACCTCAGCTCATGCTGATGTTCATTTTACAAATTCTGGATTTTGGTCTACTCGCGACCTTAATCCAAATTCAAAATTTCAAGTCTCGCTGAATATTACTTTTTTTAATTTTTACCTCAGCTTACGGTGAGGTTCATTTTACAAATTCTGGATTATGTCTCCTCGCGACCTTAATCCAAATTCAACATGTCAGCTCTCGCTGAATATTACTTCATTCAATTTCTACCTCAACTTACGTTGAGGTTCATTTTACAAATTCTGGATTTAGGTCTCCTTGCGACCTTTATCCAAATTCAAAAATTCAGGTCTCGCTTAATTTTACTTTATTGAATTTCTACCTCAGCTCACGCTGAGGTTCATTTTACAAATTCTGGATTTTGGTCTCCTCGCGACCTTAATCCAAATTCAAAATTTCAAGTCTCGTTGAATATTACTTTTTTTAATTTTTACCTCAGCTTACGCTGAGGTTCATTTTGCAAATTCTGGATTCAGGTCTCCTCGCGACCCTAATCCAAATTCAACATTTCAGCTCTCCCTGAATATTACTTCATTCAATTTCTACCTCAACTTACGCTGAGGTTCATTTTACAAATTCTGGATTTAGGTCTCCTCGCGACTTTAATCAAAATTCAAAATTTCAGGTCTCGCTTAATATTACTTTATTCAATTTCTACCTCAACTCACGCTGAGGTTCATTTTATAAATTCTAGATTCAGGTTTCTTCGCGACCTTAATCCAAATTCAACATTTCTGCTCTCGCTGAATATTACTTCATTCAATTTCTACCTCAGCTCATGCTGAGGTTTATTTTACAAATTCTGGATTTAGGTCTCCTCGCGACCCTAATCCAAATTCAAAATTTCAGGTCTCGCTGAGTATTTCTTTATTCAATTTCTACCTCAGCTCACGCTGAGGTTCATTTTACAAATTCTGGATTCAGGTCTCCTCGCGACCTTAATCCAAATTCAACATTTCTGCTCTCGCTGAATCTTACTTCATTCAATTTCTACCTCAGCTCATGCTGAGGTTTATTTTACAAATTCTGGATTTAGGTCTCCTCGCGACCTTAATCCAAATCCAAAATTTCAGGTCTCGCTGAATATTTCTTTATTCAATTTCTACCTCAGCTCACGCTGAGGTTCATTTTACAAATTCTGGATTCAGGTTTCCTCGCGACCTTAACCCAAATTCAACATTTCAGCTCTCGCTGAATATTACTTCATTCAATTTCTACCTCAGCTCATGCTGAGGTTCATTTTTCAAATTCTGGATTTTGGTCTCCTCGCGACCTTAATCCAAATTTAAAATTTCAAGTCTCACTGAATATTACTTTATTTAATTTCTACCTCAGCTCACGCTGAGGTTCATTTTACAAATTCTGGATTCAGGTCTCCTCGCGACCTTAATCCAAATTCAACATTTTTGCTCTCTTGCTGAATATTACTTCATTCAATTTCTACCTCAACTTATGCTGAGGTTCATTTTACAAATTCTGGATTTAGGTCTCCTCGCGACCTTAATCCAAATTCAACATTTCAGCTCTCGCTGAATATTACTTCATTCAATTTCAACCTCAACTTATGCTGAGGTTCATTTTACAAATTCTGGATTTAGGTCTCCTCGCGACTTTAATCCAAATTCAAAATTTCAGGTCTCGCTTAATATTACTTTATTCAATTTCTACCTCAACTCACGCTGAGGTTCTTTTATAAATTCTAGATTCAGGTCTCTTCGCGACCTTAATCCAAATTCAACATTTCTGCTCTCGCTGAATATTACTTCATTCAATTTCTACCTCAGCTCATGCTGAGGTTTATTTTACAAATTCTGGATTTAGGTCTCCTCGCGACCTTAATCCAAATTCAAAATTTTAGGTCTCGCTGAATATTACTTTATTCAATTTCTACCTCAGCTCACGCTGAGGTTCATTTTACAAATTCTGGATTCAGGTCTCCTCGCGACCCTAATCCAAATTCAACATTTCAGCTCTCCCTGAATATTACTTCATTCAATTTCTACATTAACTTACGCTGACGTTCATTTTACAAATTCTGGATTTAGGTCTCCTCGCGACTTTAATCAAAATTCAAAATTTCAGGTCTCGCTTAATATTACTTTATTCAATTTCTACCTCAACTCACGCTGAGGTTCATTTTATAAATTCTAGATTCAGGTCTCTTCGCGACCTTAATCCAAATTCAACATTTCTGCTCTCGCTGAATATTACTTCATTCAATTTCTACCTCAGCTCATGCTGAGGTTTATTTACAAATTCTGGATTTAGGTCTCCTCGCGACCCTAATCCAAATTCAAAATTTCAGGTCTCGCTGAATATTTCTTTATTCAATTTCTACCTCAGCTCACGCTGAGGTTCATTTTACAAATTCTGGATTCAGGTGTCCTCGCGACCTAAATCCAAATTCAACATTTCTGCTCTCGCTGAATGTTACTTCATTCAATTTCTACCTCAGCTCATGCTGAGGTTTATTTTACAAATTCTGGATTTAGGTCTCCTCGCGACCTTAATCCAAATTCAAAATTTCAGGTCTCGCTGAATATTTCTTTATTCAATTTCTACCTCAGCTCACGCTGAGGTTTATTTTACAAATTCTGGACTCAGGTTTCCTCGCGACCTTAACCCAAATTCAACATTTCAGCTCTCGCTGAATATTACTTCATTCAATTTCTACCTCAGCTCATGCTGAGGTTCATTTTACAAATTCTGGATTTTGGTCTCCTCGCGACCTTAATCCAAATTTAAAATTTCAAGTCTCGCTGAATATTACTTTATTTAATTTCTACCTCAGCTCACGCTGAGGTTCATTTTACAAATTCTGGATTCAGGTCTCCTCGCGACCTTAATCCAAATTCAACATTTTTGCTCTCTTGCTGAATATTACTTCATTCAATTTCTACCTCAACTTACGCTGAAGTTCATTTTACAAATTCTGGATTTAGGTCTCCTCGCGACCTTAATCCAAATTCAACATTTCAGCTCTCGCTGAATATTACTTCATTCAATTTCTACCTCAACTTATGCTGAGGTTCATTTTACAAATTCTGGATTTAGGTCTCCTCGCGACTTTAATCCAAATTCAAAATTTCAGGTCTCGCTTAATATTACTTTATTCAATTTCTACCTCAACTCACGCTGAGGTTCATTTTATAAATTCTAGATTCAGGTCTCTTCGCGACCTTAATCCAAATTCAACATTTCTGCTCTCGCTGAATATTACTTCATTCAATTTCTACCTCAGCTCATGCTGAGGT
Organism: Schizonepeta tenuifolia; assembly: GCA_029490685.1. Classification (NCBI taxonomy): domain Eukaryota; kingdom Viridiplantae; phylum Streptophyta; class Magnoliopsida; order Lamiales; family Lamiaceae; genus Schizonepeta; species Schizonepeta tenuifolia. The sequence continues at coordinate 44,805,304 of CM055956.1, read as the reverse complement.
TTATTTACAAATTCTGGATTTAGGTCTCCTCGCGACCCTAATCCAAATTCAAAATTTCAGGTCTCGCTGAATATTTCTTTATTCAATTTCTACCTCAGCTCACGCTGAGGTTCATTTTACAAATTCTGGATTCAGGTCTCCTCGCGACCTTAATCCAAATTCAACATTTCTGCTCTCGCTGAATGTTACTTCATTCAATTTCTACCTCAGCTCATGCTGAGGTTTATTTCACAAATTCTGGATTAAGGTCTCCTCGCGACCTTAATCCAAATTCAAAATTTCAGGTCTCGCTGAATATTTCTTTATTCAATTTCTACCTCAGCTCACGCTGAGGTTCATTTTACAAATTCTGGATTCAGGTTTCCTCGCGACCTTAACCCAAATTCAACATTTCAGCTCTCGCTGAATATTACTTCATTCAATTTCTACCTCAGCTCATGCTGAGGTTCATTTTACAAATTCTGGATTTTGGTCTCCTCGCGACCTTAATCCAAATTTAAAATTTCAAGTCTCGCAGAATATTACTTTATTTAATTTCTACCTCAGCTCACGCTGAGGTTCATATTACAAATTCTGGATTCAGGTCTCCTCGCGACCTTAATCCAAATTCAACATTTTTGCTCTCTTGCTGAATATTACTTCATTCAATTTCTACCTCAACTTACGCTGAGGTTCATTTTACAAATTCTGGATTTAGGTCTCCTCGCGACCTTAATCCAAATTCAACATTTCAGCTTTCGCTGAATATTACTTCATTCAATTTCTACCTCAACTTATGCTGAGGTTCATTTTACAAATTCTGGATTTAGGTCTCCTCGCGACTTTAATCCAAATTCAAAATTTCAGGTCTCGCTTAATATTACTTTATTCAATTTCTACCTCAACTCACGCTGAGGTTCATTTTATAAATTCTAGATTCAGGTCTCTTCGCGACCTTAATCCAAATTCAACATTTCTGCTCTCTCGCTGAATATTACTTCATTCAATTTGTACCTCAGCTCATGCTGAGGTTTATTTTACAAATTCTGGATTTAGGTCTCCTCGCGACCTTAATCCAAATTCAAAATTTTAGGTCTCGCTGAATATTACTTTATTCAATTTCTACCTCAGCTCACGCTGAGGTTCATTTTACAAATTCTGGATTCAGGTCTCCTCGCGACCCTAATCCAAATTCAACATTTCAGCACTCCCTGAATATTACTTCATTCAATTTCTACCTCAACTTACGCTGAGGTTCATTTTACAAATTCTGGATTTAGGTCTCCTCGCGACTTTAATCAAAATTCAAAATTTCAGGTCTCGCTTAATATTACTTTATTCAATTTCTACCTCAACTCACGCTGAGGTTCATTTTATAAATTCTAGATTCAGGTCTCTTCGCGACCTTAATCCAAATTCAACATTTCTGCTCTCGCTGAATATTACTTCATTCAATTTCTACCTCAGCTCATGCTGAGGTTTATTTTACAAATTCTGGATTTAGGTCTCCTCGCGACCCTAATCCAAATTCAAAATTTCAGGTCTCGCTGAATATTTCTTTATTCAATTTCTACCTCAGCTCACGCTGAGATTCATTTTACAAATTCTGGATTCAGGTCTCCTCGCGACCTTAATCCAAATTCAACATTTCTGCTCTCGCTGAATGTTACTTCATTCAATTTCTACCTCAGCTCATGCTGATGTTTATTTTACAAATTCTGGATTTAGGTCTCCTCGCGACCTTAATCCAAATTCAAAATTTCAGGTCTCACTGAATATTTCTTTATTCAATTTCTACCTCAGCTCACGCTGAGGTTCATTTTACAAATTCTGGATTCAGGTTTCCTCGCGACCTTAACCCAAATTCAACATTTCAGCTCTCGCTGAATATTACTTCATTCAATTTCTACCTCAGCTCATGCTGAGGTTCATTTTACAAATTCTGGATTTTGGTCTCCTCGCGACCTTAATCCAAATTTAAAATTTCAAGTCTCGCTGAATATTACTTTATTTAATTTCTACCTCAGCTCACGCTGAGGTTCATTTTACAAATTCTGGATTCAGGTCTCCTCGCGACCTTAATCCAAATTCAACATTTTTGCTCTCTTGCTGAATATTACTTCATTCAATTTCTACCTCAACTTACGCTGAAGTTCATTTTACAAATTCTGGATTTAGGTCTCCTCGCGACCTTAATCCAAATTCAACATTTCAGGTCTCGCTGAATATTTCTTTATTCAATTTCTACCTCAGCTCACGCTGAGGTTCATTTTACAAATTCTGGATTCAGGTTTCCTCGCGACCTTAACCCAAATTCAACATTTCAGCTCTCGCTGAATATTACTTCATTCAATTTCTACCTCAGCTCATGCTGAGGTTCATTTTACAAATTCTGGATTCAGGTTTCCTCGCGACCTTAACCCAAATTCAACATTTCAGCTCTCGCTGAATATTACTTCATTCAATTTCTACCTCAGCTCATGCTGAGGTTTATTTTACAAATTCTGGATTCAGGTCTCCTCGCGACCTTAATCCAAATTCAACATTTTTGCTCTCTTGCTGAATATTACTTCATTCAATTTCTACCTCAACTTACGCTGAGGTTCATTTTACAAATTCTGGATTTAGGTCTCCTCGCGACCTAAATCCAAATTCAACATTTCAGCTCTCGCTGAATATTACTTCATTAAATTTCTACCTCAACTTATGCTGAGGTTCATTTTACAAATTCTGGATTTAGGTCTCCTCGCGACTTTAATCCTAATTCAAAATTTCAGGTCTCGCTTAATATTACTTTATTCAATTTCTACCTCAACTCACGCTGAGGTTCATTTTATAAATTCTAGATTCAGGTCTCTTCGCGACCTTAATCCAAATTCAACATTTCTGCTCTCGCTGAATATTACTTCATTCAATTTCTACCTCAGCTCATGCTGAGGTTTATTTTACAAATTCTGGATTTAGGTGTCCTCGCGACGTTAATCCAAATTCAAAATTTTAGGTCTCGCTGAATATTACTTCATTCAATTTCTACCTCAACTTACGCTGAGGTTCATTTTACAAATTCTGGATTTAGGTCTCCTCGCGACCTAAATCCAAATTCAACATTTCAGCTCTCGCTGAATATTACTTCATTAAATTTCTACCTCAACTTATGCTGAGGTTCATTTTACAAATTCTGGATTTAGGTCTCCTCGCGACTTTAATCCTAATTCAAAATTTCAGGTCTCGCTTAATATTACTTTATTCAATTTCTACCTCAACTCACGCTGAGGTTCATTTTATAAATTCTAGATTCAGGTCTCTTCGCGACCTTAATCAAAATTCAACATTTCTGCTCTCGCTGAATATTACTTTATTCAATTTCTAACTCAGCTCACGCTGAGGTTCATTTTACAAATTCTGGATTCAGGTCTCCTCGCGACCCTAATCTTAATTCAACATTTCAGCTCTCCCTGAATATTACTTCATTCAATTTCTACCTCAACTTACGCTGAGGTTCATTTTACAAATTCTGGATTTAGGTCTCCTCGCGACTTTAATCAAAATTCAAAATTTCAGGTCTCGCTTAATATTACTTTATTCAATTTCTACCTCAACTCACGCTGAGGTTCATTTTATAAATTCGAGATTCAGGTCTCTTCGCGACCTTAATCCAAATTCAACATTTCTGCTCTCGCTGAATATTACTTCATTCAATTTCTACCTCAGCTCATGCTGAGGTTTATTTACAAATTCTGGATTTAGGTCTCCTCGCGACCCTAATCCAAATTCAAAATTTCAGGTCTCGCTGAATATTTCTTTATTCAATTTCTACCTCAGCTCACGCTGAGGTTCATTTTACAAATTCTGGATTCAGGTCTCCTCGCGACCTTAATCCAAATTCAACATTTCTGCTCTCGCTGAATGTTACTTCATTCAATTTCTACCTCAGCTCATGCTGAGGTTTATTTTACAAATTCTGGATTTAGGTCTCCTCGCGACCTTAATCCAAATTCAAAATTTCAGGTCTCGCTGAATATTTCTTTATTCAATTTCTACCTCAGCTCACGCTGAGGTTCATTTTACAAATTCTGGATTCAGGTCTCCTCGCGACCTTAATCCAAATTCAACATTTCTGCTCTCGCTGAATGTTACTTCATTCAATTTCTACCTTAACTTACGTTGTGGTTCATTTTACAAATTCTTGATTGAGGTCTCCTCGTGACCTTAATAACAATTCAATATTTCAGCTCTCAATGAATATGTAATGCCCCGTAAATTCCATACGTTCTAAAAAGTTTAAAGTTAATTAAATAAATGGCTTTGCACGCCTAAGTTTATAATTTTTGAATTCTAAGACTAACGGTCGAATCCGTTATTAAAAATAAATTACAGAAGTCTGTTTGACGGCTACTGTATTTAGGGTTAGAGCGTACAAAAAAATTCTTAGTTTGTAAACTAAGAACGGAAAACTGTTTAATTTTACGTTTACAAAATTGCAATACGAACACGCCGAGAAAGTTTGTTTTTACGTTTTTCCGGACGAAACTCGGACTTGTCGTCCCGAGTTTTTGTCAAAATAAATTTTATAAATTTATTTTCTAATTAAGTTCATACATTAGAATTTTCAAGTCAAATCGAATCGCGACGGTTTTTGTACCGAACAACGTCTTCGTCGTTCGTTTTTCCATAACGTCGGATCGCGCCGGAAACACCCGTAACCCTCCAAATTTCTGCATGGACAGCCGCCACCTCACCTTAATTAGGTGTCAACATGCATGTGTTGACTTAACTAAATGTTGACACCTAAACTATATTTTACACATTTTCAACCATTAATCATTAAAGCAAAAAAAAACTAAGACAAAACAATTTTTTTTTTCTCTCATCTCTCTCTATCTCACGGCAGCACACACACACACACCACTCTCTCTCCATCTTCATCTTGTTCTTCACCATTGAAGACATCTTCAAAGCTTGAAGAACACACACAAGTTATCAATCCATCCATTCAACCTCTTAAGTCCTTTGTTAATTCTCTAGGTAATGATCTCCTCTCCATTTCTATCCATTTAGATTTCTTTTCTTTTCTTTTCCATCATGTTCGAATTTTTAAGGTATGGGGATAGATGATTTGATCTTAGAACAATGTAATTAGATATGTTAGATATGATAATTATGGATTCATGTTTAGTAGATGCTTAATTAGTGTTTGGAATGAAAAGGGATTGAAAGCCCTATGTTATTATGAAATTCAATTAGGGTTTGAATTATAAATTAGGGTTTTTTTTACATGTTAGTTGTTTTTTGGAATTGCAATTGATTAATAGTTGTTATAATAGGTTGATTAGTGAATATATGTTGTTAATTGGGGTAGAAAATCAATCCTTTAACATATGCTTAAAACCAGAAATTTATAGAATAATTAGGAGTTTATACATGCTTGATAAAAGTGATGAATTGTTAATGGAATTATAATACAAATCATACTAGTTGATTATAGAAGTTAATTGGAATTTTTCTAAAAATGTTTAATGAAATGTAAGAGACTAAAATAACCTTATAAACTGAGTTATAAAGATGTTAAGATGTGTTTGCATGCATGAAAATGATTCAAGTTAGATATAGTTTAGCGTCGTAAAATTTGAACGAAAATCGACGACTTTTGAAAAATCGCGTAAGAGACGAATATCTAGTTGTAACTGAAAATCAAGAAGTCGGATGAGAATTCTAATATGATATTATTGTTTGTAATGAAATTTAGAACATCTTTCTAGTTGACATCATAAGCATCCGAGTCGATATAATATGGGTTATAGTTGTAATCGAGAAATAGAATGCGTTTGGATTTTCTTTGTTGGTTTAGTAATTGATAGTTGAAATCCGACGTTAGAACGTCGTGCTTTTGAGTAAGTTGAAAAAGAGTTTGTCACGTACGGAGGTACGTGATGACTGCTTTAGAGTCCAGTTTCTAAAAAAAGTTGATTACGAGAATTTAAAACGAGCCTAAAACGTTATACGGCGAACTTATCAATCAATTAGGGTTTCCACGGCAGTTTTGCGACCCTCGCCGGAAACTGTTATAACTTCCAGCTCGTTTATCAGATTTGTGATCCATAAATTGGAGCGCGAACTAGACTTCCTAAGCTTTCTAATGGTACAGGGCTCACCCCCTGTTTCCAAATCCTCTGTTCTGGACAGCCTCCAGAGTTACTGGACTGTGCAGTGAATTTTCAGTTTCTTGTTTTCTAAGTTGTTTAGTTCACAACTTAGCTTCTTTCAATCGTTTAAGCCGTTTTTATCTATCGAACATCTACCTACTAACCCTAGAGTCAAGTATAGGACCTTGAGTGATGAAAACCAGTCGAGATCATATATTTTATCCTTTCATTAAAGAAGTAATAAACGAGAACTTTCATAAGTCGTGAAATGAGCTATAAAGTAAATCGCCTAAGTTGATCCTTTCCAACTTAGTTTCTTTTAATCTTTAAAATCGTATTAAGATATCGACTACCTTCTCTACTGACCCGAGAGTCGAGTATGAGAGCTTCCGAGTTCTAAACGAGATTGGTACGAATCTCGTTTCCCGTTTAAGTAAAACGAATTAATTAAGCGTGCAAATGCCTAAAGAATAAAACAACTTAAACCTTCTTCGATTCTTTTTAATCGATTATCGTTACGACCCGTTCTTAAGTATATTTATTTTACGATGAAGGAGGAAGCCAACTGTGAAGAAAGGACGAAAGATCCGAAGTTGGAAGCGTTTGGTTTAAGTTCTGTATTTAGAAGGTGGGCTTTTATCTATACCAAATAAAATGTTGGTTTTTCCACAACTCAAAAGTATTATTTATCGCTTTGATAATTGTGTTTTCAAAGTGATAATCTTGGCATAAACTGTTTCAACTATTTTATGTGAGTTCTCTTGTACCTATCTGAGTTAACATTCGTGTTTTCCAGATTTTTGAGTTAACATTCGGGTTTTCCAGATTAACTAACGATCGGCTCTGAGTTAGCTGCTAAGTGCTTTCCAGAGTTAGTGCACTTTGTAACCTGTGGTGTATGTGATATCCTGTTGAGGGGTAGCCAGCCACGGTGAATTAGTTTGGGTCAAGATTGAACATAGCATACTCTAAAAAAATGCTTGCGCAAGCTGCTTTATACAAATCAGTCAGAAAATGTTTAGTAGGCACGGGTCCTTTCAACAAAACCCCGATGCGCTACGGTGATAAAATGCCAGATTATTTATACTTATGATTATGATTTCGGCATCGTGCCCACTAAGTACGTTTGTACTTAGCCCTGCATTGTTTTCTAAATGTGCAGGTTGAAGCGACGGTGAGCGGCGACGGTTGATGTTGAGTTGAAAGATAGGATGCTTTAGTTAGAACTCTTCCGCTGCAGAACTCTAAATCTTTCCAAACACACCTTCTGAACAATACACTGTAGTTAAGTCTTTAATTTTGAACTTAATCTCTTTTGTGTATTTTGTCGAGTAATCACTCGTGATTAACTCTTTCTTATTTATATTCAAGTCTTATTCATGTTTTAATGATGTCTTTTCATGTATGTTTAATCGGTTAGCCCCCTTCTTCCCCGCTTCTTTAATCCAACCCCAGTCGCACCCCGGCTTCTGCCGTCCCTCGGGATTTCGGGCTGTGACAAAATATTACTTCATTCAATTTCTACCTAAGCTCAGGCTGAGGTTCATTTTACAAATTCTGGATTTAGGTCTCCTCGCAACCTTAATCCAAATTCAAAATTTCAGGTCCCGCTGAATATTACTTTATTCAATTTCTACCTCAGCTCACGCTTAGGTTCATTTTACAAATTATGGATTCAGGTCTCCTCGCGACCTTAATCCAAATTCAACATTTCTGCTCTCGCTGAATGTTACTTCATTCAATTTCTACCTCAACTTACGTTGTGGTTCATTTTACAAATTCTTGATTGAGGTCTCCTCGTGACCTTAATCAACATTCAATATTTCAGCTCTCGATGAATATTACTTCATTCAATTTCTACCTTAGCTCAGGCTGAGGTTCATTTTACAAATTTTGGATTTAGGTCTTCTCGCAACCTTAATCCAAATTCAAAATTTCAGGTCCCACTAAATATTACTTTATTCAATTTCTACCTCAGCTCACGCTGAGGTTCATTTTACAAATTATAGATTCAGGTCTCCTCGCGACCTTAATCCAAATTCAATATTTCTGCTCTCGCTGAATATTACTTCATTCAATTTCTACTTAAGCTCATGCTGAGGTTCATTTTACAAATTATGGATTCAGGTCTCCTCGCGACCTTAATCCAAATTCAATATTTCTGCCCTCGCTGAATATTACTTCATTCAATTTCTACCTCAGCTCATGCTGAGGTTCATTTTACAAATTCTGGATTTTGGTCTCCTCGCGACCTTAATCCAAATTTAAAATTTCAAGTCTCGCTGAATATTACTTTATTTAATTTCTACCTCAGCTCACGCTGAGGTTCATTTTACAAATTCTGGATTCAGGTCTCCTCGCGACCTTAATCCAAATTCAACATTTTTGCTCTCTTGCTGAATATTACTTCATTCAATTTCTACCTCAACTTACGCTGAAGTTCATTTTACAAATTCTGGAGTTAGGTCTCCTCGCGACCTTAATCCAAATTCAACATTTCAGCTCTCGCTGAATATTACTTCATTCAATTTCTACCTCAACTTATGCTGAGGTTCATTTTACAAATTCTGGATTTAGGTCTCCTCGCGACTTTAATCCAAATTCAAAATTTCAGGTCTCGCTTAATATTACTTTATTCAATTTCTACCTCAACTCACGCTGAGGTTCATTTTATAAATTCTAGATTCAGGTCTCTTCGCGACCTTAATCCAAATTCAACATTTCTGCTCTCGCTGAATATTACTTCATTCAATTTCTACCTCAGCTCATGCTGAGGTTTATTTTACAAATTCTGTATTTAGGTCTCCTCGCGACCCTAATCCAAATTCAAAATTTCAGGTCTCGCTGAATATTTCTTTATTCAATTTCTACCTCAGCTCACGCTGAGGTTCATTTTACAAATTCTGGATTCAGGTCTCCTCGCGACCTTAATCCAAATTCAACATTTCTGCTCTCGCTGAATCTTACTTCATTCAATTTCTACCTCAGCTCATGCTGAGGTTTATTTTACAAATTCTGGATTTAGGTCTCCTCGCGACCTTAATCCAAATCCAAAATTTCAGGTCTCGCTGAATATTTCTTTATTCAATTTCTACCTCAGCTCACGCTGAGGTTCATTTTACAAATTCTGGATTCAGGTTTCCTCGCGACCTTAACCCAAATTCAACATTTCAGCTCTCGCTGAATATTACTTCATTCAATTTCTACCTCAGCTCATGCTGAGGTTCATTTTTCAAATTCTGGATTTTGGTCTCCTCGCGACCTTAATCCAAATTTAAAATTTCAAGTCTCGCTGAATATTACTTTATTTAATTTCTACCTAAGCTCACGCTGAGGTTCATTTTACAAATTCTGGATTCAGGTCTCCTCGTGACCTTAATCCAAATTCAACATTTTTGCTCTCTTGCTGAATATTACTTCATTCAATTTCTACCTCAACTTACGATGAGGTTCATTTTACAAATTCTGGATTTAGGTCTCCTCGCGACCTTAATCCAAATTCAACATTTCAGCTCTCGCTGAATATTACTTCATTCAATTTCTACCTCAACTTATGCTGAGGTTCATTTTACAAATTCTGGATTTAGGTCTCCTCGCGACTTTAATCCAAATTCAAAATTTCAGGTCTCGCTTAATATTACTTTATTCAATTTCTACCTCAACTCACGCTGAGGTTCTTTTATAAATTCTAGATTCAGGTCTCTTCGCGACCTTAATCCAAATTAAACATTTCTGCTCTCGCTGAATTTTACTTTATTCAATTTCTACCTCAGCTCATGCTGAGGTTTATTTTACAAATTCTGGATTTAGGTCTCCTCGCGACCTTAATCCAAATTCAAAATTTTAGGTCTCGCTGAATATTACTTTATTCAATTTCTACCTCAGCTCACGCTGAGGTTCATTTTACAAATTCTGGATTCAGGTCTCCTCGCGACCCTAATCCAAATTCAACATTTCAGCTCTCCCTGAATATTACTTCATTCAATTTCTACCTCAACTTACGCTGACGTTCATTTTACAAATTCTGGATTTAGGTCTCCTCGCGACTTTAATCAAAATTCAAAATTTCAGGTCTCGCTTAATATTACTTTATTCAATTTCTACCTCAACTCATGCTGAGGTTCATTTTATAAATTCTAGATTCAGGTCTCTTCGCGACCTTAATCCAAATTCAACATTTCTGCTCTCGCTGAATATTACTTCATTCAATTTCTACCTCAGCTCATGCTGAGGTTTATTTACAAATTCTGGATTTAGGTCTCCTCGCGACCCTAATCCAAATTCAAAATTTCAGGTCTCGCTGAATATTTCTTTACTCAATTTCTACCTCAGCTCACGCTGAGGTTCATTTTACAAATTCTGGATTCAGGTTTCCTCGCGACCTTAACCCAAATTCAACATTTCAGCTCTCGCTGAATATTACTTCATTCAATTTCTACCTCAGCTCATGCTGAGGTTCATTTTACAAATTCTGGATTTTGGTCTCTTGCGACCTTAATCCAAATTTAAAATTTCAAGTCTCGCTGAATATTACTTTATTTAATTTCTACCTCAGCTCACGCTGAGGTTCATTTTACAAATTCTGGATTCAGGTCTCCTCGCGACCTTAATCCAAATTCAACATTTTTGCTCTCTTGCTGAATATTACTTCATTCAATTTCTACCTCAACTTACGCTGAAGTTCATTTTACAAATTCTGGATTTAGGTCTCCTCGCGACCTTAATCCAAATTCAACATTTCAGCTCTCGCTGAATATTACTTCATTCAATTTCTACCTCAACTTATGCTGAGGTTCATTTTACAAATTCTGGATTTAGGTCTCCTCGCGACTTTAATCCAAATTCAAAATTTCAGGTCTCGCTTAATATTACTTTATTCAATTTCTACCTCAACTCACGCTGAGGTTCATTTTATAAATTCTAGATTCAGGTCTCTTCGCGACCTTAATCCAAATTCAACATTTCTGCTCTCGCTGAATATTACTTCATTCAATTTCTACCTCAGCTCATGCTGAGGTTTATTTACAAATTCTGGATTTAGGTCTCCTCGCGACCTTAATCCAAATTCAAAATTTCAGGTCTCGCTGAATATTTCTTTATTCAATTTCTACCTCAGCTCACGCTGAGGTTCATTTTACAAATTCTGGATTCAGGTTTCCTCGCGACCTTAACCCAAATTCAACATTTCAGCTCTCGCTGAATATTACTTCATTCAATTTCTACCTCAGCTCATGCTGAGGTTCATTTTACAAATTCTGGATTTTGGTCTCTTGCGACCTTAATCCAAATTTAAAATTTCAAGTCTCGCTGAATATTACTTTATTTAATTTCTACCTCAGCTCACGCTGAGGTTCATTTTACAAATTCTGGATTCAGGTCTCCTCGCGACCTTAATCCAAATTCAACATTTCTGCTCTCGCTGAATGTTACTTCTTTCAATTTCTACCTCAGCTCATGCTGAGGTTTATTTTACAAATTCTGGATTTAGGTCTCCTCGCGACCTTAATCCAAATTCAAAATTTCAGGTCTCGCTGAATATTTCTTTATTCAATTTCTACCTCAGCTCACGCTGAGGTTCATTTTACAAATTCTGGATTCAGGTTTCCTCGCGACCTTAACCCAAATTCAACATTTCAGCTCTCGCTGAATATTACTTCATTCAATTTCTACCTCAGCTCATGCTGAGGTTCATTTTACAAATTCTGGATTTTGGTCTCCTCGCGACCTTAATCCAAATTTAAAATTTCAAGTCTCGCTGAATATTACTTTATTTAATTTCTACCTCAGCTCACGCTGAGGTTCATTTTACAAATTCTGGATTCAGGTCTCCTCGCGACCTTAATCCAAATTCAACATTTCTGCTCTCGCTGAATGTTACTTCTTTCAATTTCTACCTCAGCTCATGCTGAGGTTTATTTTACAAATTCTGGATTTAGGTCTCCTCGCGACCTTAATCCAAATTCAAAATTTCAGGTCTCGCTGAATATTTCTTTATTCAATTTCTACCTCAGCTCACGCTGAGGTTCATTTTACAAATTCTGGATTCAGGTTTCCTCGCGACCTTAACCCAAATTCAACATTTCAGCTCTCGCTGAATATTACTTCATTCAATTTCTACCTCAGCTCATGCTGAGGTTCATTTTACAAATTCTGGATTTTGGTCTCCTCGCGACCTTAATCCAAATTTAAAATTTCAAGTCTCGCTGAATATTACTTTATTTAATTTCTACCTCAGCTCACGCTGAGGTTCATTTTACAAATTCTGGATTCAGGTCTCCTCGCGACCTTAATCCAAATTCAACATTTTTGCTCTCTTGCTGAATATTACTTCATTCAATTTCTACCTCAACTTACGCTGAAGTTCATTTTACAAATTCTGGATTTAGGTCTCCTCGCGACCTTAATCCAAATTCAACATTTCAGGTCTCGCTGAATATTTCTTTATTCAATTTCTACCTCAGCTCACGCTGAGGTTCATTTTACAAATTCTGGATTCAGGTTTCCTCGCGACCTTAACCCAAATTCAACATTTCAGCTCTCGCTGAATATTACTTCATTCAATTTCTACCTCAGCTCATGCTGAGGTTCATTTTACAAATTCTGGATTCAGGTTTCCTCGCGACCTTAACCCAAATTCAACATTTCAGCTCTCGCTGAATATTACTTCATTCAATTTCTACCTCAGCTCATGCTGAGGTTCATTTTACAAATTCTGGATTCAGGTCTCCTCGCGACCTTAATCCAAATTCAACATTTTTGCTCTCTTGCTGAATATTACTTCATTCAGTTTCTACCTCAACTTACGCTGAGGTTCATTTTACAAATTCTGGATTTAGGTCTCCTCGCGACCTTAATCCAAATTCAACATTTCAGCTCTCGCTGAATATTACTTCATTCAATTTCTACCTCAACTTATGCTGAGGTTCATTTTACAAATTCTGGATTTAGGTCTCCTCGCGACTTTAATCCAAATTCAAAATTTCAGGTCTCGCTTAATATTACTTTATTCAATTTCTACCTCAACTCATGCTGAGGTTCATTTTATAAATTCTAGATTCAGGTCTCTTCGCGACCTTAATCCAAATTCAACATTTCTGCTCTCTCGCTGAATATTACTTCATTCAATTTGTACCTCAGCTCATGCTAAGGTTTATTTTACAAATTCTGGATTTAGGTCTCCTCACGACCTTAATCCAAATTCAAAATTTTAGGTCTCGCTGAATATTACTTTATTCAATTTCTACCTCAGCTCACGCTGAGGTTCATTTTACAAATTCTGGATTCAGGTCTCCTCGCGACCTTAATCCAAATTCAACATTTTTGCTCTCTTGCTGAATATTACTTCATTCAATTTCTACCTCAACTTACGCTGAAGTTCATTTTACAAATTCTGGATTTAGGTCTCCTCGCGACCTTAATCCAAATTCAACATTTCAGGTCTCGCTGAATATTTCTTTATTCAATTTCTACCTCAGCTCACGCTGAGGTTCATTTTACAAATTCTGGATTCAGGTTTCCTCGCGACCTTAACCCAAATTCAACATTTCAGCTCTCGCTGAATATTACTTCATTCAATTTCTACCTCAGCTCATGCTGAGGTTCATTTTACAAATTCTGGATTCAGGTTTCCTCGCGACCTTAACCCAAATTCAACATTTCAGCTCTCGCTGAATATTACTTCATTCAATTTCTACCTCAGCTCATGCTGAGGTTCATTTTACAAATTCTGGATTCAGGTCTCCTCGCGACCTTAATCCAAATTCAACATTTTTGCTCTCTTGCTGAATATTACTTCATTCAGTTTCTACCTCAACTTACGCTGAGGTTCATTTTACAAATTCTGGATTTAGGTCTCCTCGCGACCTTAATCCAAATTCAACATTTCAGCTCTCGCTGAATATTACTTCATTCAATTTCTACCTCAACTTATGCTGAGGTTCATTTTACAAATTCTGGATTTAGGTCTCCTCGCGACTTTAATCCAAATTCAAAATTTCAGGTCTCGCTTAATATTACTTTATTCAATTTCTACCTCAACTCATGCTGAGGTTCATTTTATAAATTCTAGATTCAGGTCTCTTCGCGACCTTAATCCAAATTCAACATTTCTGCTCTCTCGCTGAATATTACTTCATTCAATTTGTACCTCAGCTCATGCTAAGGTTTATTTTACAAATTCTGGATTTAGGTCTCCTCACGACCTTAATCCAAATTCAAAATTTTAGGTCTCGCTGAATATTACTTTATTCAATTTCTACCTCAGCTCACGCTGAGGTTCATTTTACAAATTCTGGATTCAGGTCTCCTCGCGACCCTAATCCAAATTCAACATTTCAGCACTCCCTGAATATTACTTCATTCAATTTCTACCTCAACTTACGCTGAGGTTCATTTTACAAATTCTGGATTTAGGTCTCCTCGCGACTTTAATCAAAATTCAAAATTTCAGGTCTCGCTTAATATTACTATATTCAATTTCTACCTCAACTCACGCTGAGGTTCATTTTATAAATTCTAGATTCAGGTCTCTTCGCGACCTTAATCCAAATTCAACATTTCTGCTCTCGCTGAATATTACTTCATTCAATTTCTACCTCAGCTCATGCTGAGGTTTATTTTACAAATTCTGGATTTAGGTCTCCTCGCGACCCTAATCCAAATTCAAAATTTCAGGTCTCGCTGAATATTTCTTTATTCAATTTCTACCTCAGCTCACGCTGAGGTTCATTTTACAAATTCTGGATTCAGGTCTCCTCGCGACCTTAATCCAAATTCAACATTTCTGCTCTCGCTGAATGTTACTTCATTCAATTTCTACCTCAGCTCATGCTGTGGTTTATTTTACAAATTCTGGATTTAGGTCTCCTCGCGACCTTAATCCAAATTCAAAATTTCAGGTCTCACTGAATATTTCTTTATTCAATTTCTACCTCAGCTCACGCTGAGGTTCATTTTACAAATTCTGGATTCAGGTCTCCTCGCGACCTTAATCCAAATTCAACATTTTTGCTCTCTTGCTGAATATTACTTCATTCAATTTCTACCTCAACTTACGCTGAGGTTCATTTTACAAATTCTAGATTTAGGTCTCCTCGCGACCTTAATCCAAATTCAACATTTCAGCTCTCGCTGAATATTACTTCATTCAATTTCTACCTCAACTTATGCTGAGGTTCATTTTACAAATTCTGGATTTAGGTCTCCTCGCGACTTTAATCCAAATTCAAAATTTCAGGTCTCGCTTAATATTACTTTATTCAATTTCTACCTCAACTCACGCTGAGGTTCATTTTATAAATTCTAGATTCAGGTCTCTTCGCGACCTTAATCCAAATTCAACATTTCTGCTCTCGCTGAATATTACTTCATTCAATTTCTACCTCAGCTCATGCTGAGGTTTATTTTACAAATTCTGGATTTAGGTGTCCTCGCGACCTTAATCCAAATTCAAAATTTTAGGTCTCGCTGAATATTACTTTATTCAATTTCTAACTCAGCTCACGCTGAGGTTCATTTTACAAATTCTGGATTCAGGTCTCCTCGCGACCCTAATCTTAATTCAACATTTCAGCTCTCCCTGAATATTACTTCATTCAATTTCTACCTCAACTTACGCTGAGGTTCATTTTACAAATTCTGGATTTAGGTCTCCTCGCGACTTTAATCAAAATTCAAAATTTCAGGTCTCGCTTAATATTACTTTATTCAATTTCTACCTCAACTCACGCTGAGGTTCATTTTATAAATTCGAGATTCAGGTCTCTTCGCGACCTTAATCCAAATTCAACATTTCTGCTCTCGCTGAATATTACTTCATTCAATTTCTACCTCAGCTCATGCTGAGGTTTATTTACAAATTCTGGATTTAGGTCTCCTCGCGACCCTAATCCAAATTCAAAATTTCAGGTCTCGCTGAATATTTCTTTATTCAATTTCTACCTCAGCTCACGCTGAGGTTCATTTTACAAATTCTGGATTCAGGTCTCCTCGCGACCTTAATCCAAATTCAACATTTCTGCTCTCGCTGAATGTTACTTCATTCAATTTCTACCTCAGCTCATGCTGAGGTTTATTTTACAAATTCTGGATTTAGGTCTCCTCGCGACCTTAATCCAAATTCAAAATTTCAGGTCTCGCTGAATATTTCTTTATTCAATTTCTACCTCAGCTCACGCTGAGGTTCATTTTACAAATTCTGGATTCAGGTCTCCTCGCGACCTTAATCCAAATTCAACATTTCTGCTCTCGCTGAATGTTACTTCATTCAATTTCTACCTTAACTTACGTTGTGGTTCATTTTACAAATTCTTGATTGAGGTCTCCTCGTGACCTTAATAACAATTCAATATTTCAGCTCTCAATGAATATGTAATGCCCCGTAAATTCCATACGTTCTAAAAAGTTTAAAGTTAATTAAATAAATGGCTTTGCACGCCTAAGTTTAGGGTTAGAGCGTACAAAAAAATTCTTAGTTTGTAAACTAAGAACGGAAAACTGTTTAATTTTACGTTTACAAAATTGCAATACGAACACGCCGAGAAAGTTTGTTTTTACGTTTTTCCGGACGAAACTCGGACTTGTCGTCCCGAGTTTTTGTCAAAATAAATTTTATAAATTTATTTTCTAATTAAGTTCATACATTAGAATTTTCAAGTCAAATCGAATCGCGACGGTTTTTGTACCGAACAACGTCTTCGTCGTTCGTTTTTCCATAACGTCGGATCGCGCCGGAAACACCCGTAACCCTCCAAATTTCTGCATGGACAGCCGCCACCTCACCTTAATTAGGTGTCAACATGCATGTGTTGACTTAACTAAATGTTGACACCTAAACTATATTTTACACATTTTCAACCATTAATCATTAAAGCAAAAAAAAACTAAGACAAAACAATTTTTTTTTTCTCTCATCTCTCTCTATCTCACGGCAGCACACACACACACACCACTCTCTCTCCATCTTCATCTTGTTCTTCACCATTGAAGACATCTTCAAAGCTTGAAGAACACACACAAGTTATCAATCCATCCATTCAACCTCTTAAGTCCTTTGTTAATTCTCTAGGTAATGATCTCCTCTCCATTTCTATCCATTTAGATTTCTTTTCTTTTCTTTTCCATCATGTTCGAATTTTTAAGGTATGGGGATAGATGATTTGATCTTAGAACAATGTAATTAGATATGTTAGATATGATAATTATGGATTCATGTTTAGTAGATGCTTAATTAGTGTTTGGAATGAAAAGGGATTGAAAGCCCTATGTTATTATGAAATTCAATTAGGGTTTGAATTATAAATTAGGGTTTTTTTTTACATGTTAGTTGTTTTTTGGAATTGCAATTGATTAATAGTTGTTATAATAGGTTGATTAGTGAATATATGTTGTTAATTGGGGTAGAAAATCAATCCTTTAACATATGCTTAAAACCAGAAATTTATAGAATAATTAGGAGTTTATACATGCTTGATAAAAGTGATGAATTGTTAATGGAATTATAATACAAATCATACTAGTTGATTATAGAAGTTAATTGGAATTTTTCTAAAAATGTTTAATGAAATGTAAGAGACTAAAATAACCTTATAAACTGAGTTATAAAGATGTTAAGATGTGTTTGCATGCATGAAAATGATTCAAGTTAGATATAGTTTAGCGTCGTAAAATTTGAACGAAAATCGACGACTTTTGAAAAATCGCGTAAGAGACGAATATCTAGTTGTAACTGAAAATCAAGAAGTCGGATGAGAATTCTAATATGATATTATTGTTTGTAATGAAATTTAGAACATCTTTCTAGTTGACATCATAAGCATCCGAGTCGATATAATATGGGTTATAGTTGTAATCGAGAAATAGAATGCGTTTGGATTTTCTTTGTTGGTTTAGTAATTGATAGTTGAAATCCGACGTTAGAACGTCGTGCTTTTGAGTAAGTTGAAAAAGAGTTTGTCACGTACGGAGGTACGTGATGACTGCTTTAGAGTCCAGTTTCTAAAAAAAGTTGATTACGAGAATTTAAAACGAGCCTAAAACGTTATACGGCGAACTTATCAATCAATTAGGGTTTCCACGGCAGTTTTGCGACCCTCGCCGGAAACTGTTATAACTTCCAGCTCGTTTATCAGATTTGTGATCCATAAATTGGAGCGCGAACTAGACTTCCTAAGCTTTCTAATGGTACAGGGCTCACCCCCTGTTTCCAAATCCTCTGTTCTGGACAGCCTCCAGAGTTACTGGACTGTGCAGTGAATTTTCAGTTTCTTGTTTTCTAAGTTGTTTAGTTCACAACTTAGCTTCTTTCAATCGTTTAAGCCGTTTTTATCTATCGAACATCTACCTACTGACCCTAGAGTCAAGTATAGGACCTTGAGTGATGAAAACTAGTCGAGATCATATATTTTATCCTTTCATTAAAGAAGTAATAAACGAGAACTTTCATAAGTCGTGAAATGAGCTATAAAGTAAATCGCCTAAGTTGATCCTTTCCAACTTAGTTTCTTTTAATCTTTAAAATCGTATTAAGATATCGACTACCTTCTCTACTGACCCGAGAGTCGAGTATGAGAGCTTCCGAGTTCTAAACGAGATTGGTACGAATCTCGTTTCCCGTTTAAGTAAAACGAATTAATTAAGCGTGCAAATGCCTAAAGAATAAAACAACTTAAACCTTCTTCGATTCTTTTTAATCGATTATCGTTACGACCCGTTCTTAAGTATATTTATTTTACGATGAAGGAGGAAGCCAACTGTGAAGAAAGGACGAAAGATCCGAAGTTGGAAGCGTTTGCTTTAAGTTCTGTATTTAGAAGGTGGGCTTTTATCTATACCAAATAAAATGTGGGTTTTTCCACAACTCAAAAGTATTATTTATCGCTTTGATAATTGTGTTTTCAAAGTGATAATCTTGGCATAAACTGTTTCAACTATTTTATGTGAGTTCTCTTGTACCTATCTAAGTTAACATTCGTGTTTTCCAGATTTTTGAGTTAACATTCGGGTTTTCCAGATTAACTAACGATCGGCTCTGAGTTAGCTGCTAAGTGCTTTCCAGAGTTAGTGCACTTTGTAACCTGTGGTGTATGTGATATCCTGTTGAGGGGTAGCCAGCCACGGTGAATTAGTTTAGGTCAAGATTGAACATAGCATACTCTAAAAAATGCTTGTGCAAGCTGCTTTATACAAATCAGTCAGAAAATGTTTAGTAGGCACGGGTCCTTTCAACAAAACCCCGATGCGCTACGGTGATAAAATGCCAGATTATTTATACTTATGATTATGATTTCGGCATCGTGCCCACTAAGTAAGTTTGTACTTAGCCCTGCATTGTTTTCTAAATGTGCAGGTTGAAGCGACGGTGAGCGGCGACGGTTGATGTTGAGTTGAAAGATAGGATGCTTTAGTTAGAACTCTTCCGCTGCAGAACTCTAAATCTTTCCAAACACACCTTCTGAACAATACACTGTAGTTAAGTCTTTAATTTTGAACTTAATCTCTTTTGTGTATTTTGTCGAGTAATCACTCGTGATTAACTCTTTCTTATTTATATTCAAGTCTTATTCATGTTTTAATGATGTCTTTTCATGTATGTTTAATCGGTTAGCCCCCTTCTTCCCCGCTTCTTTAATCCAACCCCAGTCGCACCCCGGCTTCTGCCGTCCCTCGGGATTTCGGGCTGTGACAAAATATTACTTCATTCAATTTCTACCTAAGCTCAGGCTGAGGTTCATTTTACAAATTCTGGATTTAGGTCTCCTCGCAACCTTAATCCAAATTCAAAATTTCAGGTCCCGCTGAATATTACTTTATTCAATTTCTACCTCAGCTCACGCTTAGGTTCATTTTACAAATTATGGATTCAGGTCTCCTCGCGACCTTAATCCAAATTCAACATTTCTGCTCTCGCTGAATGTTACTTCATTCAATTTCTACCTCAACTTACGTTGTGGTTCATTTTACAAATTCTTGATTGAGGTCTCCTCGTGACCTTAATCAACATTCAATATTTCAGCTCTCGATGAATATTACTTCATTCAATTTCTACCTTAGCTCAGGCTGAGGTTCATTTTACAAATTCTGGATTTAGGTCTTCTCGCAACCTTAATCCAAATTCAAAATTTCAGGTCCCACTAAATATTACTTTATTCAATTTCTACCTCAGCTCACGCTGAGGTTCATTTTACAAATTATAGATTCAGGTCTCCTCGCGACCTTAATCCAAATTCAAAATTTCAGGTCTCGCTGAATATTACTTTGTTCAATTTCTACCTCAGCTCACGCTGAGGTTCATTTTACAAATTCTGGATTCAGGTGTCCTCGCGACCTTAATCCAAATTCAACATTTCTGCTCTCGGTGAATGTTACTTCATTCAATTTCTACCTCAACTTATGTTGTGGTTCATTTTACAAATTCTAGATTGAGGTCTCCTCGTGACCTTAACCAACATTCAATATTTCAGCTCTCGATGAATATTACTTCATTCAATTTCTACCTCAGCTCTGGCTGAGGTTCATTTTACAAATTCTGGATTTAGGTCTTCTCACAACCTTAATCCAAATTCAAAATTTCAGGTCCCACTGAATATTACTTTATTCAATTTCTACCTCAGCTCACGCTGAGGTTCATTTTACAAATTATGGATTCAGGTCTCCTCGCGACCTTAATCCAAATTCAATATTTCTGCTCTCGCTGAATATTACTTCATTCAATTTCTACCTAAGCTTATGCTGAGGTTAATTTTACAAATTATGGATTCAGGTCTCCTCGCGATCTTAATCCAAATTCAATATTTCTGCTCTCGCTGAATATTACTTCATTCAATTTCTACCTAAGCTCATGCTGAGGTTCATTTTACAAATCATGGATTCAGGTCTACTCGCGACCTTAATCCAAATTCAACATTTCTGCTCTCGTAGAATATTACTTCATTAAATTTCTACCTCAGCTCATGCTGATGTTCATTTTACAAATTCAACATTTCAGCTCTCGCTGAATATTACTTCATTCAATTTCTACCTCAACTTACGCTAAAGTTCATTTTAATAATTCTGGATTTAAGTCTCCTCGCGACCTTAATTCAAATTCAAAAATTCAGGTCTCGCTTAGTATTACTTTATTCAATTTCTACCTCAGCTCACGCTGAGGATCATTTTACAAATTCTGGATTAACCTCTCCTCGCGACCTTAATCCAAATTCAACATTTCTGCTCTCGTTGAATATTACTTTATTCAATTTCTACCTCAGCTCATGCCGATGTTCATTTTACAAATTCTGGATTTAGGTCTCCTCGCGACCTTTATCCAAATTCAAAAATTCAGGTCTCGCTTAATTTTACTTTATTCAATTTCTACCTCAGCTCACGCTGAGATTCATTTTACAAATTATGGATTCAGGTCTCCTCGCAACCTTAATCCAAATTCAACATTTTTGCTCTCGCTGAATGTTACTTCATTCAATTTCTACCTCAACTTACGTTGTGGTTCATTTTACAAATTCTAGATTCAGGTCTCCTCGCAACCTTAATCCAAATTCAACATTTCAGCTCTCGCTGAATATTACTTCATTCAATTTCTACCTCAACTTACGCTGAGGTTCATTTTACAAATTCTGGATTTAAGTCTCCTCGCGACCTTAATCCAAATTAAAAAATTCAGGTCTCACTTAATATTACTTTATTCTATTTCTACCTCAGCTCACGCTGAGGATCATTTTACAAATTCTGGATTCAGCTCTCCTCGCGACCTTAATCCAAATTCAACATTTCTACTCTCGTTGAATATTACTTCATTCAATTTCTACCTCAGCTCATGCCGATGTTCATTTTACAAATTCTGGATTTAGGTCTTCTCGCGACCTTTATCTAAATTCAAAAATTCAGGTCTCGCTTAATTTTACTTTATTCAATTTCTACCTCAGCTCACGCTGAGGTTCATTTTACAAATTATGGATTCAGGTCTCCTCGCAACCTTAATCCAAATTCAACATTTTTGCTCTCGCTGAATGTTACTTCATTCAATTTCTACCTCAACTTACGTTGTGGTTCATTTTACAAATTCTTGATTGATGTCTCCTCGTGACCTTAATCAACATTCAATATTTCAGCTCTCGACGAATATTACTTCATTCAATTTCTACCTCAGCTCATGCTGAGGTTCATTTTACAAATTCTGGATTTAGGTCACCTCGCAACCTTAATCCAAATTCAAAATTTCAGATATCGCTGAATATTTCTTTATTCAATTTCTACCTTAGCTCACGCTGAGGTTCATTTTACAAATTCTGGATTCAGGTCTCCTCGCGACCTTAATCCAAATTCAACATTTCTGCTCTCGCTGAATATTACTTCATTCAATTTCTACCTAAACTTACGCTGAGGTTCATTTTACAAATTCTGGATTTCAGTCTCCTCGCGAGCTTAATCCAAATTCAAAAATTCAGGTCTCGCTTAATATTACTTTATTCAATTTCTACCTCAGCTCACGCTGAGGTTCATTTTACAAATTTTGGATTCAGGTCTCCTCACGACCTTAATCCAAATTCAACATTTCTGCTCTCGCTGAATATTACTTCATTCAATTTCTACCTAAGCTCATGCTGAGGTTCATTTTACTAATTCTGGATTTAGGTCTCCTCATGACCTTAATCCAAATTCAAAATTTCTCATCTCACTGAATATTACTTTATTCAATTTCTACCACAGCTCCCGCTGAGGTTCATTTTACAAATTCTAGATTTAGGTCTCCTCGCAACCTTAATCCAAATTCAAAATTTCAGGTCTCGCTGAATATTACTTTATTCAATTTCTACCTCAGCTCACGCTGAGGTTCATTTTACAAATTCTGGATTCAGGTCTCCTCGCGACCTTAATCAGAATTCAACATTTCTGCTCTCGCTGAATGTTACTTCATTCAATTTCTACCTCAACTTACGCTGAGGTTCATTTTAAAAATTCTGGATTTAGGTCTCCTCGCGACCTTAATCAAAATTCAAAAATTCAGGTCTCGCTTAATATTACTTTATTCAATTTCTACCTCAGCTCACGCTAAAATAAATTTTACAAATTCTGGATTCAGCTCCCCTCGCGCCCTTAATCCAAATTCAACATTTTTGCTCTCGCTGAATATTACTTCATACAATTTCTACCTAAGGTCATGCTGAGGTTCATTTTACAAATTCTGGGTTTCGGTCTCCTCGCGACCTTAATCCAAATTCAAAATTTCAGGTCTCGCTGAATATTACTTTACTCAATTTGTACCTCAGCTCCCGCTGTTGTTCATTTTACAAATTCTGGATTCAGGTCTCCTCGCGACCTTAATCCAAATTCAACATTTCTGCTCTCGCTGAATATTACTTCATTCAATTTCTACCTCAGCTCATGTTGAGGTTCATTTTACAAATTCTGGATTTAGGTCTCCTCGCGACCTTAATCCAAATTCAAAATTTCAAGTCTCGCAGAATATTACTTTATTCAATTTCTACCTCAGCTCCCGCTGAGGTTCATTTTACAAATTCTGGATTCAGGTCTCCTCGCGACCTTAATCCAAATTCGACATTTCTGCTCTCGCTGAATGTTACTTCATTCAATTTCTACCTCAACTTACGTTGTGGTTCATTTTACAAATTCCTAATTGAGGTCTCCTCGTGACCTTAATCCAAATTCAAAAATTCAGGTCTCGCTTAATATTACTTTATTCAATTTCTACCTCAGCTCACGCTAAAATACATTTTACAAATTCTGGATTCAGCTCCCCTCGCGCCCTTAATCCAAATTCAACATTTCTGCTCTCGCTGAATATTACTTCATACAATTTCTACCTAAGGTCATGCTGAGGTTCATTTTACAAATTCTGGGTTTAGGTCTCCTCGCGACCTTAATCCAAATTCAAAATTTCAGGTCTCGCTGAATATTACTTTACTCAATTTGTACCTCAGCTCCCGCTGTTGTTCATTTTACAAATTCTGGATTCAGGTCTCCTCGCGACCTTAATCCAAATTCAACATTTCTGCTCTCGCTGAATATTACTTTATTCAATTTCTACCTCAGCTCATGCCGATGTTCATTTTACAAATTCTGGATTTAGGTCTTCTCGCGACCTTTATCCAAATTCAAAAATTCAGGTCTCGCTTAATTTTACTTTATTCAATTTCTACCTCAGCTCACGCTGAGGTTCATTTTACAAATTATGGATTCAGGTCTCCTCGCAACCTTAATCCAAATTCAACATTTTTGCTCTCGCTGAATGTTACTTCATTCAATTTCTACCTCAACTTACGTTGTGGTTCATTTTACAAATTCTTGATTGATGTCTCCTCGTGACCTTAATCAACATTCAATATTTCAGCTCTCGACGAATATTACTTCATTCAATTTCTACCTCAGCTCATGCTGAGGTTCATTTTACAAATTCTGGATTTAGGTCACCTCGCAACCTTAATCCAAATTCAAAATTTCAGATATCGCTGAATATTTCTTTATTCAATTTCTACCTTAGCTCACGCTGAGGTTCATTTTACAAATTCTGGATTCAGGTCTCCTCGCGACCTTAATCCAAATTCAACATTTCTGCTCTCGCTGAATATTACTTCATTCAATTTCTACCTAAACTTACGCTGAGGTTCATTTTACAAATTCTGGATTTCAGTCTCCTCGCGAGCTTAATCCAAATTCAAAAATTCAGGTCTCGCTTAATATTACTTTATTCAATTTCTACCTCAGCTCACGCTGAGGTTCATTTTACAAATTTTGGATTCAGGTCTCCTCACGACCTTAATCCAAATTCAACATTTCTGCTCTCGCTGAATATTACTTCATTCAATTTCTACCTAAGCTCATGCTGAGGTTCATTTTACTAATTCTGGATTTAGGTCTCCTCATGACCTTAATCCAAATTCAAAATTTCTCATCTCACTGAATATTACTTTATTCAATTTCTACCACAGCTCCCGCTGAGGTTCATTTTACAAATTCTAGATTTAGGTCTCCTCGCAACCTTAATCCAAATTCAAAATTTCAGGTCTCGCTGAATATTACTTTATTCAATTTCTACCTCAGCTCACGCTGAGGTTCATTTTACAAATTCTGGATTCAGGTCTCCTCGCGACCTTAATCAGAATTCAACATTTCTGCTCTCGCTGAATGTTACTTCATTCAATTTCTACCTCAACTTACGCTGAGGTTCATTTTAAAAATTCTGGATTTAGGTCTCCTCGCGACCTTAATCAAAATTCAAAAATTCAGGTCTCGCTTAATATTACTTTATTCAATTTCTACCTCAGCTCACGCTAAAATAAATTTTACAAATTCTGGATTCAGCTCCCCTCGCGCCCTTAATCCAAATTCAACATTTTTGCTCTCCCTGAATATTACTTCATACAATTTCTACCTAAGGTCATGCTGAGGTTCATTTTACAAATTCTGGGTTTCGGTCTCCTCGCGACCTTAATCCAAATTCAAAATTTCAGGTCTCGCTGAATATTACTTTACTCACTTTGTACCTCAGCTCCCGCTGTTGTTCATTTTACAAATTCTGGATTCAGGTCTCCTCGCGACCTTAATCCAAATTCAACATTTCTGCTCTCGCTGAATATTACTTCATTCAATTTCTACCTCAGCTCATGTTGAGGTTCATTTTACAAATTCTGGATTTAGGTCTCCTCGCGACCTTAATCCAAATTCAAAATTTCAAGTCTCGCAGAATATTACTTTATTCAATTTCTACCTCAGCTCCCGCTGAGGTTCATTTTACAAATTCTGGATTCAGGTCTCCTCGCGACCTTAATCCAAATTCGACATTTCTGCTCTCGCTGAATGTTACTTCATTCAATTTCTACCTCAACTTACGTTGTGGTTCATTTTACAAATTCCTAATTGAGGTCTCCTCGTGACCTTAATCAACATTCAATATTTCAGGTCTCGATGAATATTACTTCATTCAATTTCTACCTCAGCTCACGCTGAGTTTCATTTTACAAATTCTGGATTTAGGTCTCCTCATGACCTTAATCCAAATTCAAAATTTCTCATCTCACTGAATATTACTTTATTCAATTTCTACCTCAGCTCCCGCTGAGGTTCATTTTACAAATTCTGGATTTAGGTCTCCTCGCAACCTTAATCCAAATTCAAAATTTCAGGTCTCGCTGAATATTACTTTATTCAATTTCTACCTCAGCTCACGCTGAGGTTCATTTTACAAATTCTGGATTCAGGTCTCCTCGCGACCTTAATCAGAATTCAACATTTCTGCTCTCGCTGAATGTTACTTCATTCAATTTCTACCTCAACTTACGCTGAGGTTCATTTTAAAAATTCTGGATTTAGGTCTCCTCGCGACCTTAATCCAAATTCAAAAATTCAGGTCTCGCTTAATATTACTTTATTCAATTTCTACCTCAGCTCACGCTAAAATACATTTTACAAATTCTGGATTCAGCTCCCCTCGCGCCCTTAATCCAAATTCAACATTTCTGCTCTCGCTGAATATTACTTCATACAATTTCTACCTAAGGTCATGCTGAGGTTCATTTTACAAATTCTGGGTTTAGGTCTCCTCGCGACCTTAATCCAAATTCAAAATTTCAGGTCTCGCTGAATATTACTTTACTCAATTTGTACCTCAGCTCCCGCTGTTGTTCATTTTACAAATTCTGGATTCAGGTCTCCTCGCGACCTCAATCCAAATTAACCATTTCTGCTCTCGCTGAATATTACTTCATTCAATTTCTACCTCAGCTCATGTTGAGGTTCATTTTACAAATTCTGGATTCAGGTCTCCTCGCGACCTTAATCCAAATTCAACATTTCTGCTCTCGCTGAATATTACTTCATTCAATTTCTACCTCAGCTCATGTTGAGGTTCATTTTACAAATTCTGGATTTAGGTCTCCTCGCGACCTTAATCCAAATTCAAAATTTCAAGTCTCGCAGAATATTACTTTATTCAATTTCTACCTCAGCTCCCGCTGAGGTTCATTTTACAAATTCTGGATTCAGGTCTCCTCGCGACCTTAATCCAAATTCGACATTTCTGCTCTCGCTGAATGTTACTTCATTCAATTTCTACCTCAACTTACGTTGTGGTTCATTTTACAAATTCCTAATTGAGGTCTCCTCGTGACCTTAATCAACATTCAATATTTCAGGTCTCGATGAATATTACTTCATTCAATTTCTACCTCAGCTCACGCTGAGTTTCATTTTACAAATTCTGGATTTAGGTCTCCTCATGACCTTAATCCAAATTCAAAATTTCTCATCTCACTGAATATTACTTTATTCAATTTCTACCTCAGCTCCCGCTGAGGTTCATTTTACAAATTCTGGATTTAGGTCTCCTCGCAACCTTAATCCAAATTCAAAATTTCAGGTCTCGCTGAATATTACTTTATTCAATTTCTACCTCAGCTCACGCTGAGGTTCATTTTACAAATTCTGGATTCAGGTCTCCTCGCGACCTTAATCAGAATTCAACATTTCTGCTCTCGCTGAATGTTACTTCATTCAATTTCTACCTCAACTTACGCTGAGGTTCATTTTAAAAATTCTGGATTTAGGTCTCCTCGCGACCTTAATCCAAATTCAAAATTTCAGGTCTCGCTGAATATTACTTTACTCAATTTGTACCTCAGCTCCCGCTGTTGTTCATTTTACAAATTCTGGATTCAGGTCTCCTCGCGACCTCAATCCAAATTCAACATTTCTGCTCTCGCTGAATATTACTTCATTCAATTTCTACCTCAGCTCATGTTGAGGTTCATTTTACAAATTCTGGATTTAGGTCTCCTCGCGACCTTAATCCAAATTCAAAATTTCAAGTCACGCAGAATATTACTTTATTCAATTTCTACCTCAGCTCCCGCTGAGTTTCATTTTACAAATTCTGGATTCAGGTCTCCTCGCGACCTTAATCCAAATTCGACATTTCTGCTCTCGCTGAATGTTACTTCATTCAATTTCTACCTCAACTTACGTTGTGGTTCATTTTACAAATTCCTAATTGAGGTCTCCTCGTGACCTTAATCAACATTCAATATTTCAGGTGTCGATGAATATTACTTCATTCAATTTCTACCTCAGCTCACGCTGAGGTTCATTTTACAAATTCTGGGTTTAGGTCTCCTCATGACCTTAATCCAAATTCAAAATTTCTCATCTCACTGAATATTACTTTATTCAATTTCTACCTCAGCTCCCGGTGAGGTTCATTTTACAAATTCTGGATTTAGGTCTCCTCGCAACCTTAATCCAAATTCAAAATTTCAGGTCTCGCTGAATATTTCTTTATTCAATTTCTACCTCAGCTCACGCTGAGGTTCATTTTACAAATTCTGGATTCAGGTCTCCTCGCGACCTTAATCAGAATTCAACATTTCTGCTCTCGCTGAATGTTACTTCATTCAATTTCTACCTCAACTTACGCTGAGGTTCATTTTAAAAATTCTGGATTTAGGTCTCCTCGCGACCTTAATCCAAATTCAAAAATTCAGGTCTCGCTTAATATTACTTTATTCAATTTCTACCTCAGCTCACGCTAAAATACATTTTACAAATTCTGGATTCAGCTCCCCTCGCGCCCTTAATCCAAATTCAACATTTCTGCTCTCGCTGAATATTACTTCATACAATTTCTACCTAAGGTCATGCTGAGGTTCATTTTACAAATTCTGGGTTTAGGTCTCCTCGCGACCTTAATCCAAATTCAAAATTTCAGGTCTCGCTGAATATTACTTTACTCAATTTGTACCTCAGCTCCCGCTGTTATTCATTTTACAAATTCTGGATTCAGGTCTCCTCGCGACCTTAATCCAAATTCAACATTTCTGCTCTCGCTGAATATTACTTTATTCAATTTCTACCTCAGCTCATGCCGATGTTCATTTTACAAATTCTGGATTTAGGTCTTCTCGCGACCTTTATCCAAATTCAAAAATTCAGGTCTCGCTTAATTTTACTTTATTCAATTTCTACCTCAGCTCACGCTGAGGTTCATTTTACAAATTATGGATTCAGGTCTCCTCGCAACCTTAATCCAAATTCAACATTTTTGCTCTCGCTGAATGTTACTTCATTCAATTTCTACCTCAACTTACGTTGTGGTTCATTTTACAAATTCTTGATTGATGTCTCCTCGTGACCTTAATCAACATTCAATATTTCAGCTCTCGACGAATATTACTTCATTCAATTTCTACCTCAGCTCATGCTGAGGTTCATTTTACAAATTCTGGATTTAGGTCACCTCGCAACCTTAATCCAAATTCAAAATTTCAGGTATCGCAGAATATTTCTTTATTCAATTTCTACCTTAGCTCACGCTGAGGTTCATTTTACAAATTCTGGATTCAGGTCTCCTCGCGACCTTAATCCAAATTCAACATTTCTGCTCTCGCTGAATATTACTTCATTCAATTTCTACCTCAGCTCATGCCGATGTTCATTTTACAAATTCTGGATTTAGGTCTTCTCGCGACCTTTATCCAAATTCAAAAATTCAGGTCTCGCTTAATTTTACTTTATTCAATTTCTACCTCAGCTCACGCTGAGGTTCATTTTACAAATTATGGATTCAGGTCTCCTCGCAACCTTAATCCAAATTCAACATTTTTGCTCTCGCTGAATGTTACTTCATTCAATTTCTACCTCAACTTACGTTGTGGTTCATTTTACAAATTCTTGATTGATGTCTCCTCGTGACCTTAATCAACATTCAATATTTCAGCTCTCGACGAATATTACTTCATTCAATTTCTACCTCAGCTCATGCTGAGGTTCATTTTACAAATTCTGGATTTAGGTCACCTCGCAACCTTAATCCAAATTCAAAATTTCAGGTATCGCTGAATATTTCTTTATTCAATTTCTACCTTAGCTCACGCTGAGGTTCATTTTACAAATTCTGGATTCAGGTCTCCTCGCGACCTTAATCCAAATTCAACATTTCTGCTCTCGCTGAATATTACTTCATTCAATTTCTACCTCAGCTCATGCCGATGTTCATTTTACAAATTCTGGATTTAGGTCTTCTCGCGACCTTTATCCAAATTCAAAAATTCAGGTCTCGCTTAATTTTACTTTATTCAATTTCTACCTCAGCTCACGCTGAGGTTCATCTTACAAATTATGGATTCAGGTCTCCTCGCAACCTTAATCCAAATTCAACATTTTTGCTCTCGCTGAATGTTACTTCATTCAATTTCTACCTCAACTTACGTTGTGGTTCATTTTACAAATTCTTGATTGATGTCTCCTCGTGACCTTAATCAACATTCAATATTTCAGCTCTCGACGAATATTACTTCATTCAATTTCTACCTCAGCTCATGCTGAGGTTCATTTTACAAATTCTGGATTTAGGTCACCTCGCAACCTTAATCCAAATTCAAAATTTCAGGTATCGCTGAATATTTCTTTATTCAATTTCTACCTTAGCTCACGCTGAGGTTCATTTTACAAATTCTGGATTCAGGTCTCCTCGCGACCTTAATCCAAATTCAACATTTCTGCTCTCGCTGAATATTACTTCATTCAATTTCTACCTAAGCTCATGCTGAGGTTCATTTTACTAATTCTGGATTTAGGTCTCCTCATGACCTTAATCCAAATTCAAAATTTCTCATCTCACTGAATATTACTTTATTCAATTTCTACCTCAGCTCCCGCTGAGGTTCATTTTACAAATTCTGGATTTAGGTATCCTCGCAACCTTAATCCAAATTCAAAATTTCAGGTCTCGCTGAATATTACTTTATTCAATTTCTACCTCAGCTCACGCTGAGGTTCATTTTACAAATTCTGGATTCAGGTCTCCTCGCGACCTTAATCAGAATTCAACATTTCTGCTCTCGCTTAATGTTACTTCATTCAATTTCTACCTCAACTTACGCTGAGGTTCATTTTAAAAATTCTGGATTTAGGTCTCCTCGCGACCTTAATCCAAATTCAAAAATTCAGGTCTCGCTTAATATTAGTTTATTCAATTTCTACCTCAGCTCACGCTAAAATACATTTTACAAATTCTGGATTCAGCTCCCCTCGCGCCCTTAATCCAAATTCAACATTTCTGCTCTCGCTGAATATTACTTCATACAATTTCTACCTAAGGTCATGCTGAGGTTCATTTTACAAATTCTGGGTTTCGGTCTCCTCGCGACCTTAATCCAAATTCAAAATTTCAGGTCTCGCTGAATATTACTTTACTCACTTTGTACCTCAGCTCCCGCTGTTGTTCATTTTACAAATTCTGGATTCAGGTCTCCTCGCGACCTTAATCCAAATTCAACATTTCTGCTCTCGCTGAATATTACTTCATTCAATTTCTACCTCAGCTCATGTTGAGGTTCATTTTACAAATTCTGGATTTAGGTCTCCTCGCGACCTTAATCCAAATTCAAAATTTCAAGTCTCGCAGAATATTACTTTATTCAATTTCTACCTCAGCTCCCGCTGAGGTTCATTTTACAAATTCTGGATTCAGGTCTCCTCGCGACCTTAATCCAAATTCGACATTTCTGCTCTCGCTGAATGTTACTTCATTCAATTTCTACCTCAACTTACGTTGTGGTTCATTTTACAAATTCCTAATTGAGGTCTCCTCGTGACCTTAATCAACATTCAATATTTCAGGTCTCGATGAATATTACTTCATTCAATTTCTACCTCAGCTCACGCTGAGGTTCATTTTACAAATTCTGGATTCAGGTTTCCTCGCGACCTTAATCCAAATTCAACATTTCTGCTCTCGCTAAACATTACTTCATTCAATTTCTACCTAAGCTCATGCTGAGGTTCATTTTACTAATTCTGGATTTAGGTCTCCTCATGACCTTAATCCAAATTCAAAATTACTCGTCTCACTGAATATTACTTTATTCAATTTCTACCTTAGCTCCCGCTGAGGTTCATTTTACAAATTCTGGATTTAGGTCTCCTCGCGACCTTAATCCAAATTCAAAATTTCAGGTCTCGCTGAATATTACTTTATTCAATTTCTACCTCAGCTCACGCTGAGGTTCATTTTACAAATTCTGGATTCAGGTCTCCTCGCGACCTTAATCAGAATTCAACATTTCTGCTCTCGCTGAATGTTACTTCATTCAATTTCTACCTCAACTTACGCTGAGGTTCATTTTAAAAATTCTGGATTTAGGTCTCCTCGCGACCTTAATCCAAATTAAAAAATTCAGGTCTCGCTTAATATTACTTTATTCAATTTCTACCTTAGCTCACGCTAAAATACATTTTACAAATTCTGGATTCAGCTCTCCTCGCGCCCTTAATCCAAATTCAACATTTCTGCTCTCGCTGAATATTACTTCATACAATTTCTACCTAAGGTCATGCTGAGGTTCATTTTACAAATTCTGGGTTTAGGTCTCCTCGCGACCTTAATCCAAATTCAAAATTTCAGGTCTCGCTGAATATTACTTTACTCAATTTCTACCTCAGCTCCCGCTGAGGTTCATTTTACAAATTCTGGATTCAGGTCTCCTCGCGACCTTAATCCAAATTCAAAATTTCAAGTCTCGCTGAATATTACTTTATTCAATTTCTACCTTAGCTCCCGCTGAGGTTCATTTTACAAATTCTGGATTCAGGTCTCCTCGCGACCTTAATCCAAATTCGACATTTCTGCTCTCGCTGAATGTTACTTCATTCAATTTCTACCTCAACTTACGTTGTGGTTTATTTTACAAATTCCTAATTGAGGTCTCCTCGTGACCTTAATCAACATTCAATATATCAGGTCTCGATGAATATTACTTCATTCAAATTTTACCTCAGGTCACGCTGAGGTTCATTTTACAAATTCTGGATTCAGGTTTCCTCGCGACCTTAATCCAAATTCAACATTTCTGCTCTCGCTAAATATTACTTCATTCAATTTCTACCTCAACTCATGCTGAGGTTCATTTTACAAATTCTGGATTTAGGTCTCCTAGCGACCTTAATCCAAATTCAAAATTTCAAGTCTCGCTGAATATTACTTTATTTAATTTCAAAATCAGGTCACGCTGAGGTTCGTTTTACAAATTCTGGATTCAGGTCTCCTCGCGACCTTAATCCAAATTCAACATTTCAGCTCTCGCTGAATATTACTTCATTCAATTTCTACCTCAACTTACGCTGAGGTTCATTTTACAAATTCTGGATTTAGGTCTCGTCGCGACCTTAATCCAAATTAAAAATTTCAGGTTTCGCTGAATTTTACTTTATTGAATTTCTACCTCAGCTCACGCTGAGGTTCATTTTACAAATTCTGGATTCAGTTCTCCTCGCGACCTTAATCCAAATTCGACATTTCTGCTCTCGCTGAATGTTACTTCATTCAATTTCTACCTCAACTTACGTTGTGGTTCATTTTACAAATTCCTAATTGAGGTCTCCTCGTGACCTTAATCAACATTCAATATTTCAGGTCTCGGTGAATATTACTTCATTCATTTTCTACCTCAGCTCACGCTGAGGTTCATTTTACAAATTATGGATTCAGGTCTCCTCGCGACCTTAATCCAAATTTAACATTTCTGCTCTCGCTGAATATTACTTCATTCAATTTCTACCTCAGCTAATGCTGAGGTAAATTTTACAAATTCTGGATTTAGATCTCCTCGCAACCTTAATCCAAATTCAAAATTTCAGGTCTCGCTGAATATTTCTTTATTCAATTTATACCTCTGCTCACGCTGAGGTTCGTTTTACAAATTCTGGATTCAGGTCTCCTCGCGACCTTAATCGACATTCAACATTTTTGCTCTCGCTGAATATTACTTCATTCAATTTCTACCTCAGCTCAAGCTGAGGTTCATTTTACAAATTCTGGATTTAGGTCTCCACGCGACCTTAATCCAAATTCAAAATTTCAAGTCTCGCTGAATATTACTTTTTTTAATTTTTACCTCAGCTTACGCTGAGGTTCATTTTACAAATTCTGGATTCAGGTCTCCACGCGACCTTTATCCAAATTCAACATTTTTACTCTCGTTGAATGTTACTTCATTCAATTTCTACCTCAACTTACGTTGTGGTTCATTTTACAAATTCTTGATTGAGGTCTCCTCGTGACCTTAATCAACATTCAATATTTCAGCTCTCGATGAATATTACTTCATTCAATTTCTACCTAAGCTCAGGCTGAGGTTCATTTTACAAATTCTGGATTTAGGTCTCGTCGCGACCTTAATTAAAATTAAAAATTTCAGGTCCCGCTGAATATTACTTTATTCAATTACTACCTCAGCTCACGCTGAGGTTCATTTTACAAACGTGGTTATTGCGGCTACATACGGCAGAATAATGAATGGCGAACATGAAGAGAAGGAGCCCATTTTCCAGATCTGACTAATATCATTTTCTGCTCGTTATTCTTTTTAGATCTGGTGTTGTGAGGCTAGGAACAGTTGTTTGCGACAAAGGAAGCAAGTTGAAAATAGAAAACTCATGCCTTAGCCTAAGATTCCCACAGATGGCGCCAGATAATGATGTCAAAATCAACCCAACATCATCAAGAACATTCTCCACACAAGGAAAAGAGGAAATCGGTGTTTGCTCGCTGTGAATCGGAAGCCAGAGGTCACCGAGAGATACTCTAGTGTCACGTCGATATGTGTTAACCTGCAAACGAATGAACGTCAGGGGTCAGTTCCAGTGAACACCCTCCGAAGTTTAAGTCAGATTCATTCATTTTAGAAGATAATATTGTAGAGTGCGTGAGTGTTTTGTGTAGAGAAAATTGTGTGTAAGGAAATGAATAACTTCCCTCTTTATATGGAAATGAATATTGCTTAAAGGTTAAGCAGTAGATCCAAAGGTCCTTAGTAGCTAACTTTCCACGTGGCGAAATCTTATTGACTTACCTAAAAGTGATGTCAGAGTTGGTAGGAAAGATACGGGAGACCTGTCGAGGTCTCTTGGCAACGGGAGACCTGATCAGGTCTCTCATGCTACCTGATGCTAGCCAGGCCTCTAAACAAGTATACTAAGCTGTTTCTCAATATCTTAGCGAATTGTTTCTTTCTCAGGTCTCTAACTGAGGCCGGTTGCATTTATATTCTGTTACTTACTATGTGTGATCTCTTTATCTAGTCTTGGTTAGAGACCTAATGATTTTGTGCCACATCACCCAGACTCTTGACCTGTTCCACATATTTGGCCATTCTCTTCTCTTTGACCTCATAATTCCCTGAGACCTGTTGAATTACCAACTGAGAATCAGAGTGGATGGTGTCCTTCTGAGCTCCCAGCTCAGCTACCATCTACAGTCCCCTAACAAATGCCTCATACTCAGCTTCATTATTAGAGACTCTCAATTCAAATTTCAGCGCAAAGTTAAGCTCATTTTGGTCCGGTGTTATTATGACAATTCCTGCACCACACCCCTCGATTGTCTCCAATCCATCCACAAAGACTTTCCACTCAGGCCACTGTGTGGGCTAAGTTGTCTCCTGAATAAAATCTGCCAGGGCTTGTGCCTTAATGGTTGTATGCGGCTCAAATTCCACATCATATTCTCCAAGCTCCACGCTTCACTTCACCATCCTTCCTGAGAGGTCCGATTTGCTCAGTATTTGCTTGAAAGGGAAGTTAGTTCTTACTACCACTTTATGAGCTAAGAAATATAGCCTCAGCCTCCTTGCTGTTGTCATCACAGCCAGAGCAGCTCTCTCCATGTCTGAGTATCTATATTCAGCTTCTTGTAAAGCCTTGCTGATATAATAAATAGGCTTCTGCACCGAGTTCTCCTCCCTTATGAGCACTGCACTTAACGAATGGTTGCCTACAGAGATGTACGAATACAAAGTTTCTTCCGCTATTGGCTTAGTTAACACTGGGAGACCTGCTAAATGAGCTTTCAATTCCTCAAATGCTTTCTGGAAACTCTCATCCCAATCGAACTTGCTGGCCTTCTTTAGTATTTTAAAAAATGGAAAACTCCTCTCAGCTAAAGTTGATATGAATCGGCTAAGCGCAGTAACCCTTGCATTTAGCTGCTGCACCTCCCTTACATTGGTAGGAGCAGTCATCTCCAGTACAGCCCGAACCTTGTCTTGATTCAGCTCGATTCCTCTTGGGGTCACTAAGTATCCCAGGAATTTTCCCGACTTGACCCCGAATGTGCACTTTGCGAGATTCAGCCTCAGATTATTCCTCCTTACTACCATCAGGACCTCCTCTAGGTCTTCATCATGGTGCTTCACTTTCATGCTTTTTACAAGAATTTCATCTACGTACACTTTCAGGATCCTTCCTATCTGATCCTCAAATACTGCATCCATCATTCTTTGATAGGTGGCCCCTGCATTCTTTAGGCCGAAAGGCATCCTTATATAAGTGAACGTGCCACATACGGTTACAAAAGCTATTTTAACCACGTCTTCAAGGGCTAGCTGTATCTGGTGATACCCCTGTACGCATCCAGCATAGATAACAACTCACATCCCGAAGTGAGTCTACTAGTTGATCAATGCATGGCAATGGATAGTGGTCTTTTGGGCATGCCTTGTTCAGGTCTCTGAAATCAATGCACATCCGCCAGCTGCCATTACTTTTAGCTACCATTACTACATTCGATAGCCACTCGGAGTACTGAATTCTAACAATATGGCTAGCGTCTAATAACCGCTTTATCTCTTCCCTAATCACCTTTTCATTTTCAGGTCCAAAGGATCTCTTCTTCTGTCTTACTGTTGCTCTTGGGTCCACATTCAAATGATGTAGAGCTACAGATGGGTCTACCCCTACCATATCCTCTGGGCTAAATGCAAATAAATCTGCATTTTTCCGCAAACACTGAATTATGGCTTCTTTCTGTTCTTCAGTCATCAGATTTCCCATCTTCGTAGTGAAACCTATCTTTTCTGGGAACAATTCAACCATCATTAATTCTTTCTCAGCTGGCTGCATACGAGGTTCCAGATCCTCTTCCACACATCTCATCTTCACATCTTTGCTCTGCAATGGGCACTCTGCTGTTAGAGCTGCCTTTACACTCTGCTTGGCGTGCTTAATAGACATTTTATAGGATTCCGTTGACACCTCTTGGTCTCCAGCGACCTCTCCCACCAGCCCCTCCTTTTGAGCTGGAAATTTCATTTTCATATGGTATGTTGAGACCACCACTTGAAAGTCATTCAGCGCAGGTCTTCCCAATATTATGTTATAAGTCGAAGGTGTGTCTACCACCATAAATTTCACCATTCGAGTGTTTGACGTCTCACCACTCCCTAGAGTTATTTGAAGAGTTACCTCTCCTTTAGGTTGTATTTCGCCTCCTGCAAAACCATACAGTGCAGTGTTCACCGATGACAACTCAGAATTAATTTTCATTTTCTGGAAGCAGTCCCAGAAGAGCACATTCACGGCACTTTCCGTATCCACAAATATTCGCGCTACTCTCCAATTAGCTAATTCAGCACTAATCACCAAAGCATCATTATAAGGTTCTGTACTTACTAGATCCCCTGGGCCAAAGCTCACACATGTTTTTGGACTTGTCTCCTCTCTAGGAAATGAGTCCACTACATCAATCTCCATCCCAACTGCCTCTGCCAGCTCTTGTACCTCCTTGCTTACATGAGCCTTGGCAGCTATCACATGAGCTTTACGAGCTTGACCTGAATCTCCATTGACATTTCCCCCCATAATCATGCTAATGTTTCCCCTTTTAGGAGGAGGATCTTCCCGTCGTGGAGGGGTTCTCTCCCTTTGATCTGGCTTTCTCTGCTCTGGTTCCTTTCTCTTGTACACTTTCTCCCTTCCCTTCTTGACAAACTAAAGCAGGGTATCATCTTTCTTCAACAATCTTTCAATATCATCCTTGAGGTGTTTGCAGGAGTTTGTGTCATGTCCATAATTGTTGTGATATTTGCAGTACAACTCAGATCTAGGGTTGCGGGGAGCTTCCTTATAAGTGCTTGGAAATTTGAAGTGAGGAGATCAGGCTGCAGCTTCCATGACCTCCACCAAAGATACGTTGAGGGGCGTATACTGATCGAATCTCTCTGGAGCTCTCTTGAGCTTCTTCCTCATTTATCCCTTTCAGCTCTCGGTGCTGCGGACGGCCTTTTCTCTGAGGTCTCCCTTTTGGGAACAAGAGATTGTTCTTTCACCCTTTTGGGAATAACATATTTCTCAGCTCTTTGCAGCAACTCCTCGAAGTACAGGGGAGCCTTTTTGTTCAGCGAATTAAAGAATAACCCAGGTGCCAACCCTTGTATGAGGGCTTGCACTTTCACATCATTTGAAGCTAGAGGAACTTGCAATGCCTCAGCGTTAAAGCGTCTCACATATTGACGTAAACTCTCTGATGGTCCTTGCCTTAATGCCATGAGTGAGGAGGACGTCTTTATATGCCTCCTTGCACTAGCAAATTGGTGGAGAAACATAGATTTGAATTCATTGAACGAGCTTATACTATTGGGAGGCAACTGGGAAAACCACTGTTGAGCCACTTTCAACACATTCGTAAGAAAAACTCTACACTTAACCCCCTCTGTGTATTGGTGTATCATCGCACCAGTTTCAAATCTCATCATATGCTCATGTGGATCGGTAGAACCGTCATACTCCAGTGCCAATGTTTTGAAGTTGGCGGGTAGCTGATCTTCTCGAATGTCTCTAAAGAAAGGAGACTCATTATCACTTATCCGGACAGATTTCTTGGGAGACTTCTTTGGTGAAGAGAACTTTTTCTAAAGGTCTTTGAGCTGCTGTTTAAGGGCTGCAATTTCAGCTGCTGCAGCTTTATCTCGGGATTTTACTATTTTCTCTTCGCCCTCTGCATATTTTCAAGATGAAAATAGGAAAGAACAAATTAAAAATCATCAACTCGATCATCATGAACCATACTGCTCATATATTTTATTGACGTCACTGACCATTTTTAGATTCAGTTCGAGGACTTTCATATCCTTCACTTTTATAGTGATTTTCATCCCCAGGTTCTTCCTATCATTAATCACACCACATTTAGATTGTGAACGATTATTTATTACTTAAGCAAGGCTTAGCTTGCTTCATGATTGACTCATCATTATTATAGTCAAACTAGATATATTTGTACCTCTCTTGGTTTTTCTTTAGCCGAACTGCTAATTTTCTTATTTTGACTTTCAGGCGAAATCATAGCTTTAGATACTGCTTGGTTCACCATGGCACTGATTTGATCCATAGAGATCACACAGGTAACATTCTATTGTGAGGGAGTTTGGAACTCATCCCCTTGATCTTCTGCTCCCTTGCTAGCTCTTTCTTTGTGAGGGCTCAGTGATTTGGAGGACCCCTCTTTCTGAGGCGTAATAGGTTTCTGTGCAACCACCTTCAGGGTGTCATGATTTCTTTCGCCGCTATGCCCTTTGGAAGAGCTTTCATCGCGCACAGCTCCATCAAAGGGGGCTCCCAGGTCTTGGACCACCGTTTCGTCCATGACTGCAACACAGAGTTGTCAACAGTTAGCTATCCATCAGACAGAGTTATCAAAACAATAATCATAAGTGTTCAACACTATTCTTTTTTTCTGAAAGGCTATGAGCGAGCCTTTCTTAGGACCAGGGGAATCAGGGAACATGATTCACAATGCTTCCCCCTAGTACTACTTTCTCAATTTCTATTGAGGCCATGTGAAACCCACTTCAGGAGCTTCACCCTTTCCTACACGTTCTTTTCTCATATCATGAGATTCATCAAAGATCCCCATCATAGAATTGTTGAGTTCTTTTCAACACCACACATTCAGAATCAGAATCTGCACCCTCACAAAGTCCTTGGTGGAAAGCAAGAAAATAAAAATCAAGGAAACCCAAAACATAAATCATATCCCCTATAAGATTCGGATACTTTTAGAACAAACAAAGAAAACCTTGAGAACTGAAAATAAATTTCAAGGAGATTTCGCATTTTTTACTTTCCTATTTCAAAATACGTCCACTACAAAACCTTTCATAAAGAACCCACAAACTTTTTCTTTCACTAAACTCAGCTAACTCCCAAAGATAAGGATTAATAGAACAAAATTTGCTCAAGGTTGTAGCAATCTTTCCCCGTAGCGTTTTAAGAAAAAAGAATTCTTAAAAGGAACATCATTACCACAGACGACGCCAGATAATGTGACTGAAAATGACACATTATGGAAAACTAAAAATTAGAAAGGAAAGATGCACAAGCAGTTACCTAAACCACTCTCTTCTTCTTCTTTGTATTACTGGAATCACGTCTCGTGCGTGGGTCTTCTGCGAGGTTATGCAAGGAAAAAGAAAGCTGGGGGTGTTTTCCGGCGAACCACCTCCGACGCCCAAGTTAGTTTTATAGGTTTACTTCTTAAGAAAAAGATGAATGCAATAGGAAGCTAATGAGTATCGAATCCCCCTGTAAAATGGATATTTTTATACATATATACTCGTGGAATTTCTTGAGGACGAAGTTGTTTTCTTCTGAAATCTCCTATTATAGCCTTTACACGTGTTACTGCTTCATAGGCCATGATGAAATGTACCTTCTGATAGTACCGTAGGTGCATTAAATAAAGCGTCTGTGTACATCAGGCGCACAGGAAAAAAGGAGGTCTTAGTAAGAGAGCTTACGAGGGCCTTGACTAAAAGACCTACCAAGAGAGCTCACTAAGGACCTCGCATGAGACCTTAGCCTTTTTGTAATACTGACGAGAGTTTATTAGGTCTCCAGGAGACCTGAGCCTTTTCGTACCATATCAGAGACGAATATGCATAGTAGAAATTTCCGACTTCTTCGTTATTTGGAATTTATATACGGAAGTTGGGCTCTTTTATCTAGAAATTATTTTATGTCTAATGGTGAAATTTGGAGTGAAATCCGATGTCTACAATTTGAGTTATAAGCTATATAAGTCGAGAGGACGAATATGAATAGTGAAATTTCCGGTTTTCCTCGTTTCTTAGAATTTTGATTCGAAACTTAGGTTTTTCTAATCTATAAATTAATTTGTGAGTATTGGTGAGAAGTAGAGTGGATTTGGATGTCGGGAAAGTGCCGAAGATGAGTTTTTAAGTCCAGAGAAATAGAGTTTTTAAAGAGGGATGTTCTATACCGTGAAATATTTTCTTCCAGGAATTTTTACCCGATAAAAACCTACACCAAATACATCTAAATATAATTAGAACATTCTCTCTATTTCTCTCTCGCCCATGTCGGCACTCTTACAAAATACAACACACACAATTTTTATTTCCTACTCTCATTCTATACTCTCAAACTCTACTCTCTCAAGCTTCACCATTCTCACTTCAAGAAGTGAAGATCACTCTCCCTCACCTCTTATATCTCCTCTATCACACGGCACTCTCATTAGTTTTAACATCCTAAAGTTTCCCCACTCTCAATCTTACTCTCACCATCACATGCAAACTATTCTAATTCCATCTCTCTCTCTTTCGGTCTTCTCCTTCTTCTTTCCTTCATTTTTTCTTCTCTTTCCTTCTCTTTCCTTCTCCCTAACTATCAAAACCAGCAGCACCACCATAGTTTTCCCCTTCATTTCATTGAGTTAAGCTAGGAAGGAAGGAACAAAAAGTTGCATGGAATGAAGAGAAGTTGATGATCGATTAAGAGAAGTAGTAAGAATTCCATTTCTTTCTCTCTACCATGAACGAAATTTTAGCATGAATATAGGTAGATTTGTTCTTGAATTTCCAAGCATGAAACCTTGATCAAGCATACTTTCCATGCACTAGGAAAGAATGAAGAAGTCCAAGACTATGCATGTATATATGTTGAAACCGTAGCTTAGGGTTAGTTGTAGGATTTTATGCTTTTAAATTTTAATCTTGATATTATGAGTATAAGCATGTGTTTGAAGATGATAGTATGATGGAATTAAGAAGAAAAATTCAAGAGAGAAAAATCATGTAGAAACCGAAAATGAGAAAGAAAATAGGGGTTTTGCATGCTTTAGTTCTTTTGTGATCTTATTGATATAAATGATGTTGTTAGAGCATGAGTATATGATTTAATTGAAGAAATAAGCATGAGTATACTTGAGGAAGATGATGAATAATGAAATTGAAAAATTTAAATACGATTTGTATGTTTAAATTATAGATGGAAATCTATAATCCAAGTATGCTAGAGTATGAATACATGAATAAATTAATGCTGAGAATTTATTTGTGAGTTATAAGCCTAGTGCCAAAAATTAGGGTTTAAAAAGTTAGTTATAAACTCTTATGTTATAATAAATCAATTGATGGATTAGAAATGAAATTAAAGATATATTAAGAGTAAATATACCATCAATCAAAAAAAATAAACTCCTATGTTTAATAAGTGAGGAATTCGAACCTTATGAAGAAAAGAAATTGGGAATTATTATCCCTATAACTATATGATTTAATTGATGTTATAAAAATTAAATTGGAAGTGAAATAAACCTAAGTTATAAGAGAATTGAAGGAATAATCTCCGTAGCATGAAGAATTGAAAAATTCGAACTATAGTAAGCACAAAAAGTTTGTGTTTTAAATTCCTTAAGTCTAAATAGATTAATCAAACTAAGAATAATGAAATTCTAAGTTATTAGAATAAGATAAGAGATTAAAATCAAGAATTTATTGATTAAGGAGGAAACCCTAAAATAATCGAACCTTATGATTATAAGAAAATAAAATTCTAAGTGTCCTTGAAATCAATAAGATGAATTTATCCTAAAACAATGAAATTAGGATTTATTGGAATATAATTATGTATTCACTTAAAAGAAATAAAAGACTTTAAATTAATAAAATTAAGCACGGAAATATATATATATATATAAATTCGAAGAACTCAATATTAAAAATTAGGAACTTGTGATTTTAAGAGGAATTGGATAAATTAATGTTATAAGAGTTCAATTGAGTAATTTTAAATATACTAGCAATTGAAATTATTGAAAAATACTAAGTATAAAGAAGATGACTTACGTCAGAAAATTTAACTGAGGAATTGATTAATTTTGGCTAAGTAAAAGATGTAAATGATGTTATCAATGTAACGATGAGATAAAAACAAGTATGATAGCCACTTGAATCACTCAATTTGGAATTCGTACGACTAAGTTATGAAAAAGTTAATAAAATGTAACAAAAGTTGACTAACTAGAAATTAAGTGAAATTAAGTAAATTAAAGAGTTAAAAGAGTTTATATAATTAATTAAAGTATGTTAGAAGTTGAATCGAGGAAAAATGAGTTCCTAATGATAAAATAGATACTTGACAAGAAATAATAAGTATAAATAGTATTTTCTCGATTCTCTAGTTCAGAAATATAATCGTGTGAGAAATCATTCAATTAAAACTATTTCTATTAAGGTATAAAAATTTGAAAATATTCCAAGCAAGTTTACATGTATATC
Organism: Schizonepeta tenuifolia; assembly: GCA_029490685.1. Taxonomy (NCBI): domain Eukaryota; kingdom Viridiplantae; phylum Streptophyta; class Magnoliopsida; order Lamiales; family Lamiaceae; genus Schizonepeta; species Schizonepeta tenuifolia. The sequence continues at coordinate 44,761,824 of CM055956.1, read as the reverse complement.
TCAAGAAACGTGCTGCATTGACTCTTTAAAACTAGTAAAAAGTCTCGAAATCTAAAATAAAATTTATAATTAGATTCCTTGAATTTCTTTTCTAAGTAAAATGAAGTTAATTGCATAAGAAAACGAGAATATAAAGTTCGAGTTAAAAAGTTGAGCAAAATAATAATAGAATATAAATATTGATTATTTATGTAAGCATACATGTGTTGTGTATGAATAATTATGTGTTGTGTGTATGAATAATTAAGTGTTGTGTAGTTAATGTTATAGTAAAAAGTGTTGTGGGAATAATCTTGAGAATTTTTATAAGCAAAATGACTAAGGAAATTGAGAAATCGATTTTTACTAAGTAGTGAGTTATTGATTTCCAATAAGTTTTGGAAATTAGATTATATTATTTTAAGCAATGTAAGAGTCCTAACCATCGATTAAAGCTTGGGAAGAAATAGGAATCGAGAGATTTGAGCCCTAGTCATGTAGAAGTCCGAGTAAAGAGAAAAGTATTCGTTGTTTCCCGAACTCGTCCTCATTAAATATTATTTTGAAAGGTACGAGTGAAGACGAGAGGTAGAAGCAGCGAAATAAAAGAGATAGATTGAATTACGCCACTTCGAGGTGGGCTTTTTGAATTAAAACTAAACGATGAATGCGCAATTTATTTATTATATGTGTTTTTTTATTGAAATTGACTGACTTGCCTATGTTTAATGTTTGGGTATGCAATCATCTACTTGATATTATGTGAATGAATCCTCTGGACGCACGGAATGAGGTCCTGCAAGATGAGACAATGCATGCATTAGATTAGGTGATCATGAGTCTTGTTACAGCTTAGCCAGTCGTTAAGTAATCGTGAGCCTTGCTTCGGTTGGGCCAGTTATGTAAAGGTTGTGAGTTCTGCTTTAATTGGGCCGGTCACGATGTTCGAGGAGGAGGCCTACTTCTCGACACCACAAGAAGATGAGCTGTAAATAGATTCATACCGTATAAAATGTCTACAGACGATTTCAGAAAATAAAGGAAAATGTTTTTAAGTTGCCACAAGCTATGAACTCTTTTAAATGAATATTATTTAACACTTGTGATGCAACAAAAGAGGCAAGTTCAATCCTATAGCTCTATCGCACAAGTTTTCAAAATGTTTTTGGCATGTGTCCACTAAGTACGTTGTACTCACGCCCTGCATGTTATTTCTTAAACGTCCAGGTTAGCTCGGATGAGGAGGATGCGGTGTGCTTGGGTGGCTCGTTGTTAAAATAAATTCATTTTGAAAGTTTAGCTTGAGGTTATGTGTCTTCATACATATAGCCTTGGGATTGATGTCGTTTGTTTAAAATCCGCTGCAACACTATTATTTGATATGTTTGATTGCATGCTCGAACCTTTGATACAACAAGCCGGTATGTTCGATCAACCTTAAATCCTTTCTGAATTCCATTTTAAAATGTTGATAAAATCTTTTAACGATTCCTCGAATTTCCTTAACCATCATTTGATTATTGAAACTAAAAGATGGCCCACTTCTGAATGCAATACTTGTTAATCAGCAAACCTACATCCGATAAAATTGGATTCAATATCAGACTTGGGTTGTCACAGCCCCAAATCCCGAGGGACGGCCGAAGCCGGGGTGCGACTGGGGTTGGATTAAATAAGTGGGGAAGAAAGGGGGCTAACTGACTAAACATACATAAAAGACAACATACATTCAATGAACAAGACTTTGCTAAAAGAAAGGAACAGTTAACCGCGAAGGATTACTCGACAAAAGTACATGATAGTAACTAAGTTCAAGTTTACAGACTTATGCTATAGTGGTTTGTTCAATATACATATTCTCAAAAGACTTAGAGTTTTGCAGCGGAAGTTAGTCATAAGCTAAAGCATCCTATCTTTTCAACTCAACTTCAACTACCGCCGCTATCGTCGCTTCAACCTGCACATTTAGAAAACAATGCAGGGCTAAGTACAAAGGTACTTAGTGGGCATGATGCGGAAAACATAATCATAGGTATAGATAAATATGGCATTTCATAATTTGTAGCACATCGGGGGTTTTATTAAAAAGGGCCCGTGTCTACTAAACATTTTCTGACTCTTTTTCTCAATTTAGCTTGCAAGCATTTTTCTGGTATGTTACGTTCAAATCTTGACCAATTCTCATTCACCGTGGCTGGTACCCCTCAACAGGATATCACATACACCACAGGTTACAAAGTGCACTAACTCTGGAAAGCACTTAGCAGCTAACTCAGAGCCGATCGTTAGTTAACCTAGTTAGATTAACTCTAAATCTGGAAAACACGAATGTTAACTCAGATAGGTACAAGAGAACTCACATAAAACATAAAACAGTTCATGCCATAATTATCACTTTGAAAACACAGATATCAAAGCGATAAAGAAAAGGTTTTCCGAGCATTGCTCGTTTTATTTTATATATAAAAGCCCACCTTGTGATACAGAACTAATAAGTACTAGCTTCTGATCTTCTGATCTTCCGTCCTTTCCTTATTGCTGGCTTCCTCCTTCATCGTAAAATAATAACACTTAAAATCGGGTCGAAAGAGATAATCGAATCATAGAAAATCGAATTAGGTTTTACTCGTTTCATTTCTTTAGGCAATTGCACGCTACTAGTTTCATTTTAATTAAACGGGAACGAGATTCGAACAAATCTCGTTTAGAACTCGAAAGGTCTCATACTCAACTCTTAGGTCAGTAGAGAGGGTAGTCGATAGCTCAATACGACTTAAAAGATCAAAGGAACTAAGTTGGAAAAGAAATCAACTTAGGAAATTAAGTTTTAGTTCTTTATACGATTTAGGCATTTTCACGCTTAACTAAATTTCTTTACTTTAACGGATACGAGATACAAACTCGCCTCATTTAGCACTCAAGGCTCCATAATTGACACTGAGGTCAGTAGGAAGATAGTCGTCAAGTTATTACGGCTTAAACGATCGAAAGAAACTAAGTTGCGAACGAAACAACTTAGAAGAATGAATTCTGAAAATATCACTGCGCAAGGCAGTAACTCTGGGGACTGCCCAGAACAGAGGAACTGGAAAAAGGGGATGAGCCCTGTACTGTTTGAAAGCTTGGGATGTCTAGTTTACACGCAAATCCGATAGACGAGCTAAAAGTTATTACAGTTTCCGGCAAGGGTCGCAAAACTGCCGTGCTAACCCTAGTTGCTCGATAGAATCGACGTATAACTTCTTAGGTTTGTTCTAAGTTCTCGTATTTTATTTCTCATGAAACTTGACCCTCAAGGTAGTCAACACGTACCCCCGTACGTGATGAACTCCTTCTCAAAACTCGTCCAATAGCACGACGTTCTAAACGTCGGCTTTCAACTATCAAGTACTATACTAAAGCAATTAACAATTTCTCGTTTCTAGTTCTCGACTATCACTATAACTCATATTATAAAAGCTCGAAAGCTCATGACGTCAACTACAAAGTTATACCTTAGTCCATCATAAACAATATTATCAAGTTAGAATTCTTATTCGACTTCTCGGTTATTAATTACGACTAATTGTTTGTCTCTTACGCGATTTTAAAAGTTATCGGATTTCGTTCATTTTCTACGTCATCAAACAACATCTAACGAGATTCATTTTCATGCATATCATCATTTCATATCATTACTATTTCTCAACTTAAATTGACTTCTTTGTCTCTTACATTCCACAAAATAATTTTAGAAAATTCTCAAATAATTCCTATTATCAACTAACATGATTAGGAACATTATTTCATCAACAAATCAACAACTAAATCAATTACATGAAAACCCCTAAATTTCTTAATAATTTTCGGTATTGACCAACATTTAAAGAGGGTGATTTTCTTCATCAATCAACACCATTTATCCCTAAATCATACTACTATATCATCCATTAATCAATTGAAGTCCAATTGCAACATGAAATTGAAAATTCCCAATTCCAAACCCTAAACCCTAAATCGGTTTTCATCAAATCAAAGGGCTTTCGATTTCTTTTTGTTTTAATCCCTAATCGAACACTTCCTAAGCATGATTATAACATCAATTGAAGAATTCAATCAATCCACACTAAAGCCCAAAATTTTCGGTACTTGTCTAGCAATTAGGGTTCTTGATTTCAATCAATTTTAATCCCTAATTATCACATCTAACACATCTAATTTCACTAATCAAAGATCAAACATCTAATTCCATCACCCATAAAACTCGATCCAAAGAAGAAATAAGAAGAAATGGATTTTGGATGGATAGAATTAGAGAGGAGACTAATACCTTGAAGATTAGTGAAGGAAGAATTGAAGTTCGATGGATGAATGAAGACTTGTGTGATTTATCTTGCTCAAGAACTTGATCTTCAACAATGGAGGAAATGAAATGAGAGAGATGAAGTGAATGAGGGGGGAGGGCTGCCGATTTCTTTTGGGGAGGGAGGAAGATGATTAATTGTTATGTTATAAGTTGAATTAATCCTAATAGATGTAAAGTAGGAATAGTATAACACTTAGGTGTAAAGTTAATACTATATAAAAAATCAAATATCAAGCTTAAGAGAGGAGAGGGAAGTCGGCTAAGAGAGAGAGGGAAGAAGAAATTACGCAATTTTCTGGCGCGATACGACGTTATGGAAATCGAACGACGAAAAACGAAGCTCGGCACAAAATCGTCAAATTCCGTTTCGTCCAAAAATTCTAACGTATTAAACTTACTCGGAAAATAATATTTAAAAATTTACTTCCGACAAAAACTCTGGACAACACAGTCCGAGTTTCGTCCAGAAAATCATAAAAATAAACTTTCTCGGGCGAGTTCGTATCGCGATTTCGTGAATGTAAAAATCAGACGGTTTTCCGTTCTGAGTTCACGAACTAAAAACTTTTCGTACGCGATAACCCTAAATACAGTAGTCGTCTAGCTGACTTCCGTAATTTATTCGGAAACGGATTCGACCGTTAGTCTTAGAATTCAAAATCGTAAACTTAGGCGTGCAAAGCCATTATTATTATTAACTTTAAAATTTTGAGATCGTAAGGAATTTCTGGGTATTATATCCTACCCCCCTTACGAAAAATTTCGTCCCGAAATTTGCATACCTTCTGCAAAAAGATGAGGATATCTCTCCTTCATCTTCTCCTCGAGTTCCCACGTGGCTTCTTCTTGCCCGTGGTGGTTCCATAGCACTTTAACGATTGGTATCGATTTGGTTCTTAACTCTTGGACTTTTCTATCCAGAATCGATATCGGCTTCTCTTCATAGCTTAGGTCAGATTCAAGAACTACGTCTTGCAGACTAATGACGTGTTTAGGATCATAGACGTATTTTTCTCAATTGAGAAACGTGAAAAATGTTGTGAACACTTCCTAGACTTGGCGGTAAGGCCACTCTATAAGCGACGGGTCCTATTCTCTCGAGGATTTCATAAGGTCCTATAAACCTGGGTCTTAGTTTACCCTTAACTCCGAATCTAAGGATTCCTCTGGTCGGTGATATCTTAAGGAAACTTATCTCCTATTTCAAACTCAAGATTGGTTCGACGATCGTCGGCATAAGACTTCTGTCGGCTCTGGGCTTCTTTCATTCTATCTCGTATCTGCCAAACTATCTCAATCATCTCATTTACTGCATCCGGGCCTAGGTTCTTTCTCTCACCTACTTCGTCCCAATAAAGCGGCGATCTACATTTCCTTCCATACAAAGCCTCATACGGTGCCATTCTTATCGTGGCCTGATAGTTGTTGTTGTAAGCAAATTCGACTAAGTGTAGAATTTCTTCCCAATTCGCGCCTCGGTCCAAGACCACTGTCCTTAACATATCGACTAAAATCTGAATCGTTCTCTCTGACTGCCCATCTGTCTGTGGGTGAAACGCTGTACTGAAATTAAGCTCTGTCCCCAATTCTTTCTGCATCGTAATCCAAAATCTCGAGGTAAATTTGGCATCTCTATCTAATACTATGACCTTCGGTACTCCATGCAGACGTACAATCTCTCTGACGTACAACTGAGCTAGTTTCTCTGATCCATACGTAATCTTAATCGGTAAGAAGTGCGCTGACTTCGTAAGCCTATCTATTATCACCCAAATTGTTGTGTTTCCTCTTCTCGACTTAGGCAAGCCTGTGACAAAGTCCATAGCTATGCCTTCCCATTTCCCTTCTGGGACATCCAATGGTTGTAGCAATCCATACGGTCGTTGGTGTAAAGCCTTAACTTACTGACATGCTAGGCATCTTTCTACAAACGAGGCAACGTCTCGTTTCATTCCATTCCACCAAAAGTTCCTTCTCAAATCTTGATACATTTTCGTACTTCCTGGATGTGCTGTATATGGTGTGTCGTGAGCCTCACTCAAGATCTCATTCTTCAGTTCACTGTCGTCATCAGGAATACAAATTCTGCCTTAAAAAAGGATCGCATTGTCTGGTGCTTCACAATATCCGTCTGGTTTCTCTGTTCTTATCCTTAATCGCAACTTTTCCATTGACTCGTCTTTTCTCTGAGCACTGATGATTCTCTCTCGTAAATCTGGTGTCGCTTCTAGTGCTGCTATCTGACTTGATATGGTAGCTGGCGTGTCAAGCACTCTGATATCCATCTTCTCGAATTCTCGTACTAAAGTTTCTTCCTCTACAAAAAGGCATCCTAACTTCGTTGGAGCCTTGCGACTCAATGCGTCTGCTACCACATTAGCCTTTCCTGGATATTAGTTAATTCTGCAATCGTAATTCTTGACTAATTCGAGCCATCTTCTTTGTCTCATATTCAGTTCTTTTTGCTCGAAAAAGTACTTCAGGCTCTTATGATCGGTGAATATCTCAACCCTTACACCATAAAGATGGTGTCTCCAAATCTTTAACGCATGCACCACGGCTACGAGTTCTAAGTCATGGGTTGGATACCCAACTTCGTGAGGTCGAAGTTGTCGTGAAGCATAAGCTATCACTCGTCCATCTTGCATTAAGACACAACCTAATCCATTTTTCGATGCGTCGGTGTAAACCACATACTCCTTGCTTGTGTCTGGAAGTGCTAGTACTGGCGCTGTGGTTAACTTTTCCTTAAGCGTTTGGAAACTCTTCTCGCACTCGTCTGTCCATTTAAATTTGGTCTCTTTCCTGAGTAACTGCGTCATCGGGCGAGCGATCGTAGAAAATCCCTCAATAAACCTTCTGTAGTAACCGGCTAAACCCAAGAAACTTCTGATCTCATTTTGACTCGTTGGTGACTTCAAGTTGTGTACTACTTCTACTTTGGCTGGGTCTACTTTGATTCCTTCCGCCGACACTATATGTCCAAGGAACATTACTTCCTTCAGCCAAAATTCGTATTTACTGAATTTGGCGTAGAGTTTCTCAGTTCTTAGTGTTTCCAACACTATCCGTAGATGATCCTCGTGCTCCTTTTCATTCTTAGAGTAAACGAGGATGTCGTTGATGAATACTAAAATGAATTTGTCCAAGTAAGGGTGGAAAACTCTATTCATAAGGTCCATGAATACGGCTGGAGCGTTGGTTAAACCAAATGGCATCACTAGAAATTCGTAATGGCCATATCGGGTTCTAAAAGCGGCCTTCGGTACGTCTTCAGGTTTGATCTTGAGCTGATGGTACCCTGACCTTAAATCTATCTTGGAGAAGACTCCTGCACCCTTGAGCTGATCGAACAGATCCTTGATCCTTGGCAAAGGATATTTGTTCTTGAGCGTGATCTTGTTTAGTTCAAGGTAATCTATACACATTCTCATCGATCCGTCCTTTTTCCTAATGAATAACACTGGTGTTCCCCAAGGTAAGACGCTTGGCCTGATAAAACCAAGGTCTAGCAATTCTTGTAACTGTATTTTGAGCTCTTCTAGTTCTTTCGGTGCCATCCTATATGGGGCTTTTGATTTAGGTGCGGCTCCTGGTTCTAAGTCGATTGTGAAGTCCACATGACGATCTGGTGGCAATCCTGGTAATACTTCTGGAAAGACGTCTTCGTATTCATTCACAATTTTACATCTTGGATGGTCTTCTCAGCTCCTGGCTCTCCGACTAGGTACACAAGATAAGCTGTGGTACCTTTCTTCTTCATGAGTTTCGTGGCTTGAACGGCTGATATAATTGGTACGCCTCTACCCATTGAAATTCCATGGAATTCGGTCGGTTCTTTACCCGGCGGTTGAAAAGAGATTTTTCTCTCGTTGCAGAGAATTGTGGCGTAATTCTCTGACAACCAATCCATTCCTAGGATTATATCTACGTCCCACATTATCATAACATTTAAGTTGTTCGCTATAACCTTATAAGTTCTGATTTCTAGTTCTAGGTTAGAGCAAACATGAGTAGAAGTAGTGATCTCTCCTGAAGGTGTAGCTACTCTCATAGAATGTGCAGCTCTTACAGGTCTGATGTCTAAGTTATCGGCACACGAGCCAGCAATGAAAGAATGCGATGCGCCAGTATCAAAAAGTATCTTAATATGGATGTTGTGTAGTTTTCCCATACCTGCAAGATTGCCTTTTCCTTTGCGCTAACCACCCTGTTTGATAGTGCATGCCCTCGCATTCTGTTGCTGCTATGCATGCTGCTGAAACTGCTGTTGGTTCATTGGCGGCTGCTGCGACTGTGCTTGTATGGCTCGGAGAGGTACGGCATGGAGCGGCTTCGGGCAATCCTTTTTCATGTGCCCCTTCTGTCCACAGTTGAAACAGTTGGGGGTGTCTATCTGACATATTCCAGGATGGGCTCTATTGCACTTCGGGCAGACGGGGATGGTAACCCTCCCTGGGTTAACTGCTCCCTGGTTGAAATTTCTCTGCTGCCCTTGCGGCTGGTTCTGTTGGTTGTTACCCTTCCACGGCGCATTCTGCTTATTTCCTTGGATAAACAACCCCGATTGGTTGTTTCCCTGCCACGGTCTCTTGTTGCTGTTGTTGTTGTTGTTGTTGTTGTTGTTGCTGTTCTGTCCAGGCTGCTGATAGCCCTGCTGATTTCCCTTTCTCTGACCTCCCTGGTTGTTGAAGTTCTGATTGTAGCCTCCGCTACCTCCTCCGTTCCATTTTCTCTTACCCTGATAGTTGCTACTATTGTTGTTATAGTAGCCTCGGTTCTGATTCTGTGCTGGAGCTGATGCAGTTGGTACAGTCTTCTTCTTATTAGGCACGACGACCTTCATTTCCAGTGCTCTCCCCAAAATATCCGTGTAGCCTAGTCCCCCATGACTAGCTAACGCGATTCCTAGCTCATGTCGCAGTCCTCCTTGAAATTTCTTGGACAACTTTTTCTCGGTATCAACCAGAGTCGGTGCATACCTAGACAGCTCACAAAACTTGGCGTCATACTCAGTCACGGTCAGCTTTCCTTGCTTCAGATTATAAAACTCGGCTTCCTTCTGCTCTCTATAAATCTTGGGTACATATTTGTCGAACAGTATTTCCTTAAACTCTTCCCATGTGAAACGAGCCAGATGCTCTGCGGGCATCACCTTTTGTCTTGCTTCCCACCAGTAATCTGCCGATCCAGTCAGTTGGAATGCGACACAAAGCATTCTCTCCTCATCAGTACATCTGAGGAGTTTGAATATCTTCTCGGTATATCTCATCCATAGCTCAGCATCGCTAGGGCTGCCCGTTCCATTAAACATCGGGGGGTTCCTCTTGAGGAAGAGATCCTCTATATCCCTACGGGGCGGTGGTGGAGGTGGTGGTGATGGGGGTGGTGATGGGGATGGTGATGGTGATGGGGTAGCATTCTGCTCATACTCTTGTTCTCTGTTGTTTTCTGGTTGACGTCTCCCACGTCCTCTAGGCCTTCCAGGTCGTCGATCTCTCCTATTGTTAACGTTTCTCGGCGGCATTTTTCTTTGGTCTAAGGAAAAATTTAAATTCTCATTAGTCTTTTCTATCAAACACTCTTAGTACTTACTAACTCGTTCTCAACTTAATCAAGTTCACGGAACGACATATCGAACATAGCTTCGATTTAACTTCGAAATCATTTTAACTTTCAAGTTAAGCTCAATTCTTGTTACACGAGTTCATTCGACATTCTGATTTTAATTACACGATTCATAGGAATTTTTTTTTTTGATTAAAAACCCTATTATGGGTCATGTATATATATATACATCAAAAAGAATATTAATTCTGCCTCCAACGAGGACTTATACACAAAAGGTTAGACTACTACTAGTCTAAACTAGGTTGACTGCCTACTATTTACCGGGTGCACTAACAAGCTGCAACTCCGTATCTACTAAAGTACTAGAACGGAAACGATTCATAAAATTTCGTATCCGCTAGAGTACTACCAAAAACTAGTTACTGATCCGACTCTATACAGGACAAAAGAAACTACCACTGCTACTGATATTTACCCGCGTCTACGACGCTCTGCTCAACTAAACTGCAGTCGAGTCCAAAAACTACCCCCTATGGCCTGCAAAAACCCTAACAGTCCTTCTTTGGGTCCTCCTCCGGATCCTCCTCCGGGTCATCCTCCTCGGACTCTGAACCAAAAACAAGCTGAAGTGCCTCGTCCTCCCTCAGAGTAGAGCCGTCAGCAAGTGTAAACAAAGCGGGTGACAGTGCCTCTGAAACTGTCTCCTCTAGGTCGGAAACCAAGTAGTCCTCGCTGACCTCTACCGCACGCTTCTTCAGGGGAAGAAGGTTCTCGGGAACTGAACCTGAACCTAAACCTGACTCGAACTCCTCTCTAGAACGGACTCTGGACGGTCTTGCCTCCATCTGCTCTCTGACTACTCCCCACTTCGCACAGATCTCCTCGAGCGGCGTAAGTGGAGATGGTAACTCTAACAAGGCGGCAAGCTCCGCATCGATCTCTCGGCACTCAAACTCCTCCCTAAACAGTCTCGTCTCTAAGGGTCCTCAGACTCTAACACAGACGTCAGACAAGAACGGCGAAGATAGTCCTAACAACGCGGTTGTCTCAGCGTCGATCTCTACGAATCCCGGCCCTGGGATCAACTCCTCAATCTGTGTCCCAACTGGCGGTAGCTCCGGTGTAACAACGGCCTCCTCGTCCTCCTCTAACTGCTCGGACTCTACGTCCTCCTCTAACTACTCGGACTCTGCGCCCTCCTCTAACTGCTCGGACTCTGCGTCCTCCTCCTCACTCGGTACACCGTCTGGTGGCAACTCCAATAGGGCGGAAAACTCTGGGTCTAAGTCGAGGTGCTCTGGCTCGGTCTCGGCTGGAAACTGACTGTAGGGAAGGTGCGGCTCTAAAGGAACTGGGAGCATGTGTCTACTTTCAAAGACGCGCCTGTGTACAAACATGGCGAATCCGGTGTAGTTGCCGGTCGGCTCAGTGTCGTCGCCGAAGATCCCTAGGAAGTACCGCGCCGTGCAGTGCGCCCAACCGTGCCACTCGTCCGGTAGGTGTACAATCAGGTCTAAAATCACCTGACTCTCCGGGATCAAGTGTCGCACTGGAAAGTAAGCTGAAGAAAAGTTGCTAACAATCTGTCCCACATCTTCCTCACCGTAGTCTGCCTCAAACTCGTAATACTCGTCCTGAATCATGTCTAGTATGGTGCGTTCGCACTTGACCAAAGGCTAGCTCTTCCGAGCCGTAACACGAGTCCTAGCCATCCTACAAAATTTTGTAAGGAAACACGGATTAGGTAGGGAAAACAACTTATCTCAACAAAAAACTTAAATTACAAAATGAACATTCCTTATTCAATTGTAACATCATCACTTAAGACAACCACTATCAAGACTTCTAGCAATTTAAGAAATTGCACTCAACAACATATATATATACATAAAGTTAAAGATTTCAAGACTTTTATCTCCATTCTTATCTTACTACATTCTCATTTACTTTAATTCTTTAGTATTGTCTCAAAAACAATTTCATAACGACTCTCACTTATTAAAACAAAGTACGTTTACTTTGTTCATGTTACTTTTTCAAAAGTAACATCCATTTACAAAGAATTTTGTCGTTTACGACTCTTGATATTCATACTAGTTGTAGTCGTCGCTCAAAGACGAAATATGGAATAAATTCCAAAAGAAAATAGAATATAATTTAGAGAATAACTTTTCTGGAAACTAAGTTCCAGTTGTCGTCGCTAGAATCGGGCGATCGATGGAAAAATTTATCAAGCTTCTTGCTCGACTTCTAATAATTTATACGAATGACGTCATTTAAGTTACTTACACGCAAGTAACGTTCACTTATTTTACTAAGCTTTGATTCCCTTTATTCTGCCTTCGTCGTCTCGTTCATATCTTTCATAATTCGAAGCCGAAAGCTTCTCAAACGTCTAATTGTTCCCTTTGTTTACTAACACGATTTACCGAATTATTTTTATTATTCATTTAACTTTCCTCACAGGAAATTCTTGTTTGGGTTCTTAAAACAAAGTCCGACTTTGCCGAATCTTTATTCATGTCACTTAACGCACGTGACATTCGTCAGTAGAAGTTCTCCTCGTGTCGGGGATCTCCTTTCGAAATCATTTCAAAATAATGTTTCTTAAAAACGTCTAAATTCTCGAAGAACCGGAAAGATCTTTGGTTTCGAGTCTACGTTCTCATTGAACCGGGAAAAATCCCTAAAATCCGACTATATTCTTGTGTCCAAATACCTTTCAAAAGAAAGAAATTATCGCGCAAATAATTTCACATAAGATAGTACTCGTACTATCACACAATCACATAAAGTATAAAAATTTTGCTTCCATAACTCATTCTCATTCTCAATTTCATTGCATACTTGTTCATAAAATTTCTTATTTAAAGGAAATCGCATAATTGAAAATCTTTCCTTTTCCTCGTTGAGTCGACGTAGCGGGAGGTTGAGTTGACATCTACATTCTCAATCTTAGTGTTATAGTCTAACTCTTATCTTCTACTTTGACGGAAGACTCTGATCTAGAGTATATACAAATACTCTATCCTATGACTCGAAGAAGACTCGATATAGAGTACGAATGAATACTCTATACTATTACTCGAAGGAAGAATTGCATATAAATACCACTCTGTGATATTACTAGAAGAAATGACTCATACTAAGAAAGAATGACTCATAACCAGAGCAGGAAACAAACTACTGCTCCGATACCACTTTGTGGTATTACTAAAAGAATGACTCAGTCTAGAAGACTGACTCGCAACCAGAGCAGAAAACGAACTTCTCCTCAGATACCACTTTGTGGTATTACTAAAAGAATAACTCATACTAGGGAAATGACTCGAACTAGAAGATTGACTCATAGTCAGAGCAAGAGACGAACCTCTGCTCTGATACCACTTTGTCATAGCCCTAAATCCCGAGGGACGGCCGAAGCCGGGGTGCGACTGGAGTTGGATTAAAGAAGCGGGGAAGAAGGGGGCTAACTGACTAAACATACATAAAAGACAACATACATTCAATGAACACGACTTTGCTAAAAGAAAGGAAGAGTTAACCGCGAAGGATTACTCGACAAAAGTACATGATAGTAACTAAGTTAAAGTTTACAGACTTATGCTACAGTGGTTTGTTCAATATACATATTCTCAAAAGACTTAGAGTTTTGCAGCGGAAGTTATTCATAAGCTAAAGCATCCTATCTTTTCAACTCAACTTCAACTACCGCCGCTATCGTCGCTTCAACCTGCACATTTAGAAAACAATGAAGGGCTAAGTACAAAGGTACTTAGTGGGCACGATGCCGAAAACATAATCATAGGTATAGATAAATATGGCATTTCATAATTTGTAGCACATCGGGGGTTTTATTAAAAAGGGCCCGTGTCTACTGAACATTTTCTGACTCTTTTTCTCAATTTAGCTTGCAAGCATTTTTCTGGTATGTTACGTTCAAATCTTGATCAATTCTCATTCACCGTGGCTGGTACCCCTCAATAGGATATCACATACACCACAGGTTACAAAGTGCACCAACTCTGGAAAGCACTTAGCAGCTAACTCAGAGCCGATCGTTAGTTAACCTAGTTAGATTAACTCTAAATCTGGAAAACACGAATGTTAACTCAGATAGGTACAAGAGAACTCACATAAAACATAAAACAGTTCATGCCATAATTATCACTTTGAAAACACAGATATCAAAGCGATAAAGAAAAGGTTTTCCGAGCATTGCTCGTTTTATTTTATATATAAAAGCCCACCTTGTGATACAGAACTAATAAGTACTAGCTTCCGATCTTCTGATCTTCCGTCCTTTCCTTACTGCTGGCTTCCTCCTTCATCGTAAAATAAAAACACTTAAAATTGGGTCGAAAGAGATAATCGAATCATAGAAAATCGAATTAGGTTTTAGTCGTTTCATTTCTTTAGGCAATTGCACGCTACTAGTTTCATTTTAATTAAACGGGAACCAGATTCGAACAAATCTTGTTTAGAACTCGAAAGGTCTCATACTCGACTCTTAGGTCAGTAGAGAGGGTAGTCGATAGCTCAATACGACTTAAAAGATCAAAGGAACTAAGTTGGAAAAGAAATCAACTTAGGAAATTAAGTTTTAGTTCTTTATACGATTTAGGCATTTTCACGCTTAACTAAATTTCTTTACTTTAACAGATACGAGATACAAACTCATCTCGTTTAGCACTCAAGGCTCCATACTTGACACTGAGGTCAGTAGGAAGATAGTCGTCAAGTTATTACGGCTTAAACGATCGAAAGAAACTAAGTTGCGAACGAAACAACTTAGAAGAATGAATTCTGAAAAAATCACTGCGCAAGGCAGTAACTCTGGGGACTGCCCAGAACAGAGGAACTGGAAACAGGGGATGAGCCCTGTACTGTTTGAAAGCTTGGGATGTCTAGTTTACGCTCCAATTTATGGATCGCAACTCCGATGAACGAGCTAAAAGTTATTACAGTTTCCGGAAAGGGTCGCAAAACTGCCGTGCTAACCCTAGTTGCTCGATAGAATCGACGTATAACTTCTTAGGTTCGTTCTAAGTTCTCGTATTCGATTTCTCATGAAACTTGACCCTCAAGGCAGTCAACACGTACCCCCGTACGTGATGAACTCCTTCTCAAAACTCGTCCTTTGCATTCTTATAAATCGAGCATGTTTCTGGAGTTAAAGTTTAGTTGTTTCATCTTACTGCCCTTTGCATTCTACTCGTTTCAATACACTAGGAGTCGGGTTGTGACAAGTATGTACCAGTTCTACAATCAAATATGAGTGTCGAGAAGTAGGCCTCCTTCTCAAACACCGTGACCGACTCACGGAAAGGAAAGCTCTCGATCACTAACATGTGTACACAGAAATCCCGTCTCACGCAGGACCAAATTCGTCTTCCTCAAGTAGGTGGTAATATACATCAAAGCTCAAATATTGGCAAGTCAATTAATTTAAAAACTCACATAATATGATAATAGTAATCACATTCATCGATTTTTTTTGGTTAGAAAGCCCACCTATCATCCAGTGGCTCGCTCGAAATACCTCTTTCTTCTCGCTCCTTACTTCTGAACTCCACTCGTTTCTTACTATCGAATTTCACTCATTCTTTCAAGGATAACATTCTTATACGAGTTCTATTTTCTCGATTGAAAATGGTATCTAACTCGATTACTAGGATTTCTATTTGACTAGAGAAATCTAACTTTTCTCGGCTCGACTAATCAAACTTTCTCGACTCTTAACTCTACTCAAGTACTATACCAACAGACTTTTCTAAGAATCGAACATACATACTCAACAAACGTAGACAAATTAAAACTTAATCAAATAACCAAAATCGAGAAATCACTATTCATTCCATCTTAAATCAGGTATTCACAGACATGTATGTCACAGCCCCAAATCCCGAGGGACGGCAGAAGCCGGGGTGCGACTGGGGTTGGATTAAAGAAGCGGGGAAGAATGGGGATGAAAGAATAAACATACATACATAACATCTTATCTTCTATGAACAAAACTTTATTAACAAAAAGAAAGAGTTAATCTCGAAAGATTACTCGAGAAAGTACTTCAAAAGCTTCTAAGTTATATTACAGAACTTAGACTACAGTGATTAATACACAACATAAAAAAAAGAGTTTAGAGTCTAGCAGCGGAATTGTGAACTATATACAAGGTCTTCCTTAATTCTTATTCAACTCTAACTCAACCAACGCAGCTTCGTCGCTTCAACCTGCACATTTAGAAAACATATGCAGGGCTAAGTACAAAAGTACTTAGTGGGCACGTTGCCAAAAATATAATCATAAGTATAGATAAACAGACATCTCATTTTATAGCGCATCGGGGTTTTCATTCAAAAGAGCCCGTGCCTATTAAACATTTGCATTTCATTCATAAAATAGCTTCGAAGCATTTTTCATAGATGTTGCGTTCAAATCTTGACTAGTCATAATTCACTGTGGCTGGCTACCCCTCAACAGGATACCACATACACCACAGGCTACAAGTGCACTAACTCTGGAAAGCCTCTTTTGACTAACTCAAAGCCGATCGTTAGTTAACCCCTATTGATTAATTCATAAGGTACAAGAGAACTCACATAAAACACAAAACAGTTCATGCCATGATTATCACTTTGAAAACACGATTATCAAAGCGATAAAGAAAAGGCTTTCGAGCATTGCTCGTTTTATTTGTATATAGGAAAAGCCCACCTTATAGATTACAGAACAAGACACGTGCTTCCATCTTCTAATCTGCGTCCTATACCTGGTGTCGACTTCCTCCTTCATTGTAAAAATCATACTTTAAAGCTCGGTCGCAAACGATAAACGAATATGAAAAGAATCGGATTAAGTTTTTTGTTCTTTAGACGTTTTAGGCATTTGCACGCTAAACTAAACTCTTTTAGTTAAAAAGAAACGAGACACGAACGCATCTCGTTTGATGCTCACTCGGTTCTGTACTCGACACTTTAGGTCGGTAGAAAGAAGGTAGTCGATAACTTGAAACGACTAAAAAGGTCGAAAGCGTTCAAGTTGAGAAGAATTCAACTTAAGAAACTACATTTTGAACATAAACTGCACGAGGTCAGTAAGTCTGCCCAGAACAGGAGATTGCGAAACAGGGGTCGAATGTTATACCAAAAGAAAGGTACGGGTGTCTAGTTTACTCTCCATTTCGCAGATCTCAATTCCGATTAACGAGCTAGGAGATATCGCAGTTTCCGTGGAAGGTCGCAAGAACTGCCGAGTGAACCCTAATGCTCGATAAAATCGACGCCCGGTTTTCTAGGTTCGTTCTATGTTATCGAACCTAAACTCTCACGAATTTACTGACTCAAAACAGTGTACTCGTATCATTATATGTGGTAGTCCACTTTTCATTTCTCGTTTATAAACACGACGAACAAAACCTCATCGTTTAACTATACAATTACTAAACCAATTCAAGTCGCGATCAAAATCCTAACTTCTTGTTTCTACTTCTCGATTATGACTACAACTTATCTTTTCATAACTCGGACGAACATGTTGTCAACTACAAACTCGTTCCTTAATCATTAATATCCAATTAAAATCATTAATCGACTTTTCTATCAATACTTATTCTCGTTTGATCGTCTCTTACGAAAAATCCAACATCTTTAGAATTCGTTCAAACTTTACAACATTATTCATCAACTATCAAGAATCATAAATACGCAATTCATATCCTCATATCATCATCTATTCTCGACTTATCGACCGTCGTTCGTCTCTTACGTAAAATTTTACGTTCTCCGTTTTCATTCAAATTTTACGACAACGATTATCATCTAACGAGCATTACTAATATGTAAATCATATTATCAACACATTATCGAGCCTCGACTTATCAACACATCTTCGTCTCTTACATTTCTCGTTTTATTTTTAGAAAAATCTCAATTTAATATATATTCATCCTCATGCATCGTATATCTCATTTCCATTAAACAATCGAGCATATCATAACATTTACTAACCTAAATCGAGCCTTGTTCGTCTCTTAGGTTTTGGATTTTATTTTTAGAAAAATCTAAAACAATTCATACGATCAATTAACAACATAAGAAACACTAATCTGACATTCAATCGACAAAGAAATCGAGCATGAATCAAAAGCCCCAAATCTGAAAATTTTCAGTACTAATTAGGGGTTAGGGTTCTTGATTTTTCTTCATGATTTGATCCGTAGAACTTGATTCTAAACATCCTAGAACATGTATCGAACAAGAAATCACATGCTAATCAATCCCCAAAGTTTTTGAAAAAAAATAAAAGATGGGGAAGACAAGGTTTGTTCGGTTCAAAAGGAAAAGATGAAGCTCTTACCTTTCGTCTTATGAACTCGGATTTGGATTTGATCGGTAGACGGAGGAGTATTGATCTTGGAAAGAGCTTGGACTTGAGCTTCTATGGAGGATGATTGAAGAAGAAATGAGAGAGGAATGGGGAGATGGGGTGGCGGACAAGGAGGGAAGAAGAAGAGGATGATGAGTCACAATGGTGACTCATAAAGTAGATGGAAATATCTAACAAACATAGTGAGTCGTTAAGGAAGCGTTTGGCGAGGAAATTTTATACAAAAAATCTCGTTTCCGGCTCTTAAACGTCGTTTTAAAAGTCGAGAAATATTTTCCTAGTTAGTTACGGAATTTACGAAATCTAATTCGTCCGTTAGATTAGAAATAATTTACGTACTCGGAAAACCTAATTCGTTTTTCAAAATACGAGAAAAAGTCGGGACGTCACAGTCCAACATTCGTCCGGAAAATCATAAAAACTAACTTTCTCCGGTGAACACGTCTCGAAGAAAAAGTGAATGTAAATTCTAACGGAATTTGATTTCGAGTTTTCGGGCGAAAAACTTAACGGACGCGGAAACCCTAATACAGTAGTCCTTCGTCCGATTTCTGGAAATTATTTTCGGAAATGGATTTCACCGTAAATCTTAGAATTTAATTTCATGATCTTAGGCGTGCAAAGCTATAATTATTAATAACTCTCATTTTTTAAAGGCTATAGAAAAAGTCTGGGGTATTACATCCTACCCTCCTTACGAAAAATTTCGTCCCGAAATTTGCATACCTTCTTCAAAAAGATAAGGATATCTCTCCTTCATCTTTTCCTCGAGCTCCCACGTGGCTTCTTCCTGCCTGTGGTGATTCCATTATACTTTTACTACTGGTATCGACTTGATTCTTAATTCTTGAACTTTTCTATCAAAAATCGATATCGGCTTTTCCTCATAACTTAGGTCAGATTCAAGAACGACGTCTTGCTGACTTATAACGTGCTTAGGGTCATAGACATACTTTCTTAATTGCGAAACGTGAAACACGTTATGGACACTTCTTAGACTTGGCGGTAAGGCCAATCTATAAGCAACGGGTCCTATTTTCTCGAGAATTTCGTAAGGTCCTATGAACCTTGGTCTAAGCTTACCCTTAACACTGAATCTAATGATTCCTTTCGATGGTGAAATCTTAAGGAAAACCTTATCAGCAACTTCGAAACTAAGATTGGTTCGTCGATCATCGGCGTAAGACTTCTATCGGCTCTGAGCTTCTTTCATTCTATCTCGGATCTGTCGAACGATCTCGATCATTTCGATAATCGAGTCTGGTCCTAAGTTCTTTCTTTCACCTACTTCATCCCAATAAAGTGGTGACTTGCATTTTCTTCCATACAATGCCTCATAAGGCGCCATTCCTATCGTCGCCTGATAACTGTTATTATACGCGAATTCGACTAAGTGTAAGATATCTTTCCAATTTGCACTTCGATCCAAAACTACTATCCTTAGCATATCAACTAGAATCTGAATTGTCCTTTCGGATTGGCCGTCCGTCTGAGGGTGAAAAGCTGTACTGAAATTAAGTGCGGTTCCTAACTCTTTCTGCATGGTGATCCAAAATCTCGAAGTGAACTTGGCATCTCTGTCGGATATTATAGACTTCGGCACTCCGTGCAGACGTACAATTTCTCGAACGTACAACTGGGCTAGCTTCTCTAATCCATAGGTAGTCTTAATCGATAAAAAGTTAGCTGACTTCGTGAGTCTATCAATAATCACCCAAATGGCAGTGTTTCCTCTTTCCATTCTGGGATATCTAATGGCTGCAACAATCCATACAGTGGTCTATGTAAGGCTTTCACTTGCTGGCATGCCAAGCATCTTTCTACGAATGAGGCAACGTCTCATTTCAATCCATTCCACCAGAAATTCATTCTTAAGTCCTGATACATCTTCGTGCTCCCTGGGTGTGGTGTATACGGCGTATCGTGAGCCTCACTCATGATATCATTCTTTAATTCTTCGTCACTGTCAGGAATACAAAGCCTATCTTCAAATAATATCGCATTGTCTGGTGCTTCGGAATATCCGTCTGGCTTATCTGTTCTTATCTTTAGGTGAAGCTTCTCCATTGACTCATCTTTCCTCTGAGCACTTATGATTCTTTCTCTTAAGTCCGACGTAGCTTCTAGTGCTGCTATCTGATTTGTGATCGTTGCTGGTGTGTCGAGCACTTCTACTTCCATCTTTTCAAATTCTCGTACTAACGCTTCTTCTTCGACAAACAGACATCCTAACTTGGTTAGAGCCTTGCGACTCAGCGCATCTGCTACTACATTTGCCTTTCCTGGGTGGTAGTTGATTCCGCAATCGTAATCCTTGACCAATTCGAGCCATCTCCTTTGTCGCATATTCAGTTCTTTCTGCTCGAAGAAGTACTTCAGACTCTTATGATCTGTGAAGATCTCAACCCTTACACCATAAAGATGGTGTCTCCAAATCTTTAATGCATTCACAACTGCTGTGAGTTCTAAATCGTGGGTTGGATACTCAACCTCATGAGGTCGAAGTTGTCGTGAGGCATAAGCTATTACTTTTCCGTCTTGCATTAGAACACAACCTAACCCATTCTTCGAAGCATCGGTATACACCACATATTCCTTGTTTATGTCTGGAAGAGCTAATACTGGTGTTGTGGTCAACTTTTCTTTGAGTGTTTGGAAACTTCTTTCACACTCGTCCGTCCATTTAAACTTACTTTCTTTTCGAAGTAACTGCTTCATGGGTCTAGCAATCGTGGAGAATCCTTCGATGAATCTTCTGTAGTAGCCTGCTAATCCTAAGAAACTTCTGATCTCGTTCGGACTTGTTGTTGACTTCCAATTATGCACTGCCTCTACCTTGGCAGGATCTACTTTGATTCCTTCGGCTGAAACTATGTGTACAACAAGCATTACTTCCTTCAACCAAAATTCGCACTTACTGAACTTGGCATACAGTTTCTTAGTTCTAAGTGTTTCCAACACTATCCGCAGATATTCTTCGTGTTCTTTCTCATTCTTAGAGTAAATAAGAATATCGTCGATGAAAACTAAGACGATAAGTATGGGTGGAAAACTCTATTCATGAGGTCCATGAATACAGCAAGGGCGTTGGTCAATCCAAATGGCATAACTAAGAATTCGTAGTGGCCATATCTGGTTCGAAAAGCAGTCTTAGGTACGTCCTCGGGTTTAATCTTCAGCTAATGATACCCTGATCTTAAATCTATCTTTGAAAACACTCCTGCACCTTTGAGCTAATCGAAAAGGTCCTCTATCCTTGGCAAAGGATATTTGTTCTTGAGGGTGATCTTATTCAGCTCGCGATAATCTATACACATCCTCATTGACCCATCTTTCTTTCTGACAAACAACACTGGCGCTCCTCAAGGTGAGACACTTGGTCTGATGAAACCAAGGTCTAGCAATTCTTGCAATTGGATTTTAAGTTCTTCTAGTTCTTTCGGTGTCATCTCATATGGGGCTTTAGATTTGGGGATGATCCTGGTTCTAGGTCAATCGAGAAATCTATGTGACGGTCGGGTGGTAAACCAGGTAAAATTTCTGGAAAGACGTCTTCGTACTCGTTGACAACTTTCACGTCTTGAACGGTCTTCTCGGCTCCTGGTTCTCTAACTAGGTACACAAGATAGGTTGTGCAACCCTTCTTCATTATCAACTTCTTGGCTTGTAAGGCGGATGATACCGGTATTCTCTTGCCCATTGCAATCCCATGAAATTCGGTCGGCTCTCTACCCGGGGGTCGAAAAGAGATTTTTCTCTCGTTGCAGAGAATTGTGGCATAATTCTCTAACAACCAGTCCATTCCTAAGATTTTGTCTACGTCCCACATTATCATAACGTTTAAATTGTTCGCTTTAACCTTAAGAGTTCCGATTTCTAGTTCTAGGTTAGAGCAAACATGTTTGGAAGTAGTGATCTCTCCTGAAGGTGTAGCTACTCTCATAGGATGTTCAGCTCTTACAGGTCTGATGTCTAAGTTATCCGCACAACAACCAGCAATAAAAGAATGCGATGCACCTGTATCGAACAATATCTTAATAGGGATGTTGTGAAGTTTTCCCATACCTGCAAGGTTTCCTTTTCCCTTATCCTGCCCAGTCTGCATATTCGCGCATGCCCTTGCATTCTGCTGTTGTTGTACGTGCTGCTAAAACTGCTGCTGATTCATTTGTTGTTGTGGCTGCGCTTGTATGGCCCTCAGAGGTACTGCTTGCAGTGGTTTAGGGCAATCTTTCTTCATATGTCCCTTTTGTCCGCAGTTAAAACAGTTGGGAGTGCCTGCTTGACAGACACCGGAATGTGATTTGTTGCACTTGGGGCATACCGGGCTGGTAACCCTCCCTGGGTTATTCCATCTCTGATTGAAATTTCTTTCTTGTCCCTGAGGTTGCCTTTGCTGATTATTCCCTTTCCAGGGTCCGACTTGGTTGTTTCCCTGCAAATACAACCCAGACTGGTTGTTTTCCTGCCACGGTTTCTTGTTGTGGTTCTGATTCGGCTGCTGGTAGCCCTGCTGATTACCACTTCTCTGATTTCCCTGGTTGTTGAAATTTTTATTGTAGCCACCGCTACTTCCTCCTTCCCACTTTCTCTTCCCTTTGAAATTTCTATTGTTGTTGTTATAGTAGCCCCGGTTTTGGTTTTGGGTTGGAGCTGGTGTGGTTGTTATTATTTTCTTCTCATCAGGCACAACGGCCTCCATTTCCAAAGCTCGTCCTAAGACATCCGTATAGATTAGTCCCCCGTGACTGGCTAAAGTGATCCCCAATTCGTGTCTCAGTCCCCCACGGAACTTCTTCGAGATCTTTTCTTCAGTATCGACCTGAGTAGGTGCATACCTGGATAGCTCACAGAACTTGGCGTCGTATTCTGTCACCGTCATCTTACCCTGCTTCAAGTTGTAAAACTCAGCCTCCTTCTGAACCCTATACGTCTTCGGCACGTACTTGTCGTACAACCCCTCCTTAAACTCGTCCCATGTAAGTTGAGCCAGATGCTCTGCAGGTATCACTTTCTGTCTTGCCTCCCACCAGTAGTCAGCTGGTCTGGAGAGCTAGAATGCTATACACGATAGTCGCTCCTCATCAGTACATCTGAGGAGCTTGAAAATTCTCTCAATCGATCGCACCCATAGCTCATCATCGTTAGGGTTGCCTGTTCCATTAAATACGGGTGGGTTTCGTTTGAGGAAAAGATCCTCAATGTCCCTACGAGGTGGTGGTGGGGGTGGTGGTGATAGTGATGGTGGTGGTGGAGGGGTATCATTGCGTTCTTGTTCTTGTTCTTGTCTCCTTTCATTTTCTGGCTGACGTCGTCCACGTCCTCGGGGCCTACCAGGTCCCCTTCTATTGTTAACATTTCTTGGCGGCATTTTTCTTTAACTATAGGAAACAGGAATTTTCATTAGCATTTTCTTTTACACATTCTTTTACTTACTCACCCTCTTTCCAACTTAATCAAGTTCACGGAAAAGAAATATCGAACATAACTTCGATATTAGTTCTTTATTCTTTTAACTTTTCAAGTTAAACTAAATTTCTCGTTACACGAGTTCATTTGACATTCTGGTTTACTACATGATTTATACGAAAATTTTCTTGTGATCAAAACCCTTTTACGGGTCATGTATATATATATACATAAAAAAAAATATAAATTCTACCTCCAACAAGGACTTATACACAAAAAGTTAGACTACTACTAGTCTAAACTAGGCTGACTACCTATCACTGAACCGAGTGCACTAACAAGCTGCATCTCCGTATCTACTGGGAGTACCAAAACGGAAATGATTCATAAAATTTCATATCCGCAAGAGTACTACAAAAACTAGTTACTGATCCGACTATGTATAGGACAAACGAAACTACTACTACTATTAACACTAACACGCGTCTATGATGCTCTGCTCAACTAACTGCAGTCGAGTCCAAACTGCCCTCTAAGGCCTTCAAAACCCTAAGAGTCCTCCTCTAGGTCCTCCTCCGGATCCTCGTCTGGGTCCTCCTTAGGATCCTCGTTCGGGTCCTCCTCCTCAGACTCTGAACCAAAGACGAGTTGGAGTGCCTCGTCCTCCCTCAGAGTAGAGCCGTCGGAAAGTGTAAGTAGGGGTGGTGACGGTGCCTCAGAAGCTGTCTCCTCTAAGTCTGAAACAAGGTAATCCTCACTAGTCTCTATGGCACGCTTCTTAAGGGGAAGAAGGTGATCTGGAATGGAACCGGAACCTGACTCGTACTTCTCCCTAGAACGGACTCTGATGGTCCCACCTCTAACTGACCTCTGACTACATCCCACTTCGCACAAATCTCCTCAAGCGGTGTCAGTGGAGATGGTAGCTCTAACATGGCGGCAAGCTCCGCATCAATCCCTCGGTACTCTGACCCTGTCCGGAACAGTCCTGTCTCGAAAGGTCCTCGAACTCTCACACTTGGCTCGGGTAGAAAAGGAGTAGGTAACCCTAACAGGGCAGTTGTCTCTGCGTCGATCTCTATGAGTCCTGGTCTTGGGATCAACTCCTCAAGTGGTCCAAGTGGAAGTGGTAACTCCGGTGAGGCTGTGGGCTCCTCATCTACCTCTAACTGCTCTGACTCCGCGTCAGACTCCTCACTCGGTACAAAGTCTGGTGGTATCTCTAATAGCGCGGCCAACTCTGGGTCCAAGTCTAAGTGCTCTTGCTCGGTCTCTGCTGGAAAGTGACGGTAGGGGACATGTGGCTCAAGAGGAACTGGAATCATGAACCTGCTGTCAAGGAAACACCCGTGTGTATATAGAGCGAATCCCGTGTAGTTGCCCATCGGCTCGGTGTCGTCGCCGAAAATTCCAAGAAGTTACCACGCCACGCAGTGCGCCCAACCACGCCACTCGTCCGGCAGTCGCACAACCAGGTCGGATATCGCCTGACTCTCCAGAATAAAGTGTCGTGCTGCATAATAAACTGACGAGAAGTTGCTCACTATCTGCCCCACATCCTCCACACCATAATCAGCCTTGTAACTGTGGTAAGCATCCTGTAAGGTGTCTGCTAAGGTACACTGTGGTAAAGGTGCACTCTTTCGAGCTATAACACGTCTCCTAGCCATCCTACAAAAGTTTTAGGGAAACACGGATCAGTAACAGGTAAGGAAATAACCTATCTCAACGAAATACTTAAATTACAAAATGAACATTCCTTATTCAATTGTAATATCACCACTTAACAACCACTTATCATAATATCTAGCAATTCAAGAAATTGCACTCAAACAATATATAGAAATAAAATTTCAAGATTTATTTCCATCCTTTATTTTATTTTTTCATTTATTTTTCTTGTTTTAATTTCTCATAAACTTTCTTTCTTTATTCTTTATTACTTTCTTTCATTATTTCTTTCTTAAGAAAAATTTCTTAACGATTTTCACTTATTAAAACAAAGTACGTCCACTTTGTTCATGTTACTTATTCAAAAGTAACAACTTTTTTTTAAAAGAAAAATTGTCCTTCTCGACACTTGAGAACCAAAGTTCTAGTCGTCGGATCGAGCGATCGTTGGAAATTAACTAAAGTTCGTACTTGATTCTTGGTAATTATAACCAATCTCTTCTTGAAGTTCGAGCGAGGCGAACTCCAACTGAAAATGCCTTCGTTCATGTCACTTTCACGGAAGTAACATTCGTTTCTTTCATTTACTTGGAACAGAACTAACGCACCCTATCATTATTTATCTTATTTTCTCGAAGGAAATTCTTATCGGTTCTTGGTTATAAAACAAAAATCGACTCTGCCGAGTCTTTGTTCATGTCACTATACGCACGTGACATTCGTCTACAGAAGTTCTTCCCGTTTCACGATCTCCTTTCGAAATCATTTGAACTAACGTTCTTAAAACGTCTAAGTTCTCGAGGAATCGGAAAGATCTTAGGTTTCAAGTCTATGTTCTTAACGAACCGGGAAAATCCCTAGAATCATTCTAGATTCTCGTGCCATCATACTTTTCAAATAAAAGAAATCATTGCGCAAACAATTTCACGTAATTCACATAGCATAAAACAAGTATGATTCTCATACTTTCAAATTTCATTCTTGGCACCAATTGTCATTCTTAACTTATTGAATACTTATTCAAAAATTGTCTTAAAAGAAAACACATTTCTGAAATTCTTTCTTTTCTTTCTTTCTTTCTTTCTATCTTTCTTTCTTTCCTTCGTTGAGTCGAAGTAGCGGGAGGTTGAGTTGTCGTCTACAATCTTAAACTTAGTGTTACGACCCTATCTTACTTGAAAGAAGACTTGGCATAGAGTATGAACGAATACTCTATCTGACTACTTTGAAAGAAAACTTGTATGCAGAGCAGAAACGATTGCTCTGATACCACTCTATCACAGCCCTAAATCCCGAGGGACGGCAGAAGCCGAGGTGCGACTGGGGTCGGATTAAAGAAGCGGAGAAGAATGGGGATGAAAGAATAAACATACATACATACATAACATCTTATCTTCTATGAACAAAACTTTATTGACGAAAAGAAAAAGTTAATCTCGAAAGATTACTCGAGAAAGTACTTCAAAAGCTTCTAAGTTATATTACAGAACTTAGACTACAGTGATTAATACACAACATCAAAAAGAGTTTAGAGTCTAGCAGCGGAATTGTGAACTATATACAAGGTCTTTCTTAATTCTTATTCAACTCTAACTCAACCAAAGCCGCTTCGTCGCTTCAACCTGCACATTTAGAAAACATATGCAGGGCTAAGTACAAAAGTACTTAGTGGGCACGTTGCCAAAATATAATCATAAGTATAGATAAATAGGCATCTCATTTTATAGCGCATCGGGATTTTCATTCAAAAGAGCCCGTGCCTATTAAACATTTGCATTTCATTCATAAATTAGCTTCGAAGCATTTTTCATAGATGTTGCGTTCAAATCTTGACCAGTCATAATTCACCGTGGCTGGCTACCCCTCAACAGGATACCACATACACCACAGGCTACAAGTGCACTAACTCTAGAAAGCCCCTTTTGACTAACTCAAAGCCGATCGTTAGTTAACCCTTTTTGATTAACTCATAACGTACAAGAGAACTCACATAAAACACAAAACAGTTCATGCCATGATTATCACTTTGAAAACACGATTATCAAAGCGATAAAGAAAAGGTTTTCGAGCATTGCTCGTTTTATTTGTATATAGGAAAAGCCCACCTTATAGATTACAGAACAAGACACGTGCTTCCGTCTTCTAATCTGCATCCTATCCCTGGTGTCGACTTCCTCCTTCATCATAAAAATCATACTTTAAAGCTCGGTCGCAAATGATAAACGAATACGAAAAGAATCGGATTAAGTTTTTTGTTCTTTAGACGTTTTAGGCATTTGCACGCTAAACTAAACTCTTTTAGTTAAAAAGAAACGAGACACGAACGCATCTCGTTTGACGCTCACTCGGTTCTGTACTTGACACTTTAGGTCGGTAGAAAGAAGGTAGTTGATAAATTGAAATGACTAAAAACGTCGAAAGAGTTCAAGTTGAGAAGAATTCAACTTAAGAAACTACATTTTGAACATACACTGCACGAGGTCAGTAAGTCTGCGCAGAACAGGGGATTCCGAAACAGGGGTCGAATCTTATATCGAAAGAAAGGTACGGGTGTCTAGTTTACTCTCCATTTCATGGATCTCAATTCGGATTAACGAGCTAGGAGATATCGTAGTTTCCGTGAAAGGTCGCAAGAACTGCCGAGTGAACCCTAATGCTCGATAAAATCGACGCCCGGTTTTCTAGGTTCGTTCTATGTTATCGAACCTCAACTCTCACGAATTTACTGACTCAAAACAGTGTACTCGTATCATTATACGTGGTAGTCCCCTTTTCATTTCTCGTTTATAAACACGATGATCAAAACTTCGTCGTTCAACTATACAATTACTAAACCAATTCAAGTCTCGATCAAAATCCTAACTTCTTGTTTCTACTTCTTGATTATGACTAAAACTTATCTTTTCATAACTCGGACGAACATGTTGTCAACTACAAACTCGTTCCCTAATCATTAATATCCATTTAAAATCATTAATCGACTTTTCTATCAATACTTATTCTCGTTTGATCGTCTCTTACGAAAAATCCAACATCTTTAGAATTCGTTCAAACTTTACAACATTATTCAACAACTATCAAGAATCATAAATACGCAATTCATATCCTCATATCATCATCTATTCTCGACTTATCGACCGTCGTTCGTCTCTTACGTAAAATTTTACGTTCTCCGTTTTCATTCAAATTTTACGACAACGATTATCATCTAACGAGCATTACTAATATGTAAATCATATTATCAACACATTATCGAGCCTCGACTTATCAACACATCTTCGTCTCTTACATTTCTCGTTTTATTTTTAGAAAAATCTCAATTTAATATATATTCATCCTCATGCATCGTATATCTCATTTCCATTAAACAATCGAGCATATCATAACATTTACTAACCTAAATCGAGCCTTGTTCGTCTCTTAGGTTTTGGATTTTATTTTTAGAAAAATCTAAAACAATTCATACGATCAATTAACAACATAAGAAACACTAATCTGACATTCAATCGACAAAGAAATCGAGCATGAATCAAAAGCCCCAAATCTGAAAATTTTCGGTACTAATTAGGGGTTAGGGTTCTTGATTTTTCTTCATGATTTGATCCGTAGAACTTGATTCTAAACATCCTAGAACATGTATCGAACAAGAAATCACATGCTAATCAATCCCCAAAGTTTTTGAAAAAAAATAAAAGATGGGGAAGACAAGGTTTGTTCGGTTCAAAAGGAAAAGATGAAGCTCTTACCTTTCATCTTATGAACTCGGATTTGGATTTGATCGGTAGACGGAGGAGTATTGATCTTGGAAAGAGCTTGGACTTGAGCTTCTATGGAGGATGATTGAAGAAGAAATGAGAGAGGAATGGGGAGATGGGGTGGCGGACAAGGAGGGAAGAAGAAGAGGATGATGAGTCACAATGGTGACTCATAAAGTAGATGGAAATATCTAACAAACATAGTGAGTCGTTAAGGAAGCGTTTGGCGAGGAAATTTTATACGAAAAATCTCGTTTCCGGCTCTTAAACGTCGTTTTAAAAGTCGAGAAATATTTTCCTAGTTAGTTACGGAATTTACGAAATCTAATTCGTCCGTTAGATTAGAAATAATTTACGTACTCGGAAAACCTAATTCATTTTTCAAAATACGAGAAAAAGTCGAGACGTCACAGTCCAAAATTCGTCCGGAAAATCATAAAAACTAACTTTCTTCGGTGAACTCGTCTTGAAGAAAAAGTGAATGTAAATTCTGACGGAATTTGATTCCGAGTTTCCGGTCGAAAAACTTAACGGACGCAGAAACCCTAATACAGTAGTCGTTCGTCTGATTTGTGGAAATTATTTTCGGAAACGGATTTCACCGTAAATCTTAGAATTTAATTTCATGATCTTAGGCGTGCAAAGCCATAATTATTAATAACTTTCATTTTTTAAAGACTGTAGAAAAAGTCTGGGGTATTACAATGTAAACGACTGACTTCTCAAATCTTGGAAGTTGGATGCATGTTTAGACAAATTCTCTTAATAAGATATAGATTTGGGGATTTCTTATTAAGCTTTGATTTTGATATTTGGTTTGTGAATTATGCTTCTATGTATTAATATATGGATGCATGAATTGATTGAGATTTTTCTAAAAATATTTATATTTTTATAAGAGATGAAGAACACGATTTTTGATCAAGTTACATTGATGTTATGAGGATATGATTTGCATATTTGTGATTCTTGATAGTTGGTGAATAATGTTGTAAAATTTGATTGAAATCCGATGACTTTGAAAAATCCGTAAGAGACGAATAAATGTACGTAATTAATGATAGAAACGGCGATTGAGGATTTTAATTGGTTATTAATGATTATTAATGTTGAGGGAACGAAATTGTAGTTGACGACGTGTTAATCCGAGTTATGAAATGATAGGTTATAATTGAAACCGAGAAATTAGGAATTGAATTAAGAACTTGATTTGGTTTAGTAATTGGTTAGTTTGAACGACGAGTTTTGATCGTCGTGTTTATAATCGAAAAATGGAGAAGGGTTTATCACGTATAATAATACGAGGTGACTGCCTTGGGTCAGTTTTTGTGCGAAAATAAAAGTGTTTAAGCTTTAATCGAACCTAGAAAAGCGTGCGTCGATTTTATCAAGCATTAGGGTTCACTCGGCAGTTTTGGCGACCCTTCACGGAAACTGCGATATCTCCTAGCTCGTTTATCGGAATCGAGATCCGCAAATTGGAGAGTAAACTAGACACCCGTACCTTTCTTTTGGTATAAGATTCGACCCCTATTTCGCAA
This sequence comes from Schizonepeta tenuifolia, assembly GCA_029490685.1. Taxonomy (NCBI): domain Eukaryota; kingdom Viridiplantae; phylum Streptophyta; class Magnoliopsida; order Lamiales; family Lamiaceae; genus Schizonepeta; species Schizonepeta tenuifolia. The sequence continues at coordinate 44,731,165 of CM055956.1, read as the reverse complement.
TCTCCTGTTCTGGACAGACTTACTGACCTTGTGCAGTGAAGTTTCAAAACTTAGTTTTTAAGTTGAATTCTTCTCAACTTAATTTCATTCGATCTTTTAAGTCGTTCCAAGTATCGACTATCATAATTTACTGACCTTAGCGTCAAGTAAGAGTTCTAAATAAGAAATATTCGATTCTCGTTCCCGTTTAGTTAGAAGAATCTAGAATAGCGTGCAAAGGCCTAAAAGCTTAAGAACACATGAGAACTAATTCAATTTCAATTTTGATTTCCGTTTTCTTATATCGACTCGATGACTTATCAAAGTTATGATTATTTACGATGAAGGAGGAAGTCAGCACTCGGGATAAGATGAAGGATCGACGACAGAAAACTCGTTTAATAGTTCTGTAACTTATAAGGTGGGCTTTTATATATGAAATAAAACGAGCAATGCTCGAAAACCTTTTATTATCGCTTTGATAATCGTGTTTTCAAAGTGATAATCATGGCATAAACTGTTTAAATATTTTATGTGAGTTCTCTTGTACCTATCTGAGTTAACATTCGTGTTTTCCAGATTTAGAGTTAATCTAACTAGGTTAACTAACGATCGGCTCTGAGTTAGTTGCTAAGTGCTTTCCAGAGTTAGTGCACTTTGTAACCTGTGGTGTATGTGGTATCCTGTTGAGGGGTAACCAGCCACGGTGAATGAGAATTGGTCAAGATTTGAACGTAACATCTGTGAAAAATGCCTGCAGGCTACTTTATGAATAAAAATGCAAATGTTTAATAGGCACGGGCTCCTTTAAATAAAAACCCGATGCGCTATAAAATGAGATGCTTGTTTATCTATATCTATGAATACGTTTTCGGCAATGTGTCAACTAAGTACTTTCGTACTTAGCCCTGCATATGTTTTCTAAATGTGCAGGTTGAAGCGACGGCAGCGGTGGATGGTTGAGTTGAGGTCGAATAGAGTTAGAGAAGACTTATGTACTTAGTTCACTATTCCGTTGCATAACTCTAAACTTTGTTGTTTATGTTTAATTACTGTAGACTAAGTTCTGTAATTATAACTTAGTTTTCCTTTTGAGAACTTCGTCGAGTAATCCATCGTGATTAACTCTTTCTTTTTGTAATGAAGTCTGGTTCATAGAATTTATGATGTCTTTTATGTATGTTTATTCAGTCAGTCCCTTTCTTCCCCGCTTCTTTAATCCAATCCCAGTCGTACCCCGGCTTCTGCCGTCCCTCGGGTTTTGGGGCTGTGACAGAGTTGTATCAGAGCAATCATTTCCGCTCTGTATACAAGTCCTTCCTTCGAGTAGTAAGACAGAGCATTCATTTCCGCTCTGGCCTTAAGTTGTTTTCTAGTGATACCACCAAGTGGTACCAGTCTTCTTTCGAGTCGTAGGATAGAGTATTTGTATATACTCTATACCTGAGTCTTCTTTCAAGTAAAGTTAAGTCAGAACAATAAGATAAGATTAAAAATATAGTCGACAACTCAACCTCCCGCTACGTCGACTCAACGAGGAAAGAATTTCAGTAATGCGATTTCGTTTTAATAAGAAATTTTGAATACGTGTTTTTAAGTTAAGGATGAAAACAAAGTGCCAAATACAGAATTATTTTGGAAGTCTATTAAATTATACTTTGGTTATGTTATGTTCCTTATGTGAAATTATTTGCACAATAATTTCTTATGTTTGAAAATATTTTGGGCACGAGAATCTAGACGAATTCTAGGGATTTTCCCTGTTCATGAAAAACATAGACTTTGTTTTAAGGACTTCCCGATGCTTTGAGAACTTAGACGTTTGAGAAACGTGGCTTCGAGAAATGATCGGAACGAGAAGAAAAGAAGACCTCGAAACAAGAAAGATACGATCGAGACGAAGAGGACAGAATAAAGGGAATTAAAGGGAATGAAGAAATAAGTGTTACTTCCGTTCAAGTAACACGAACGAAGTCGTCTTTCAAATGGAATTGCTCCGTTTAACCTTTAATCGGAGATTTGTATTATCACTAAGATCGAGTACGAATCTTAGTTGAATTTCTCACGATCGATCGATCCTAACGACGATTAGAACTTGGGTTCTAAGAATTATTTTCTAATTATTATTTCTTTTTCTTATGAAATTTATTTCATACTTCGTCTTTAAACGAAGAATGCGACGAGTACGAGCATCAAATGTTGAGGACGACAAAGTCTCCTATAAACGAATATTATAAATGCATAGGTGACATGAACAAAGTAGAATCATACTTTGTTTTAATAATAAAAAAAAAAAATCATTCAGAAATTTCCCTTATGAAAGAAAAAAAAAAAAAAAAATATATATATATATATATATATATATCAAAGAATAATAATATACCGAATGGAAATAAGATCTTGAAATTTTATTTCTATATATTGTTTAAGAGCAATTTTTCTTCAAAATTTCTAAAGGTATCTAAGATAAGTTTATTATCTTAAGTGTCGGCGATACTACAATTGAATAAGGAATGTTCTATTGTGATTTAAGATTTTCTATAAGATAAGTTATTACCTTAACCGTTACTGATCCGTGTTTCTATAAGATGGCCGGGTGGATGGTTACCACTAGGAAGAGCCAGCCCTTACCTCAGCGTACCTTAGTGGATGTGATACGGGATAAGTACCATAATTACGTGTCAGACTCGGATAAGGAGGATGTCGGGCAGATAGTGAGCAACTTCTCGACCATATACTATGCAGCACGACATTCATTTCAGCGAACCAGGCCGTGTCCGATTTGATTTATCAGCTACCAGACGAGTGACATAGTTGGGCACACGACATCGCATGATATTACCTAGGGTCGTTTGACGATGACATTGAGCCAACGGGGGATTACCAGGGTTTTGCCTTAGCTATCCATAGGCGCTTCTTCCATAGCAGGTTCATGATGGCAGATCCCCTCATGCCACATTTTTTCTTACCGTCATTTCCCAGCGATTACTGAGCCTGAGTCTCTTGACTTAGACCCAGAGATGGCCAATTTATTGGAGGTCCCGACAGATTTTGTATCTAGCGAGGAGTGGGATTCAGTGGTAGAGTTTTTAGAGACAGAAGAGAAGACTGAAGTTGTACCACAGTTACCGCTTTCACCTAGACCACTTGAGGAGTTGGTTCCAGGACCGGGATTAATTGAGATAGATACAGAGACGGCTGCCATACTAGGGTTATCCACTCCTTTCATACCCGAGCCTACTGTGAGGATTCAGGGACTATTTGAGACAAAGCCGTTTGGGACGGGGTCAGAGTACCAGCAGGTAGACGCAAAGCTTGCCGCCATGCTACAACTACCACCACTTTTGACTCCAACAGACGAGATTTGTGTGAGATGGGCGACAGTTAGAGATCAGTTCGAGACAGGACCAGGATACCTTGAGACAGACGCAGAGCTTACCACCCTATTACAGTTACCATATCCATACAGACCCCTTGACGAGATTTGTTCAGAGTTGGCCAGAGTTAGAGCTGAGTATGAGGCAGGACCGTCCAGGGTCCGTTCCAGGGATGTGTACGAGTCCGGTTCTTTTCCTAAACACCTTCTTTCCTTGAAGAATCATACAGTAGTGATCGATGACGATTGTTGGATTTAGATGCAGAGAAGATTAGTTCAGAGATACCTTCACCACCCCCCCCCCCCCCACTTACACTTCTAGATGGTACCACCTTGAGGATAGACGAGGCACTATAGCTCGTCTTCAGTTTAGAGTCTGAGGAGGAGGATCCGGATGAGAACCCTGACGATTTACCGGCCGCAGAGAACAGTGTTTGACACGACCACAGTTAGATGAGCGGAGCATACCAGACGCGTAATAGTATTCTTAGTAGATTTTCCTTGACTTGTGCATAGTTGGATCAGTAACTAGTTCCTTTGTAGTACTTCCACGGATACGAAATTTTATGACTCGTTTCCATCCTAGTACTTCTAGTAAGTACAGGGTTTACTATACAGATAGGCAGCCTAGTTTAGACTCGTAGTAGTCTAGTTTCTGTATAAGTCCTCGTTGGAGACAAAATAAATATTCTTTTTAAATATATATATATATATATATATATATATATATATATATATATATATATATATATATACGACCCGTGCAAGGGTTTTTATCACAAGAAAATCCCTCAAATTTGTATAATGAAAACTAGATGGTTGAAAGAACTCGCGTAACGAGAGTTTATTTTAACTCCGAAAGTTGAAAGTTTACAAAGGGTAATATCAAAATCATTACTGATTTCTCTTCTACGTGAACTTGTTAAGCTTGGAAAGGGGTCTAGTAGGTAAATAAAAGACTTAAGCGCAAGTGCTAATGAGAATTCTCGTTTCTTATAGAACCAAAATGCTGCCGAAAGTAAGTAACAATCAAGGAGGATTTAGTAATCCTAGAGGGTACAGTGGAGGTCAAGGACAGCGAGAAAGCATAGGAGAACGTAATCATCAAGATGACCAATTTCTTCCGCCACCCCCACAACAACGTAAAATTGAGGATTTATTCTTTAGAAGAAATCCGCCGGTTTTTAAGGGATCTAGTAACCCGAACGACGCTGAGTTTTGGGTACGATCAATCAAATGGATTTTTGAGCTTCTAGGATGTACGGATGAGGAACGCCTTGCATGTGTTGCGTTTCAACTAGCCGGATCGGTTAACTACTGGTGGAAAGCTAGACAGGAAGCTTTGCCGATGTGGCAAAAAACTCAAATTACCTGGAATAACTTTAAGGGAGCGTTTTACGGTAGGTATGTATTCGATCAGGTGGCTGTTGAAGAAGAAATGGCAAGGGAATTTTAAGGAGAACTCAAACGTAAACTGGAGATAGCTTTAGCTAGCCAAGAGGGACTAAGCTATACAGAATTATTGGAACGAATTCATGAGATAGAAGCAGTGATGCCAGATCAGAGAAGGATTCCAGCTTTCCCACCAATACCGACCCAGATTTCAACCCAAGACCTTTCCAATAACAATAACGACTGTAAAGGAAAAAGGAAGTGGGAAGGAGAAAGCAGTCGTGACTGCTATCAGCATCACTATAATCAGGGAGGGAACAACCAAGGAGAAATCATGGTACCTACTTGTCTTAGGTGCAATTGGATGCACTTTGGAAAATGTCCAGTAAACATTAACGGATGCTATAGGTGTGGGCAGAAGGGACATGTGAAAAGAAATTGCCCGAAACCGTTACCAATAGTTGAAACCAATCAGTATGATCTGCTTAACCAAAGAAAGAATGCTATCCCAGCATGTCCTACGTGCAATCATGTACACTACGGTGTTTGTCTGGTGAACCTAGGTGTCTACTTCAACTGTGGACTGGAAGGGCACTTTAAGAGGGATTGCCTAGGACAGCAGCAAGCAGTGGACCAGAAGTAGGATGTTCTTACGTGTCCCAACTGTAATAAGGAACATTACGGTGTTTGTTTAGCAGGAACGGGAAATTGTTTTCAATGTGGACAGACGGGGCATAAGAAGAGGAAATGCCCAATGTTGTTTCCAATGGTGGAACCAAACCAGTATAGTCAACCCCAACCCTTAGGGACCATCTAAACCCAATCACAGCAACAACTGACACCACAACAAAATGAATGGGCATGCGTGGTTTGGCAGGAGAAGCAAAGTGAGGACAAGGGAAGCGTGACAGGTATTGGACGAATTTCTTAAGAATTTTCCCCGTCATAAATTTTTACTTCTTTTAGAGCCTTATATACGGTTGTTATTAGTACTTGTTAACCTTTAGGAGTAGGACTAGAAGCGCTAATCGTGAAATAAGAACAACTACGCTTCAGGGAGTGACGATAATCTCAGAGAATTATTTCCCTTAGTTTCGCTCGAACGTAAAATTTATTTAGGATCTTTTTAAGGTCATAGCAAACAATTGGAACGTGATAAATGTTCGACATGGATATAATCCTAGGATGGACTGGTTGTCAGAGAATTATGCCACGATTCTCTGCAACGAGAGAAAAACCTCTTTCAACCGCCGGGTAGAGAGCCGACCGACTTTTCACGGGCTTTCAATGGGTAGAGGAGTACCAATAATATTAGCGCTACAAGCCACGAAGTTGATAAGGAAGAAGGGTACCACAACCTACCTTGTGTACCTAGACGGAGAACTAGGAGCTAAGAAGATCGTTCAGGACGTGAAGATAGTGAATGCTTATGACAATGTTTTCCCAGAAGTTATGCCAGGATTGCCGCCAGATCGTTACCCAATTTTCACGATCGACTTAGAGCCGGAAACAGCATAAGGGTGCAGGAGTCTTCTCGAATATAGATTTGAGATCAGAGTATCATCAGCTAGGAATCAAACTCGAAGACGTACCTAAGATAGTTTTTAGAACCCGATATGGCCATTACGTATTCCTAGCAATGCCATTCGATTTGACCAACGCCCTGCGGTATTCATGGATCTCATGAGTAGGGTTATTTCACCCGTACTTGGACAAATTTGCCATAGTATTCATCAACGACATTCTCGTTCACTCCAAGAATGAGAAAGAACACGAAGAATTAATTTTCACGAGTCCTAGAACTACGACGTAACTACTTCGGAAGGAAAATACTTTCGAATGGACCGACGAGTGCGAGATATTTTTTTTATAGACGCTTAAGAAAATAGATTATCGAACCAATTTTTTGCCTCTCAGAAAAACAAACAAGGAACGTGTAGTATATATATTGGCGCATCGAAGAATGGATTGGGATGTATTTTTGGATGTAAGAAGGAAAGGTGATAGCCTCTATCTCACGACAATTTTAAACCCCCAAAAAAATCGAGTATCCAACCTATGACCTAGAACTTACAGCCGTTGGGCACGCACTGAAGATTCGGAGACATCATCGTTATGGTATAAGGGTTAAGATTTTCACAGATCTTATGGAGTTGAAGTACTTATTCGAGCAGAAGGAAGTAATATAAGACAAAGAAGATGGCGCGAGTTACATGAGACTTAAGATTGTGGTATCAACTACCATCTAGGAAAAGCTAAGCGTAATAGAAATCACGCTGAGTCATAAGACTCCAACTAAGTTAGGTATCTCTTCATCGAAGAAGAAACGCTTGTACGAGAATTCGAGATGATGGATATAGAAGTGCTCGATACGTCAGCAGCGATCACAGGTCGAACAACGGCACTAATAACGACACCAAATTATGAGAAAGAGTGATAAGAGATAGAGGAAGAACGAGTTGATCAAAGAGCTACGACTGAGGATAAGAACGGAGGTACCAGAGGATTATTATGAAACAATGTAATACGGTATCATCAGTAAAAGTCTCGATATGCCATATGCAGCGCACTCGAAGAATACGGAAACATATTAAGATTCAAGAAGAGATCTCTGGTGAAATGGACTAAAACGAAACGTTGCCTCATTTTGTGGAAGAATGTTTAACTTATCAACAAGTTAAGGCTTTACATCGACGACCGTATGGATTGTCGCAGCCATTGGATGTCCCATAATGGAAATAGGAAAGGTAGAGCCAGGCTTGCCTAAGTCCAGAAAAGGAAACACTGCCGTTTAGGTAGTAATTGATGGACTCACAGAATCAGCTCACTTTCTACCGATTAAGTTTACTTACGAGTCGGGAAAGTCAGCGCAGTCATGCGACCGCGAGATGTACGCTCGCACAAAGTATTAAAGACGATAACATCAGATAAAGATGCCAATTTACTTGCAATTTTGGATCACGACGCAGAAGGAGCTACGTACTAAGTTTAACTTCGGTAAAGCTTTTCACCCTCAGACGAATTGATAATCCGAGAGAAACGATTCAGATACTCGTTAGTATGCTAAGAACAATATTATTAGGTCCAAGCGCAAGTTGAAAAATTTTATATCAAATTAAATTCGCATACAACAATAGTTATAAAGCTTCGATAAATTTTTACGCCGTACGAGGTCTTGTCTAAGAAGAAGCTTTAAATAACTGCGCTATTATCGTAAGTTAAGGGAAAGAAAGAATTTAGGATCAAATGCGGTTAATGAAATGATCGAGAACGTTCGGCAGATCAGAGTGAGAATGAAGGAAGCTCAAGGCCGACAGAAATCATACGCCAACGACTGTTGTGAAGATTTTAAGTTTGAAATTGGAGATAAGTTTTCCTTAAAAATTTCGCCTTCTAAAGGAATCGTTAGATTCAACATAGGGGTAAACTAATATCAAGGTTCTTAGGGCCATATAAGATCCTCGAGAAAATAGGACCGTTACTTATAATTTGGCCTAACCGCCAAATCTAGGAAGTGTACATAACATGTTCCACGTTTTGCAATTAAGAAAAACACATCTATAATCCTAAGCTTATAATTAGTCCGCAAGACGAAGTTCTTGAATCTGACTTAAGTTATGAAGAAAACCATAATCAATTTTGGATCGAACAGCGCGAAAATTTAAGTAAGCAAGACAATTCGACTAGAAAAAGTGATATAAGATCTTCACGAGCAAAAAGAAGCCACGTGGGAATTTGGAGGGAATTTGAGGAAGAAGTACCCCGAACAGTCTAAGGGAGATATGCAAATTTCGGGACGAAATTTTTCGTAAAGGGGGTAGGATGTAATACCCCAGAAAATTTCTACTGCGTTAAAAATTTAAAGTTAATAATAATTATGGCTTTGCACGCCTAAGATCACGAAATTAAATTCTAAGATTTACGGTGAAATCCGTTTCCGAAAATAATTTCCAGAAATCAAACGAACGACTATTGTATAAGGGTTTTCGCATCCGTAAAGTTTTTCGCCCGGAAACTCGGAATCGAATTCCATCAGAAATTACATTCATTTTTTCTTCGAGACGAGTTCACCCGAGAAAGTTAATTTTTGTGATTTTCCGGACGAATTTTGGACTGTGAGGTCCCGACTTTTTATCGGATTTTGGAAAACGAACCGTCCTTTCCGAATAAGTAAAATATTCCGAAACTAATGGTCGAATTAGTTTTCGCCAGAAATGTGACCGACTAAGAATTTATTTCTCGACTTTTATAACGTCGTTTTAGACCCGTAAACGAGATATTTCCGGCAATTAAAACACCTCCAAACCGCCACGTACATAGGTGAGTCATCACCTTTGAGATATTTCTTCACTTTAACAAATAGTAACACCCTTAGTCATCCTTCTCTCTTCCTCATTCCTTACAGCCATCTCCCCCTCATTCTCTCTCTCAAATCAGCCGCCCCTTTGAAGGAAATGGAAAAGCTTCCTTCAAGCTTCAAATCTTGATTACTCATTCATTCCCTGATCAATTCTAGTTCCGATTTTACCAAGAGCAAGGTAGGGTCTTGTTCTTTCTTTCTAACCGAGCATAAATCTTTATCTTGAACTATTGATAAAAGTCGAAACCTATAGAATTTGGGGGAAAGTTAATTGAGCTTCTTTTTATCGATCATGATGGTTAAGAATACATAAATTGGAAGTTGGATGCATGTTTAGACAAATTCTCTTAATAAGATATCGAAACCTATAATTTTGGGAATTAGATGATTAACTTTATTTCCTGTTCTTAAATGTCACGAATAGTTTGGAGTCATCTTTTTCTTTCAAATTAAGTTATTAAATGGTGTATTTTGCCAAGAAGTCAATTTCTAATTGTCCATCTTTCCACAACAAGAATATAAACCTTTTTGAGAATCAAACCTGGATGATACTTGTCATACGTGATTATTTGCTTTTTGCATTAAAGGGTGTACGTGTTGTACTTGTATGTAGCTTGATTGATTTAAATAATTTTACTAAATGTTGGAATGAAATTAAGCAAAGGGGCAAACCTTTATAGATTTGGGGATTTCTTATTAAGCTTTGATTTTGATATTTGGTTTGTGAATTATGCTTCTATGTATTAATATATGGATGCATGAATTGATTGAGATTTTTCTAAAAATATTTATATTTTTATAAGAGATGAAGAACACGATTTTGATCAAGTTACATTGATGATATGAGGATATGATTTGCATATTTATGATTCTTGATAGTTGGTGAATAATGTTGTAAAATTTGATTGAAATCCGATGACTTTGAAAAATCCGTAAGAGACGAATAAATGTACGTAATTAATGATAGAAACGGCGATTGAGGATTTTAATTGGTTATTAATGATTATTAATGTTGAGGGAACGAAATTGTAGTTGACGACGTGTTAATCCGAGTTATGAAATGATAGGTTATAATTGAAACCGAGAAATTAGGAATTGAATTAAGAACTTGATTTGGTTTAGTAATTGGTTAATTTGAACGACGAGTTTTGATCGTCGTGTTTATAATCGAAAAATGGAGAAGGGTTTATCACGTATAATAATACGAGGTGACTGCTTTGGGTCAGTTTTTGTGCGAAAATAAAAGTGTTTAAGCTTTAATCGAACCTAGAAAAGCGTGCGTCGATTTTATCAAGCATTAGGGTTCACTCGGCAGTTTTGGCGACCCTTCACGGAAACTGCGATATCTCCTAGCTCGTTTATCAGAATCAAGATCCGCAAATTGGAGAGTAAACTAGACACCCGTACCTTTCTTTTGGTATAAGATTTGACCCCTGTTTCGCAATCTCCTGTTCTGGACAGACTTACTGACCTTGTGCAGTGAAGTTTCAAAACTTAGTTTTTAAGTTAAATTCTTCTCAACTTAATTTCATTCGATCTTTTAAGTCGTTCCAAGTATCGACTATCATAATTTACTGACCTTAGCGTCAAGTAAGAGTTCTAAATAAGAAATGTTTGATTCTCGTTCCCGTTTAGTTAGAAGAATCTAGAATAGCGTGCAAAGGCCTAAAAGCTTAAGAACACATGAGAACTAATTCAATTTCGATTTTGATTTCCGTTTTCTTATATCGACTCGATGACTTATCAAAGTTATGATTATTTACGATGAAGGAGGAAGTCAGCACTCGGGATAAGACGAAGGATCGACGACAGAAAACTCGTTTAATAGTTCTGTAACTTATAAGGTGGGCTTTTATATATGAAATAAAACGAGCAATGCTCGAAAACCTTTTCTTATCGCTTTGATAATCGTGTTTTCAAAGTGATAATCATGGCATAAACTGTTTAAATATTTTATGTGAGTTCTCTTGTACCTATCTGAGTTAACATTCGTATTTTCCAGATTTAGAGTTAATCTAACTAGGTTAACTAACGATCGGCTCTGAGTTAGTTGCTAAGTGCTTTCCAGAGTTAGTGCACTTTGTAACATGTGGTTTATGTGGTATCCTGTTGAGGGGTAACCAGCCACGGTGAATGAGAATTGGTCAAGATTTGAACGTAACATCTATGAAAAATGCCTGCAGGCTACTTTATGAATAAAAATGCAAATGTTTAATAGGCACGGGCTCCTTTAAATAAAAACCCCGATGTGCTATAAAATGAGATGCCTGTTTATCTATATCTATGAATACGTTTTCGGCAATGTGTCCACTAAGTACTTTCATACTTAGCCCTGCATATGTTTTCTAAATGTGCAGGTTGAAGCGACGGCAGCGGTGGATGGTTGAGTTGAGGTCGAATAGAGTTAGAGAAGACTTATGTACTTAGTTCACTATTCCGCTGCATAACTCTAAACTTTGTTGTTTATGTTTAATTACTGTAGACTAAGTTCTGTAATTATAACTTAGTTTTCCTTTTGAGAACTTCGTCGAGTAATCCATCGTGATTAACTCTTTCTTTTTGTAATGAAGTCCGGTTCATAGAATTTATGATGTCTTTTATGTATGTTTATTCAGTCAGTCCCTTTCTTCCCCGCTTCTTTAATCCAATCCCAGTCGTACCCCGGCTTCTACTGTCCCTCGGGTTTTGGGGCTGTGACATTAGCTTAAAATAAATCTAATTGAATAATTACTCAATCAATTTCCACTTTCGACTTGTAAATCGAAAACCCATAAATTAAAATTTCTTAAAAGCTTCGACTTTTGCTCCATCTTATGCATTAGAGTTCATTTTTACTCGATTCAAGATCTAACATTCTTAATTTATTTATCTAAGCTCAATTATCTTATAATCTCACTTAACTTTATTTTAATTTTAGAAAATCGAGTCTTAGTGCACAAAATCTTCGTTTTTGCGTAACTTTTTCATACGATCTCCAAATTCAGAAATTCAAAAGGCTAACGTACTTATTTTAATCTCAATTTCATCTTGGAACCATCATTTACATCATATATCATCAAAATTTTCGTTGACTTTCCTCTTAATTTTTTTGCACGAATTAAAAATTCTTATACTTGCTTTTTCAATATTTTCAAGTTCTATCATACTTAGAATAAATCTAATTTCATAGTTTTAACATCAATTGATCCAAACAAGGTTCAAAATTTTTGGAAATGGAGCATAACTCATCCGAATTCAAAAATTCGAGATGCTAATATACTTAGAAAAATTCTAATTTTCGACAAATAACATCAAAAATCCTAATTTTAAAGCATAAACCATCGTTATTTTTGGGGCTTTTTGCATAGGAATTTGAATTCAACGATTCAACATTCCATAATTGTCACAGCCCAATTTTTAATGTATTTAAACGACTAGAATATGAGGGGCAGTGAGGGTGAAACTACCAAACATCCATCAAAGAACATGCTCGATTTCAAGAATTATATATTAATAGCGATAACAAGATGAGTTCATGCTTTCAACAAGGTAATATAAGAAGCAATAACAATGATTTATCATGCCGAATATTTAAGGATAATAAAATGAGCATTAATATTGTCAAGTAGAAATCATGGGAATATAGGAAAATAATTTTCCGAGCACAAAACTCATTGTATCAAAAGCAGAGTAATTCAAAAAGAAGTGTTGCAGCGGAATCAAGTATCGAATATATACACATTAATAAGGACCCACAGCTACATGTATGAATACATGTAGCTGGAAGCTTAAACCAAAAAGACTCGACCTTAAACAACAGCCATCCAAGCACACTGCACGACTCCATCCGAGCTAACCTGCACATTTTAGAAATAACATGCAGTGCTGAGTACGAAAGTACTTCGTACTTAGTAGACACGTGCCAAAAACAATTGAAAACTTGCTCGATAGAGCTATAAATTGAACTTGCCTCTTTTGCTGCATCACAAGTGTTAATAGAGATATTATTTGAAAATAATTTAACTTGTGACAGCCATTAAAAATATTTTTGCCTTTCTTAAAATAATAATCCGTGCAGAAATAATATTCTTAAGTATGAATCAATCTACAGGTTATCTTCTTGTGGCATTGAGAAGTAGGCCTCCTCCTCGAGCACCGTAACCGGCCCAACCGAAGCAAGGCTCACAATCTCCTTATTTAAAGCATGCATCGTCCCGTATTTTACAGGACTTTTATCCCGTGCATCCACCGGACTTATAATCATATCAACACGTAGATGATTGCATACCAAAATATTCAAAACAATTCGGCAAGTCAATTAATTTAAAAAGCGCACGTAATATATATAATAAGCGCACACATCATTTGTTTTGGTTTAGAAAAGCCCACCTGACTGGCGACACTCACTCGGTTATTCTCTTTTTCCTCGTTGATTACTTCTCACTTCCACTCGTTCCTTCAAAATAATACTTAATGAGGACTTGTTCGGAAAACAACGAATACTTGTCCCGTTTATTCGGACTTCTACTTGACTCGGGCTCAAATCTCTCGATTATTCTATTTAACCCTCGATTCCTATTTCTACCCAAGGTCTAATCGACGGTGAAAACCTTCGAATGTCCTAAGTTAAGAATATAATCTAATTTCCATTACTTATTGGAAATCCATAACTTATCACTTAGTAAAAATCGATTTCTCAATTTCCTTAGTCGATTTAATTATAAAAATTCTCAAGATTTATTCTCGATTATTTACAGAACATTTTTTAATAACATTCTACACATACATACTTATATAAATAATTAATATTTATATACTATTATTATTTTGCTCGACTTTTTAACTCGGACTTTAGATTCTCTTTTTATTATGTAATTAACTTCATTCACTTAGAAAAATTCAAGGGATCTAATTATGAATTTTATTTCAAATTTCGAGATTTTATACTAATTTTATCGAGTCGACGTTTGACACGTTTTTTAAGATTTATATATATAAACTTGCTCGAAATATTCTCAAATTTTTATATCTTAATAAAAATAGTTTCAAATTATCGATTTCTCACTCCATTATATTTTTGGACTTGAGAATCGAGAAAATACAATATATACTTACTATTTTTCGTCATTTATCCATATTAATATTAAGGACTTGTGTTTGCTCGATTCAACTTCTAATATATTCCATTAATTATTTAAACTCTTTTAATTCTTTAATTTGCTTAATTTCACTTTATTTTCCGTTAGTCAACTTTTTGTTACGTTTTGTTGACTTTTTCATAACTTAGTCTTACGAATTCCAAATTGAGTGATTCAAGTGGCTATCAGACTTGTTTTGATCTCAATTTCATGTTGGTAACATCAATTACATCTTTTACTTAGCCAAAATTTAATAATTTCCCTTTTAAATTTTCTGCACTAAGTCATTTTCTTTATACTTAGTCTTTTTCAATATTTCCAATTGCTAGTATACTTAGAAATACTCCAATTGAACTCTTATAACATCAATTCATCTAATTCCTCTTAAAATCAAAAGTTTTTAATTCTTATTCTTTAGATCTTCGAATTTTTTAATAAATATATAATTTCTTGCTCAATTTTATTAATTCAAAGTCTTATTATACTTATAAAAATTTTAATTGCATAATTCCTTCATCAATTTCATCTTTTAGCTATAGAAATGAAAAATCACTAGCTAACCCTAATTTCATTGATTAATCTAGGGTTTTCTTCATAGAGTTTTATTTCTCTCATTTTGATACACAATTATATTTCATTTATTCTAAATTTTATTATTTTACAGTCAATTCATCTTATTGATTTCAATAACTGTAATACTCCAGATATATTCTACCGTCGCTAAAATAAAAAGTTATTAATTTATTAAGGCTTTGCACGCCTAAGTTAAGAAAATTCAATTCTAAGACTAATGGTGAAATCCGTTTCTGAAAATAAATTCCAGAAGTCGTTCAACCAACTACTGTATTAGGGTTTTCGTGTCCGATAGAATTTTCGTTCGAAAACTCAGATCGAAAAACCATCTGACTTTACATTCACTTTTTCTGCGATACGAGTCTACTGAAGAAAGTTATTTTTTATTATTTTTTCGGGCGAATTTTGGACTGTCATATCCTGACTGTTCTTCAAATTTCGGAAATCGAATTATGCTTTTCGACTAAATAAATTATTTCCAATCTAGTGGTCGAATTAGATTTCGTAAAAAACGTAACCGTCTAGGAAATTAATTTCTCAATTTATATACGCAGTGTTAGACCCATAAACGAGATATTTTCGACTTAAAACACCCACCCAAACCGCCATTCCCCTATGAGTCATCCATTCTTAGATCTTTATCCTACTTTATGAAATAAATATCACATAACACCTCATCATTTTTCTCTCTTATCTCTCCCTCTTAACCGCCCCCTCTCTCCTCTCTCTCTACTCTCCCTTGTTCTTCACCATTGATGTGTTCTTCCTCAAGTTCTTCAAACATTCAAGTTCCATAACTCAATCATCTTCCGATCAATCTTAAATCCGATTACATATTTGTTAAGGTGAGACCTTCCTCTTCATTTCCATCTAAGCAAAATTCAATTCCTTTAATTTATGTCATGACCGAAAATTTGGAGGAGATATAGGATTGATGTTTAAGTTTAATTCATGTTATTTAAATGCTTAGGAATGGATTTCTATGGATTAAAATCAAGTGGAAATCATCCTCCTTATTTTTGAGCAATAACCAAAAATTATGAAAAATTATAGGTGAAGTTTAAGTTGGATTTTAGATGATTGGTGTGTAGATTAGTACTCTATGTATTAATAGATTGATGTGTGAATTAATTGGGAATTTTCTAAAAATAAAAACAAAATGGTAAGAGACAAAGAAGTAGGGTTATGATTAAGTAAATCTTGTGATTTGGATAATGTGATGATATAATTGAGATGTAGTAAGCTTGTAGTTCAACATATAATTTAATTAGATTTTTCTAAAAATAAAAATAAAATCGTAAGAGGCAAAGAATCGACGATAAGTTAAGATTTGATTATGATATAAATTTATGGTTTTCATATTAATTAATCTTAGTAGTTGTTGTTCATAATTGGAAAGTTTGAACGAATTCTAAGAATATCGAATACTTGGTAAGAGACGAGTAGTCGAGCTTAATCATTGATAAGAAAGTCGAACGTGGAAACTAATCAGATAGTAGTGTTTGTTGTCGATTAATGAACAAGAATGTATTTGATGATAATTTCATAGAGATTATGAATATAGAAGTTAGAAGATTAAAATGAGTTTGAAATGAAAATGGTTTAGTAAATGGTTAGTTGAAAAAGACGAGAAAGTGCTCGTCGTATTATTAATCGAGGAAGAAGGAAGTATTCAAGATAAATGATCGTGTGTCTTAACTGTAATATGATAGTAATTTCATGAGCATAAAGGTTGTATAGCATTGATCGAACCTAGGGAATTGTGCGTCGAGTTTTATCGAGCATTAGGGTTAATCGCGGACTGTTTTGCGACCCTTTACGGAAACTGCCATAACTCTCTACTCGCTTAACGAAATCAAGATCCGTAAATTGGAGAGTAAACTAGACATCCGTAGCTTTCTTTTGGTACCAAGATCATCTCCTGTTTCGCAGAATTCTGTTCTGTACATGCTCCAGAGTTACTGCCTTGTGCAGAAACTTTCCGAAACCCATTTTCTTAAGTTGAAATCTTTTTAACTTAGTTCTTTGAGAACTTTTAAGTCATTAAGAGTGTCAAGGCCCCAAATCCTGAGGGACGGTAAAGCCGGGGTGCGACTAGGGGTTGGATTAAAGAAGCGGGGAAGAAGGGGGATGAATAAGAATGAACGAATAAACAGACATTAATAACAGAATAAACTACTATGAACAAGACTTCATTATATAAAAGGAGTCGACCTCGAAGGATCGCTCGATAAGGATGTTCTCGAAAGAAACTAAGTTAATGTACGAACTTAGACTTCAAAAGATATATACATCAACACAAAAGAGTTTAGAGTTTGGCAGCGGAAAAACGTAGAACTTAATCTCTGATCTTCTTTCCTAAAACCATTCTACTCAACATCAACCACCGCCGCTCCCGTCGCTCAACCTGCACATTTTATAAAACATATGCAGGGCTAAGTACAAAATCACTTAGTGGGCACATTGCTGAAAACATATCATAAGTATAGATAATCAGACATCTTATTTTTGTAGCACATCGAGGTTTTTCAATAATATCCCGTGTCTACTAAACATTTTCTTTCTTATTTTCACAATGTAGCTTGCGCAAGAATTTTTCTCATATGTTACGTTCAATCTTACCCAATAATTATCACCGTGGCTGGCCACCCCTCAACAGGGTTCCACACACAACGGCTACTGTGTACACTAACTTTGGATAGCAAGTCGACTAACTCAAAGTCCGATCGTTTTAGTTAGCAAGTCGGCTAACTAATAATTCTGATTCTGGATAGCAGGTCGGCTAACTCAGAAGGGTAAAAGAGAACTCACATAAAACCAAATCATTTCATGCTCTGATTATCACGTTGAAAGCACAATTATCAAAGCTGTAAATAAAGATTTTCGAGCATCGCTCATTTTATTTTGTATATAGAAAAGCCCACCTTACTGATTACAGAACTACAATTCGAGCTTCCGTCTCTGGTCTTCCGTCCTATCCTCGGTGCTGACTTCCCCCTTTTATCGTAAATAAACAAACTTAAACAACTTGAACGTAACGATAAAAGAAATAGGAAATCGAAACCGGTTTTAGTCTTTTTAGGCTTTTGCACTATACTACTTTCTTTTGATTAACTATTAAACGAGACTTCGATCAATTCTCGTCTACAAATTGACTCGGCTCATTACTCAACACTTAGGTCAGTAGATAATGGATGTCGATAACTTATAACGACTTAAAAGTTCACAAGGAACGAAGTTGAAAAGTATTCAACTTAAGAATTTAAGTTTTGGAAACTTACTGCACAGTACAGTAGTTCTGGAGTTCGCACAGAACAGAGCATTCTTAAACAGGGGATGTAATTTATACCAATTTACTCTCCAATTTACGGATCTCGATTTCAATAAGCGAGCTAGAAGTTATGACAATTTACTCTAGGTTCGATTAATACTATTCCACTTTTATTTTCACGAAATTTCCATCTCAATACAGTCAACATGCAATATCCCTTAATCAGGTTCACATTCACGTCTTTTGATTAAACAAACGACGAGCATTTCCTCATCTATCAAGAATCACTAATATGCAAACCATATTCTCATATCATTACGAGCTTCAACTTATCGACGGATTTCCGTCTCTTACGTTTTTCAATTTATTTTTAGAAAAATTCCAATTAATTATATATTCATCCTACAACATATTACATCTCATTTTCATCAACAACTCATGCATATCATATCATCTTCTTCATCAAAACCTCACTTGTTCTTCTCTTACACTTTCATTTTTATTTTTAGAAAATTCTAATTTAATTCATGTAGTCAATTAACAACATGTAGAACACTAATTCATCAATCAAACAACAAGAAAATCGAACTAGGAAAAACCCCTAAAATCTATAAAAATTTCGGTAATAACCTAACTAAGGGGGGGGGGGATGATTCCTTCGATTTCAATCCATAAAACCTAATTCTAAACATACTATATCATGAATTAAACAAGGGTGCATCATCCTACTTCAATTCCATTTTTTTCGAAAAAATCAAGTAGATGGAATAGAGTTTTTGTTCGGTTCATATCGTAGAAGAAACTCCTACCTTGCGAAATATGAAGTCGGATATAAAATCGATCGGTAGATGAGAGACTTGTGTTCTTGAGAAGAGCTTGAAGATGAAGTTTTAATGGAGGAATTTGAGAGAGAAATGAAAGAGAGAGAGAGAGAGATGAAGATGGCGGCATGAAGGAGTGAGGGAGAGAGAGGGATGACTCATGTATTTACTATACATAAAGGTATAAAAATCTAACAACAAAGGTGGTGATTCACTAAGGAGCGATTGGTTGCGTTTTAATTAACCAAAATATCTCGTTTCTGGGTCTAAAACGACGTTTAAAAAGTCGAGAAATAATTTCTTGGGTGGTTACGTATTCGACAAAATCTAATTCGTCCGTTAGATTAGAAATAAATTACATACTCGGAAAACCTAATTCGTTTTTCAAAATCCGAGAAAAAGTCGGGATAAGACAGTCTAAAATTAGCTCAGAAAAATCATAAAAACTGACTTTCTTCGGTGAACTCGTATCGAAAAAAAAGTGAATGTAAATCCTGGCGGTTATTCAATCTAAGTTTTCGGACGAAAATTCTATCGGACGCGAAAACCCTAATACAGTAGTCGTTCGACCGACTTCTAGAATTTATTTTCAGAAACGGATTTCACCGTAAATCATAGAATCGAAAATCCTTAACTGAGGCGTGCAAAGCCTTAATTATTAATTAACTTTTTATTTTAATGACAGAATAATTATCCGGGGTATTACAAAGAGTTTTTGACTTTCATTATTAACTGACCTAAGTGTCGAGTAAGGAACCGAGTTAGTTCTAATCGAGATATGTTCGAGTCTCGTTTCTTCGTTAATCAAAAGAGTTTAGTTAATGAGAAAAGGCCTAAAAGTCTTAACCGAATTCAATTTCTTTTCTTTTATCATTGCAACCGTTTACTAAAGTGTGATTATTTGCGATAAAAGGAGGAGGTCGAGGTTAAAGATAGGACGGAAGATCAAAGATGGAAGCTCGTGTTTAGTTCTGTAATCGCCTAAGGTGGGCTTTTCTATATATCAAATCAAATGAGCGATGCTCGAAAATGTTTACTTATCGCTTTATAACTATGTTTTAGAGTGATTATCATGGCATGAAATACTTTGTTTTATGTGAGTTCTCTTGTGCCTTACTGAGTTAGCCAAAAGAGGTCTAACTAAGCGATCAGACCGCTGAGTTAACCGGAAGGGTTTTCCAGGGTTTAGTGTACACGGTAGCCGGTGTGTGTGGTACTCTGTTGAGGGGTAGCCAGCCACGATGAATAGAACGTGTGCGGAAGAAGTTAACTCTTCCCCGGCGTTGAAATAGAAGTTGGGCAAGTTGAACGTAACATCTGTAAAGGCTTGGCCAAGCTATATTGTGAAAAGAGAAAAGAAAATATTTAGTAGGCACGAGCATTTGATGAAAAAAAACCCCGATGGGCTACTTGATGAGATGCCTGATTAATCTATACTTTATGATATGTTTTCGGCAATGTGCCAACTAAGTATGTTTATACTTAGCCCTGCATGTGTTTTATAAAATGTGCAGGATGAGTGACGGGAGCGGCGGAGGTTGAGTAAAGGTTGTGAATAGAGAACAACAATAGTGTTCTAGTTCTACGTTTTCCGCTGCCAAACTCTTTTTGTGTCAATATTTAAACTTTTGGTCTAAGTTTCGTGCTTTGAACTTAGTTTACTTTTGAGAACAACTATGTCGAGCGATCTTTCAATGTCGACTCTTTTTATATAATGAAGTCAGGTTCATAGTAATTATTCTATTTTAAATGTCTGTTTATTTATTTATTCCCCCTTCTTCCCCGCTTCTTTAATCCAATCCCTAGTCGCACCCCGACTTTGTCGTCCCTCGATATTTGGGGCTGTGACAGAGTGGTATCAGAGCAGTCGTTTCTGCTCTGCATACAAGTTCCTTTCAGTAGTAAGATGGAGCATTTGTATATGCTCTACACCTAAGTCTTCTTTCAAGTAAAGTTAGGTCGTAACACTAAGTTTAAGAGTGTAGATGACAACTCAACCTTCCGATATGTCGACTCAACCAAAGAAAGAAAAAAAGGAAAGAGTTTCAGAAGTGTGATTTCTTTTAAGAAGAATTTTTGATTAAATATGCAAGTATGTTGTGAATAAGTATGCCAAGTATGAATTGCTTGAAGTATAAGAGTTATACTTTGTAACATTATGTGAGTTATAATTTCTTTAATTTGAGATATTTTGTTGGCATGAGAATCTAGACTAATTCTAAGGCTTTCCCGATTCTTTGAGAACATAGACGTTTTAAGAAACGTTGGTTCCAAAATATTCAAGAAACGATCGGATCGGGAAGGACAGAATAAAGGGAATCAAAGTGAATAAACGAATGTCACATGCGTAAAGTGACATGAACACAGACTCGTTGGAGTCGACTTGTTTTTATAAATGAAAGCCGTAAGAGTTTTCTTTTAAAGGAAATAAAATAAAGGATAAAAAGATAATAAGTTAAAAAAAAAAGAGGATGGAAAGAAATCGCGGGAAATGATTTTGTTACGTATACTATTTGAGTAAAATTTCTTAAAATTGCTAGATGCTTAAGATAAGTTGTTGTTAAGTGGTTAAAGTATTGCAATTTGAATAATGGAATATTCTAATTGTAATTTAAGAATTCCTTAAGATATGTTATTATCCTACCAGTTACTGATCCATGTTCTCTTAAAATCTTTATAGGATGCCTGCTACACGTGTCACGGCTCGGAAGAGCCAACCCCTGAGACAGCGTACTATGGTAGACGAGATCTTGGACGAGTACCACGACTACGAGGTATACCCAACCCTTGATATAGGGCAGATAGTCAGTGACTTCGCTGCACGTTTCCACGCAGCTCGATACTTTGTTTCGGAGCATCAGGCTATAGCCAATTTGATCATACGGCTGCCCGGCGAGTGGCACGGTTGAGCACACGACATCGCCTAGTACTACCTTGCACTGGTCGGTGACGACACCGAGCCGACAGGTGACTTCTCTGGATTCGCTCTCACCATACACGGGCGTTTCTTTGAGAGTAGGTTCATGGTGTCTGTTCCGGTTCAGGAGCACCTTCCCTACCTCCACATTCCGGCAGATCCCGAGCCAGAGCATGTTGACATGGATCCAGAGATGGCCGCACTGTTAGAGTTGCCACCACTACTTGCACCCAGTGAGGAGTCAGTTTCCGGAGCAGGGTACTTAGAGATAGACGCAGATCTTGCTGCGATGCTAGAGTTACCATCTCTACTTACACCACTTGAGGAGATTTGTACGGAGTGGACGAGGGTCCGAAGACAGTTCGAGGCAGGTTTGCAGAGGCATACATGCCCAGTTCACCCCCTGAGCACCTTTTTCCCCTGAAGAAGCGTATAGTAGTGACCAGTTTGGATGACTCAGAGAGGACTGTTTCGGACGTACCTTCGCCACCACCACTTGTACTTTTAGACGGCACCACATTGAGGGTTGACGAGGCACTTCAGCTCGTTTTTGGTACAGATTCAGAGGAGGATCCGGAGGAGGATCCAATAGAAGAGGATCCGGAAGAGGACCCGGAGGAGGATCCTGAGGAGTTTCAGGGCGTAGAGGGCAGCAGTGACTCGACCGCAACTTGTTGAGCAGAGCGTCTTAGACGCGTAATAGTAGAAGTTTCTCTTTGTCTTGTACATAGCCGGATCAGTAGACTTCTTTTTGTAGTACTCTATGCGGATACGAAATTTTATGAATCGTTTCCGTTCTAGTACTTCCAGTAGGTACAGAAATACAATTTGTTAGTGCATCCTGTACATTGATAGGCAGTTAGCCTAGTTCAGACTAGCTGTAGTCTAACTTTTTGTATAAGTCCTCGTTGGAGGCAAAATCAGTACTCTTTTTGACGTATATATATTTATGACCCGTGAGTGGGCTTTGATCTTGTGAAAGTTTCCTCTAAACGCGATTAGAAGAAAAGTATAGATGAATATTCTAGTTTAACTTGGGAAGTTAAAAGTTTAAAGAGCTAGTATCGAAGTTATTATCTATTTCTTTTCCATGAACTTGTTTAAGTTGGAAAAAGGTTTAGTAAGTAAACGAAAGCTTAAAATCAAAATGCAAATGAGAATTCTTGTTTCCTATAGTTCAAGAATGCCGCCAAGAGTAGTTAACAACAGAAGAGGACCTGGTAGGCCCAGGGGACGTGGTAGACGACAAGCACAAAATGATAGAGAAGAGAAACAAGAACGTCAGGATATCCCTCCACCCCCATGACCATCACCACCTCCACCACCACCCCGTCGTGATATTGAGGACTTATTCCTCAAACGAAACCCACCTGTATTTAATGGATCCGGTAACCAAAGCGATGCTGAGCTTTGGGTACAAACAATTGAGAGAATCTTCAAATTCCTCAGATGTACTGATGAGGAGCGTCTGTTGTGCGTTGCTTTTCAGCTTTCCGGACCAACTGACTACTGGTGGGAGGCTAGACAGAAGGTTATACCTGCGGAGCCCTTGGCTCGTTTTACTTGGGAGGAATTTAAGGAGGCGCTGTACGATAAATACGTACCTAAGACCTATAGAGCGCAGAAAGAGGCTGAGTTCTATAATTTGAAACAAGGAAAGATGACAGTGACCGAGTACGATGCGAAGTTCTATGAGTTGTCAAGGTATGCACCTGCTCAAGTAGATACCGAGGATAAAATCGCAAAGAAGTTCCGTGGGGGACTTAAGCATGAGTTAGGTATAGCGCTAGCCAGTCATTGAGGACTAAGCTACACCGAGGTACTAGGGCGAGCTCTAGAAATGGAGGCAGTAGTGCCTGATGATAAGAAAGCCATAACATCCGCACCAGCCCCAACCCAGACTCAGAATCGAGGCTATTACAACAACAATAATAACAACTATCAATGGAAAAGGAAATGGGAAGGGGGAAATAACCGTGGCTACAATCAGAGCTACAATAATCAAGGAAACCAGAGGAGTGGAAATCAGCAAGGCTTTCAGCAGCCTAATCAAGATAACAACTATGGTAAGAGGCCATGGCAAGGAAACAGTCAATCGGGACTGTATATACAAGGAAATAATCAAGCAGGACCATGGAAAGGAAATAACCAGCAAGGTCAGCCACATGGGCAACAAAGGAACAACCAAGGAAGGAATAACCAAGGAAGAGTTACCGTTCCTGCCTGTCCTAAGTGTAATAGGGTACACTACGGGATCTGTCAAGCAAACTCTGGAGGTTGCTTCAACTGTGGGCAGAAGAGGCACATTAAGAAGGATTATCCGAAACCGTTGCAAGCGGCAGGACAAAATTAGTATGGACAACCCCAGCCTTTGAGAGCAATTCAGGCACAGCCGCAGTAGCAGATGACAAGCAGCAATTCCAGCAGCTAGCTCAACAGCAACAGAATGCCAGGGCATGTGCGATCAAACAGAGTGCGCAGAATAAGGGCAAGGGAAACCTAGTAGGTATGGGTAAATTTCATAATACCCCTATTAAGATACTGTTTGATACTGGCGCAACGCATTCTTTTATTGCTGGTTCATGTGCGAATAACTTAGATATCAGACCTGTACGAGCTGAGCATGCTATGAGAGTAGCTACACCTTCAGGAGAGATCACTACTTCCACGCATTTTTTCTCTAACCTAGAATTAGAAATTGGAACTCTTAAGGTTAAAGAGAACAACTTGAACGTTATGATAATGTGGGATGTAGATATAATCCTAGGAATGGACTGGTTGTCTGAAAATTATGCCACGATTCTCTACAATGAGAGAAAAATCTCTTTCCAACCCCCGAGAAAAGAGCCGACAGAGTTTCATGGGATTTCAATGGGCAGGAGGATACCGATAATATCCGCCATACAAGCCAAGAAGTTGATAAAGAAGAAGGGTTGCACATCTTATCTTGTGTACCTAGTTGGAGAACCAGGAGCCAAGAGGACCATTCAAGACGTGAAAGTTGTTAACGAATATGAAGACGTCTTTCCAGAAATATTACCTGGTTTACCACCTGACCGTCACGTAGATTTCACAATCGACTTAGAACCAGGATCGGCCCCCAAATCAAAAGCCCCGTATAGAATGGCACCAAAAGAGTTAGAAGAGCTTAATATCCAACTGCAAGAGTTGTTAGATCTTGGTTTCATTAGACCGAGTATTTCACCTTGGGGAGCACCTGTTTTGTTCGTTAGGAAGAAGGATGGTTCTATGAGGATGTGCATAGTCTATCGAGAGCTAAATAACATCACCCTTAAGAATAAATATCCTTTGCCACAGATAAAAGACCTCTTTGATCAGCTTAAGGGTGCAGGTGTCTTTTCGAAAATAGACTTAAGATCTGGGTATCATCAATTAAAAATCAAACCTGAGGATATACCTAAGACTGCATTCCGAACCAGATATGGCCATTACGAATTCCTAGTTATGCCATTTGGTTTGACTAAGGCTCCCGCAGTATTCATGGATCTCATGAATCGAGTTTTCCACCCGTACTTAGACAAATTTGTCTTAGTATTCATCGACGACATTCTCATTTACTCCAAATGAGAATAGTGCTAGAAACGCTTAGAGCTGAGAAACTTTATGCAAAATTCAGTAAATGCGAGTTTTGGCTGAAAGAAGTAATGTTTCTTGGACACATAGTATCAGCAGAAGGCATTAAAGTAGATCCTGCCAAGGTAGAGGCAGTGCGCAATTGGAAATCGCCAACGAGTCCTAACGAAATTAGGAGTTTCTTAGGTTTAGCCGGCTATTATAGAAGATTCATCGAGGGATTTTCTACAATTGCTAGACCTATGACGCAACTACTCTGAAAGGAAAACAAGTATAAATGGACTGACGAGTGCGAGAAGAGTTTTCAGACACTCAAGGAGAAGTTAACCACAACACCAGTGTTAGCTCTTCCAGAAGCAAATAAGGAATACGTAGTCTATACAGATGCTTCAAAGAACGGATTAGGGTGTGTATTGAGGTAAGACGGAAAGGTGATAGCTTATGCTTCACGACAACTTCGACCTCATGAAGTTGAGTATCCAACCCATGATTTAGAACTAGCAGTCGTTGTGCATGCGTTGAAAATTTGGAGACATCACCTCTATGGTGTTAGGGTTGAGATTTTTATGGATCACAAGAGTTTCAAGTACTTTTTCGAGCAAAAGGAATTGAATATGAGACAAAGACGATGGCTCGAATTAGTCAAGGATTATGATTGTAGTATCAACTACCATCCAGGAAAAGCAAACGTTGTAGCAGATGCGCTGAGTCGCAAGACTCCAACCAAGTTAGGGTGTCTCTTTATCGAAGAAGAAACACTTGTGCAAGAATTTGAGAAAATGGATTTAGAAGTGCTGGATACACCTGAAACAATAACGATCCAAATAGCGGCACTAGTAGCTACACCGAACTTACGAGAAAGAATCATAAGTGCTCAGAGAAAGGACGAGTCGATTGAGAAGCTTCGACTAAGGATAAGAATGGATAAATCGGACGGTTATTCTGAAGCACCAGATAAAGCGATTTTATTTGAAGGCAGACTTTGTATCCCTAAAGACGACAAATTGAAGAACGATATCATGAGTGAGGCTCACGATACGCCATATACAGCACACCCAGAGAGTACGAAGATGTATCAAGATTTAAGAAGGAATTTCTGGTGGAACGGTTTGAAACGAGATGTTTCCTCGTTTGTAGAAAGATGTTTGGCATGTCGACAAGTGAAAGCTCTACACCGATGACCATACAGGTTGTTACAGCCATTAAGTATTCCAACATGGAAGTCGGAAGATATAGCCATGGATTTTGTGACAGATTTGCCCAAGACTAAGAAAGGAAATACTGCCATCTGGGTAGTTATTGATAAGCTCACAAAATTAGCTCACTTTTTACCAATCCCAATTACCTATGGATCAGAGAAGTTGGCACAGTTGTATGTCCGTGAGATTGTACGTCTGTACGGAATACCAAAGTCAATAACGTCTGATAGAGATGCCAAATTCACTTCGAGATTTTGGATCACTATGCAGAAAGAGTTAGGTACAGAACTTAATTTTAGTACCGCTTTTCACCCCCAGATGGATGGACAATCCGAGAGAACGATTCAGATACTTGTTGATATGTTAATAACGGTAGTATTAGATAGAAGTGAGAATTGGGGAAAGATCTTGCCATTAGTCGAATTTGCTTACAACAACAGTTATCAAGCAACGATAGGAATGGCGCCTTATGAGGCATTATATGGAAGGAAGTGTAGGTCACCACTTTATTGGAATGAAGTGGGTGAAAGAAAGAATCTAGGACCCGATACAGTCAGTGAAATGATCGAGATCATTCAACAGATTCGAGTTAGAATGAAACAGGCTCAGAGCCGATAGAAGTCTTACACCGATAATCGTCGAACCGATCTTAGCTTTGAAGTTGGGGATAAGGTTTTCCTCAAGATTTCTCCATCCAAAGGAATCATTAGATTTGGTGTTAAGGGTAAACTCAGACCAAGGTTTATAGGACCTTATGAGATTTTGGAGAAAGTAGGACTTGTTGCTTATAGATTGGCCTTACCGCCAAGTCTATGAAGTGTCCATAACGTGTTTCACGTATCCCAATTACGAAAGTATGTCTTTGAACCTAAGCACGTAATTAACCAGCAAGACGTTGTTCTTGAGTCCGACTTAAGTTATGAAGAAAAACTATTATCGATCTTGGATCGAAAAGAGCAAGAATTAAGAAATAAGTCGATACCGTTGGTTGAAGTGCTATGGAATCACCACGGGCAAGAAGAAGCCATGTGGGAACTCGAAGAAAAGATGAAGGAGAAGTACCCTTACCTTTTTGAAGAAGGTATGCAAATTTCGGGACGAAATTTCTTGTTAGAGGGGTAGGATGTAATACCCCAGATATTTTCTTCTGTCGCTAAAATAAAAAGTTATTAATTTATTAAGGCTTTGCACGCCTAAGTTAAGGAAATTCAATTCTAAGACTAACGGTGAAATCCGTTTCTGAAAATAAATTCCAGAAGTCGTTCAACCAACTATTGTATTAGGGTTTTCGCGTCCGATAGAATTTTCGTTCGAAAACTCAGATCGAAAAACCGTCTGACTTTACATTCTCTTTTTCTGCGATACGAGTCTACTGAAGAAAGTCAGTTTTTGTTATTTTTCCGGGAGAATTTTGGACTGTCATGTCCCGACTTTTCTTCGAATTTCGGAAATGGAATTATGCTTTCCGACTAAGTAAATTATTTCCAATCTAGTGGTCGAATTAGATTTCGTCAAAAACGTAACCGTCTAGGAAATTAATTTCTCGATTTATATACGCAGTGTTAGACTCGTAAACGAGATATTTTTGACTTAAAACACCCACCCAAACCGCCATTCCCCTATGAGTCATCCATTCTTAGATCTTTATCCTACTTTATGAAATAAATATCACATAACACCTCATCATTTTTCTCTCTTATCTCTCCCTCTTAACCGCCCCCTCTCTCCTTTCTCTCTACTCTCTCTTGTTCTTCACCATTGAAGTGTTCTTCCTCAAGTTCTTCAAACATTCAAGTTCCATAACTCAATCATCTTCCGATCAATCTTAAATCTGATTACATATTTGTTAAGGTGAGACCTTCCTCTTCATTTCCATCCAAGCAAAATTCAATTCCTTTAATTTATGTCATGACCGAAAATTTCGAGGAGATGTAGGATTGATGTTTAAGTTTAATTCATGTTATTTAAATGCTTAGGAATGGATTTCTATGGATTAAAATCAAGTGAAAATCATCCTCCTTATTTTTGAGCAATAACCGAAAATTATGAAAAATTATAGGTGAAGTTTAAGTTGGATTTTAGATGATTGGTGTGTAGATTAGTACTCTATGTATTAATAGATTGATGTGTGAATTAATTGGGAATTTTCTAAAAATAAAAACAAAATGGTAAGAGACAAAGAAGTAGGGTTATGATTAAGTAAATCTTGTGATTTGAATAATGTGCTGATATAATTGAGATGTAGTAAGCTTGTAGTTCAACATATAATTCAATTAGATTTTTCTAAAAATAAAAATGAAATCGTAAGAGGCAAAGAATCGACGATAATTTAAGATTAGATTATGATATAAGTTTATGGTTTTCATATTAATTAATCTTAGTAGTTGTTGTTCATAATTGGAAAGTTTGAACGAATTCTAAGAATATCGAATATTTGGTAAGAGACGAGTAGTCGAGCTTAATCATTGATAAGAAAGTCGAACGTGGAAACTAATCGGATATTAGTGTTTGTTGTCGATTAATGAACAAGAATGTAGTTGATGATAATTTCATATAGATTATGAATATAGAAGTTAGAAGATTAAAATGAGTTTGAAATGAAAATGGTTTAGCTAATGGTTAGTTGAAAAATACGAGAAAGTGCTCGTCGTATTATTAATCGAGGAAGAAGGAAGTATTCACGATAAATGATCGTGTGTCTTAACTTTAATATGATAGTAATTTCATGAGCATAAAGGTTGTATAGCATTGATCGAACCTAGGGAATTGTGCGTCGAGTTTTATCGAGCATTAGGGTTAATCGCGGACTGTTTTACGACCCTTTACGGAAACTGTCATAACTCTCTACTCACTTAACGAAATCCAGATCCGTAAATTGGACAGTAAACTAGACATCCGTAGCTTTCTTTTGGTACCAAGAACATCCCCAGTTTCTCAGAATTCTGTTCTGTACATGCTCCACAGTTACTGCCTTGTGCAGAAACTTTCCGAAACCCATTTTCTTAAGTTGAAATCTTTTTAACTTAGTTCTTTGAGAACTTTTAAGTCATTAAGAGTTTTTAACTTTGGTTATTAACTGACCTAAGTGTCGAGTAAGGAACCGAGTTAGTTCTAATCGAGATATGTTCGAGTCTCGTTTCTTCGTTAATCAAAAGAGTTTAGTTAATATGCAAAGGCCTAAAAGTCTTAACCGAATTCAATTTCTTTTCTTTTATCGTTGCAACCGTTTACTAAAGTGTGATTATTTGCGATAAAAGGAGGAGGTTGAGGTTAAAGATAGGACGTAAGATCAAATATGGAAGCTCGTGTTTAGTTCTGTAATCGCCTAAGGTGGGCTTTTCTATATATCAAATCAAATGAGCGATGCTCGAAAATGTTTACTTATCGCTTTATAACTATGTTTTAGAGTGATTATCATGGCATGAAATACTTTGTTTTATGTGAGTTCTCTTGTGCCTTTTCTGAGTTAGCCAAAAGAGGTCTAACTAATCGATCAGACCGCTGAGTTAACCGGAAGGGTTTTCCAGGGTTTAGTGTACACGGTAGCCGGTGTGTGTGGTACTCTGTTGAGGGGTAGCCAGCCACGGTGAATAGAACGTGCGCGGAAGAAGTTAACTCTTCCCCGCGTTGAAACAGAAGTTGGGCAAGTTGAACGTAACATCTGTAAAGGCTTGGCCAAGCTATATTGTGAAAAGAGAAAAGAAAATGTTTAGTAGGCACGAGCATTTGATGAAAAAAAAAAAACCCCCGATGTGCTACTTGATGAGATGCCTGATTAATCTATACTTTATGATATGTTTTCGGCAATGTGCCCTCTAAGTATGTTTATACTTAGCCCTGCATGTGTTTTATAAAATGTGCAGGATGAGTGACGGGAGCGGCGGAGGTTGAGTAAAGGTTGTGAATAGAGAAGAACAGTAGTGTTCTAGTTCTACGTTTTCCGCTGCCAAACTCTTTTTGTGTCAATATTTAAACTTTTGGTCTAAGTTCCGTGCTTTGAACTTAGTTTACTTTTGAGAACAACTATGTCGAGCGATCCTTCAAGGTCGACTCTTTTTATATAAAGAAGTCAGGTTCATAGTAATTATTCTGTTTTAAATGTCTGTTTATTTATTTATTCCCCCTTCTTCCCTGCTTCTTTAATCCAATCCCTAGTTGCACCCCGACTTTGCCATCCCTCGGGATTTGGGGCTGTGACAATAACACTTATAATTTTATTTTTCTTACACTTATAAGGTTCGATTATTTTGGGGTTTTTCTCTATGGTCAACCAATTCTAGATGTTAACCTCTTATCTTGTTCTAATCATTTTGAATTTCATTATTATTTGTTTAATTCAGCTCTTTGGACTTAAGAATTTTAGAAACACAATTTCTTGTGCTTGAAATAGTTCGAAATTTTTAATTTCTTATGCTAAGGAGATTATCTCTTCAATTCCTTCTTAACTTAGGCTTATTTTACTTCCAATTTCATTTTTATAACCTTAATTAGATCATATAACTTATAGGAATAAAATTTCCAATTTATTTCTTTCATACTCTTGAATTCTTATAAGCATCATACATATGAGTTTACTTCTTTTAATTGATGGCAATTTCACTCTTAGCATATCTTTAATTTCATTTTTAATTCATCAATATAGCAAATATAACATAAGAAATATACATATCTCTAGCAAATAAATTCTTAACTTAGATTGATTCATAATTTCATACTCTAGTATCCTTGAATTACGGATTTCCTTCTTCAATTTAGACATAAGTGTTATATTTCAATTTCACTATTCATCATCTTCTTCAAGTGAATTTTCTCCATTAACATGCTTATTTCTTAAATTAAAACATAGATTCATACTCCAATATCATCGTCTATATCAATAAAATCACAAGTATAACCTAAGCATGCAAACCCTTATTTCTTCTTCATTTTCGGTTTCTATATAATTTTCTTTTCATGGATTTGTCTTCTTTATTCTATCATGTTAGCAACCTTAAAACATGTATCTAATCATATTATCATGATAGAAATCAAAGACATGAACTCCTACTTCTTCTTCCTATCTTACGGCAACATATATATACATGCATAACTTGGATTTCTTTTTCTTCTTTCCTAGTGCATGGAAAACATGCTTGATCAAGGTTTCATGCAAGGATATTCAAGAACATATCTATCTATTTTTCACGCTATAATTCGATCATGAAAGAGAGAAAAGAATGGGATTCTTACTACTACTCTTAATCGATCAACAACTTCTCTTCATTCCACGCAACTCTAGCTCCTTCCTTATGCTTGAATTGATGGGAAATGGAGGCTAAGAGCTTCTGCTACACCTTTGGCAGTTTGAAGAAGATGAAAGGAAGAGAAAGGTGTTGGGGAGAAAGAGAGAGATGGTAGAGTAAAAGAGAAGCCGATGGAGAGAGAGATAGGTGGAATGAGTGTAGTATGCTTGTGATGGCGAGAGTGGGGATGAGAGTGGGGAAACCTTGACAGGTGTTGTGTGAGTTGAGGGAACCGTGTATGAGGGAGTTATAGAGGATAAGAGAGAGTGATGTTCACTTCATGAAGTGAGAATGAGGAAAGTAGAGAGAGTATACATTTGAGAGTATACATTTGAGAGTGAAATGAAATTGGAGAGTAATTCATGTGTGTGTGTGCCGACATGGGCAAGAGAGACGAGAGGGAGAGAGAGAGAGTTCTAGATATATTTAGGTAGATTTTGTGTAGATTTTATCGGGTAAAAATTTCCGAAAGAAAAGATTTTACGGTATAAAACATCCCTCTTAAAATATCTATTTCTCTCATCTTAAAAAATCATATTTGGCACTTTCCTGACATCCAAATTCACTCTAATTCGCACCAATACTCACGAATTAATTTATAGATTCGGAAAACCAAAGTTTCGAATCAAAATTCCAAGAAACGAGGAAAATTGGAAATTTTACTATTTATATTCGTCCACTCGACTAATATAGCTTATAACTTAAATTGTAGACATCGGATTTCACTCGAAATTTCACCATTAGTCATAAAATAATTTTTAGATTCAAAAGAGTCCAACTTTTAGGTATGAATTCCGAATAACGAAGAATGTCGTAAAAGTTACTATTCACTTAAGTATACTTTCAAAATAAAATTCAAACTAAACTCAAACGATCTCGGAAAATTCTCTAACTCGCTTCAATAGTCTTAAAATAAATTCTAGAGTCTAATGACACTAATTAAACTAAATTCGGAGCTAGTTGACCGGGGTTGACTTTTTGGTCAAAGTTACTATTCATCGAAAAGTCAACTGTCTCGGAAATTTTCGAAGTTTAACCTCATGCTAAAGCTCACATTTCTAAAGTCATATAACTCTTCGCATCTTTGCTTCCAGTTACTGAAACGAGAAAATATATGATTTTACCCTTAGGGGTATTTTTAGCATGCATAATCATATTTAAGACAATTAATCTACGCTTAGAAAATCGGGTTGTTACAATAATGCTTCAAATAATTTCAATTTCGATAATCTATCATAGATTTATAAATTCGAACTCAAGAACATCAAAAATCATAATTTCTTAAGCATATCTAGTTCGAATTTTTCCAAAAATTAAACAAGTAAGTTCATCTCTTCGATTTCTTCTCAATTCATGCTCAACATACTCTTAATCTCACAATTCTTTTATCAATTTAACATCTATCAACGGAGTGGAGAGAGTGAAGGAGAGTGAGAGATGTGAGAGTGAGGAAAGGTTGAAAGAGAAATGAGAGAGAGTAACTCTCTCTTGTGGGCAGCCGAGAGTGAGAGAGGAAGAAATAAATAAAGAGAGAGAGGGAGATAAGGGGATAAATCCAGATTTTTATCGAGTAAAAATCCCCGGAAGAAACGATTTTCCGGTACAAGATATCCCTCTTAAATCATTAACTCTCAAAAACCTAAAAATCTCTCCTCGGCATTTTCTCGATATCCGATTTCACTCCAAGTCATCTCATTAATCACCAAATAAATCAAGGATTCGGAAAACCCAATTTTCGGATCAAAATTCCGAATAACGAAAAAATATAAAATGTTAATATTTATATTAGCTTCCGTCGAAAACAAAATTTCAAACTCGACTCAAATGAGCTCTGAAAATTCTCAAACTTGTATCATTGGTCTTAAAATAAATTTTAGATTCCAATTACACTAATTATACTGAATTCGGAGTCCGTCGACAAAGAGTTGACTTTTTTGTCAAAGTTACTATTCATTTAAAAGTCAACCGTATCGGAATTCTTTGAAATTTGAACTCATGCTTAATCTTACTTTCTTAGGCTCATACAACTTTTCACATCTTCGTTTCAAGTTGCCGAAATGTGAAAAATTACAATTTCGCCCTTCAGGTGCATTTTGGTAATTTCACGAGAAAATTCATTTCTCAGAAATTTTTATCACATAGTTTCACACATAATCACATATAAACACATTTAATAAGCACTTAGGCACATTTAAGCATAATTAGGATGATTAATTAAGACTCAGAAAATTGGGGTATTACATCCTCTCCCCTTTAAAGAAATTTGGTCCCGAAATTTGCTTATCTTAGGAGAATAACTCCAGGAAAACTTTTCGACTGTCTTAGCTCCTTAATCTCACGTCGCATCCTAAAGATCATGGTGTCACCACTAAAGGAATTAACTTCATCTTCGACTGCTGGATTTTACAATCAAGAATCTCCCCGGGTCTCTTCTCCCGATTCGAATCTGACTCAAGGGCCACGTCTTCTTAACGGTCTACACGCTTCGGATCTTACGCATCTAAGATGTGTGAAAAACTTTTATGCTGATTCCTGCAACTTGGCGGCAAATACTAACTTATAAGAAACGACACGAATCCTCTCTTAGGATTTTGAACGGTCCTATATATCTCGGCTTAACTTTCCCCTTTAAGCTAAATCGGTGAAATTCCTCTCAAAGTAAACACCTTCAGGAAAAATTTTATCGATAATTGCAACTCCAACTCTAATCTTCGATTATCGATTTACAACTTCTGTAGAATCGGGGCTTAATGTTGTCTTCTCTCTAATCTAACGAACAGATTCTAACATCTCTTCTATTTCTTCAGACCCAATATCTTTTCTCTCGCCTACCTCATTCAAGTAAAGCGGAGAACAACACTTCTTTCCATACAAAGCTTCGTGCTATTCTAATTGCACTATACTAACTTGTTCTTATAGGAAAATTAGGCAAGGGGTTTAACTTTATTCCCAATTGTCTTCTTTTTCTAGAACAACTGCTCTCGACATATCCTCTAAATCTAGTTAGTCTTTTCGAACTAACCATCCGTCTATGGGTGATAAGCAATGCTAAAATGCAACTGATTTCCCAACTCTTTCTTGAAAACTTTTCCAAAAGCGCATGGTGAATTTGGAATCTCGATTTGACATCATCGAACTCAGAACTTCATGTAAACGCACTACAAAAATTCATATCAAAATCATCCCATTTCTACCTCGGGATTGGAAACGATTGCAACGGACCGTAAGGTCTCTGATGCAAAGACTTCACTCGCTCACTCACTAAACATCCTTCTACAAACATCGCTACTTCACATCTCGTTCCTTCTCACTAGGACTATTGCTTCCAATTCTGGTACATCTTCGCATTTCTTGGATTCCTGGTGTAAGAGGTATCCTGAGCTTTGCTCATAATCTCCTTTCTTAGCTCTTCTTCATGGAGTACACAAATTCTACTAGAGAACGACAAAGCGTAGACACTCGATTTTTCAAAAATCTTCAACTCCTTTCTTTCTGACTTTAAGCTTCACTTTCTCCAACTCCTCATCTTTTCCTTGGCGATCTATGATTCGAGATCTCATGTCCAGAGCAACTACAAAAGATGAAACGTTTTGCTCCGTCGACATCAGAAGCTAAACAACTTCTATTCTCATTTTCTCTAACTCTTCTATAAATCTTTCCTCTTTTCAAAGGATAAATCCTAACTTAGAACTTTCTTTTCTACTTAGGGCATTGACCACTACATCGACTTTTCTGGGGTACTAGGAGATCTTACAATTATCGTCCTTTACTAACTCAAACCATCTTCTCGATCTCATACTTAACTCTCTACAGATGATACCTCCATATCTTTAAAGCATGCACTAAAGCTACTAATTCCAAATCATGATTCGGGTACTTCTGCTCATGAGGTTTGTTTTTCCTTCAAGCATAGGCTATAACTTTTCCATCTTGCATTAGGACACAACCTAGTCCTTTCAACAATGCATTTGTAGTCCGTTCCAACTTCAGGAAGTGCTAACACTGGAGTGGAGGTTAGTCTCGGTTTAAGATCTTAAAAACTTTCCTCGCACTCTTTTGACCTACTAAACTTCGAATATTTCTTTAGCAGACTGGTCATCAACTTTACTTCCTCGGGGAAATCTTCAATGAATCTCCGGTTGTATCATGCTAGACCTAAGTAACTACGAATTTCTTGAAGTGAGATTGGTGTTTTCAACTCTTGAATTGCTTGTACTTTTGCTGAATCAATTTTCATTCCTTCGGTTCCTTCGGACGAGACATTATGTCCTAGGAAATTCACTTCTTTTAGCCAGAATTCATACTCGTTGAATTTGGCCTACAACTTCTCAGCTCTCAACTTATTTAACACGATCCTGAGATGCTTCTCATGATCGGCTTTACTCCTAAAATAAGCTAGAATATCAACACTAAATACGATCTCAAACTTGTCCAAATAATCATGAAAAACTTGGTTTATCAAATCCATGAATGCTGATGGAGCATTCGTCAATCCAAACGGCATCACAACAACTCGTATGGTCTGTAACTTGTTCTGGAACAGTATTTGGAATATCTTCTTGCTTATTCTTCAACTGGTGATATCTGGGTCTTAAATCAATCATGGAGAAAATACTGACTCCTTAAGGTCGTCTATCCTTGGTAAAGGATACTTGTTCTTAAGCGAAATCTTGATAAGCTTTTGTCCAGTCAATACCCATCCTCGACTATAGTCCTTCGTTTTTATCACAGAATTGGTACCCCACACGGGGATGCACTCGGTCAAAATAAACCTAAGTTCAACATTTCTTATAACTGAATCTTTAACTCTTGAAGCTCTTTTGGTGTCATCGTGAATAGCGTATTTGAAATTGAGGTTGCACCAGTCTCTAAATTAATTTAATTACCTATCGAATGGCATTTCGACAAAACTCTTTAGGGAAACATCCTCGTACTTTTTGACTCCTCCTACATCATTGATACTTAACTCTTACTCCTCATCATATTCTGATACACAAGTGTATCCTTTCTCTTCATCAACTTCTGTTCTTTCACAGTCGAAATAAATCGACAATCTCCTCTTCTTCCTCTTCTCAATACTGTGAACTACGATTGGCTTTTCTTCTCAAGGTTGAAACCAGATCTACCAAAGATCGCATCTAATCGTTGCAAAATTCTTGAGTAATTAATCTATACTAAATTATCCATGTCTCAAATTGAATTTGATTCAAGGACTTAGCGGATAACTTACGAATTCAAAACTTAAATTCTAAATTCGAGTGAACACGCAAAACAATCGCAGTCCTACCCAAAAGGGTCGACACTCTAAACTTCTAGTTCAACACTTTTCTGACTAGGCCAAGGGTATCTACACAAGCACTTTATATGAACGAAAATGGTGAACCAATATCAAATTGGCATACCTCATTGCTTGCTATACCTGCGAGATATTCCCTGGTTCTAGTCTCCATCTTCTTGTTCCATTGTGATAATTCTCTGATGGCACGACTTCTTCTGCTAAGGAGGTTGTTGTCTCTTCTGCTGCGACTGGCTATCTCATGCCACATCCTCTTACTCTGGTGATTTCCACCACTCCACTTTTATTTTCTCTTCATTCTCTGGCCACGAGGGGAGGGCTGAGGGGTTGCGACTTTCGTCATCGATCCTTCAAATTAAGGGGGCACTGAAGAATGCAATCCTCTTTCTGGCAGCATGGCCAAATCCACTTCCAAGACTCGGTTTAAAACTTCAGCAGAAGTCAGACCATTCTAACTTGCAGGAACTTTTTCAGATATCGCGTCTCAAAATAGTAGAAAATAAAACGCACATCTTCTCATCTGTATCCAGCTTGTCGGGGGGAAATGAGCTAACTCACAGAACTCACGATCGCACTCGGCTACCGAATTCTTTCCTTGACTCAAACTCGTGGATTCATTCACCTTCTACTCTTGATAACTCCTCGGCACATACTATTTGTACGAGCTTCTTTGAACTATTCTCTAATTAAATTCTCGTGCTCCTCAGAAGAATACGTCCTCTAGCGGCTCTCCATCAGTAGTCGGCGGCTCTCTTCGACTGATACGCCATGCACTCAAGACGTTCTTGGTCTCTATAATTTAAAGATCTGCTCAAGAGAACGAATCCAGTCCTCAACTTTGATAGGGTTGTCTTTATCGACAAATGTCGGCGGATTTCGTTGAAGAAAAACTTCTTCGATTCTCTGGTCATTTGATAAGGAAAGATTGGCTCCCGTTGCTATTCCTTAGCTTCTCTTGCATATTTTTTTTTTCTTCAACTCGGAGGCATTCAAAAAGGAATGCTGAAACTAGGGTAACTCAAAACTTTTCACAAAAACGAAACTAACTCGAACTAAACTCTTCTCGACTTCTAAATTCTTTTCTTTACTCAAAGATCAATAATTCTCAAGCGATACTTAAATATAGATAAACTCATCGGAAGCAATTACTTTCTCAATCAAAGCAGGTACTTAGGCAATTGCACTAAAAATTCTCAACTTAATCATTTAAAATAATTACTCACTCACATGATTACTTAATCTTAACTCAAACATTTACTCATAATCATTAACTCAAACTTTTGCAAAAATGGCAATTTCTAGATATATGCAATAACTCAAACTCCAACATTTACTCACAATCATTTTCTCAAATAGTGTCGCGAACAACTGACGAAGCCATCGTTTAGCTTCACACAAATAAATTTTTTAACTCCTATGCCCACAGTAGGCGGTAGCCAGTGGTAAGCAGGGTCAAACCCAAGGAAATCAGTGTAGTCTCTCTTCCACGTAACAGTGTTGCAAAATAGGGTTTTAGTCTCGACTGCACTCGTCTTGGTCAACAAGTACTGAAAACTAATACTGAAAACTAAACAAGAACTTGATAAATAATAAAAAATACCTAGATTGGGATCGAATCATTGAACATAAACACTCACTCGGTCATTGGTGCAAAGGTTTTGGTCACATGCAAATACTATTCGGTTTCCAAGTAGATTAATTCTAGCCCTACGGTCACGAAGTCACTACTAGAATACTCTACTTTTCATCTATCTTCTTAACTTAGTTTATGCCAAAGACACTCTAGACAAAACCCCTTCCCTGGTAAAGACAACCACGAAGACTCTTCAGCAACTATCTTGTCCAAGAAGCATTAGGAATGTTTAGAAACAAATCAGCCAAGAGGTGCCCAAGACACCGACTGCTCTCTAATACTCGTTATACTTTTCAGGCACAAGAGACTCTCTATGTGAATGCCTGATTACTATTTGTATTTTTATCTTGCCCAAGTAATTAACAGCCTATTTACTACTCAAGTTCAATAAAAGCATTGGTCAACAAACCTAGTATTTTGGGAATAAAAGCATGCAAGTAATTTACTCAAATTAGACCTCACGAGTGTTTCGGTTTATGCTCAAATCATCTCACCAATCCAGGCTAAGAAATTTAGCTAGACGTAGTATAAATTGAAATCAACGCAAAAGATATAAAGGAAAACTTATCTAAAGAATCGAATAAAAGGTGCTGAAAAAGATAGATTACAAAAAAGAATGCGGCCATATATATAGGCATGAATTAGGGTTGAAGTTGGTTTCCTTATGGGCTTGAACTTCTTCCCTTCGGTCTCCTTTCCTTGTTGGGATAGATTTGGATTGACTTTCCTTCTCCATAATGGATTTGGTGTAGGTCGGACTCTTCAAGATAAGGATGGAAGTTATCTTCCTCATCTTCTTCCTTGGAGAGAAAGTAATAGTCCGCTGTCCACGACCACATTCCTTCTGCCTTGGTCACGGCTGTGTCAGTCTTGCCCATGATGCGCACAATTTTGGGTACTCTGCTGCTTTGGCCAAAATAATATGGGAAGATACTTCTTCACATGTAACTTACTCAAGATACGCCTTTTCATTCCTAGCTACAGACATCAACCCTATGCCCATATTGCATGGTATCATTGCCCAACGCCAGAAAAATAGTTTTTCCATTAGATTATGCTCACAATCGCACCTGTTGTGCCCTGTACCCACTTCCTCCAACTTGTGTCCTCCCAGACATAAAAAGACTCGAAAACAACACACAAGACACAACAAAAAGACACGAAAAATGAACAAAAAAATGGGTTCATCAACGACCATTTAAATAACTCAGAACTCAAGCATGGATTTAACGATAGACTCAAACTAATAGCTCAAATTCTTCCTTAACTTATTCTCGGACCTCATACTCAAAAATTTGATTAATAACTCATTTTAATAGACTCGATTATCAACTGAAACCTTATCTCAATATTACTCTCAAAATCATTCTCAAAGACTCAATTATTAACTTAGTTCACAAGCTCAAGCATAGAACACAAAGGCTGACTTTTAATGACCTAACGATCTCTTTTCTCCTATCATCGGATGATGGCCTCTTATGAGGATTTATCAAAATAGGGATATAATCCACAAAGGTTATTGTAACATCAACTAGATGTTCTAAACTTCTCAAAACGTACGAGACACGAGCTACTGCTTCATGTCTGGCTTGACTACTATATTCGGCATCAAATCTCACAGCAATCACCTCGAACATTGAATACGAAAAAGATCAACTCTTACACGTAAAATAAAGATCACTCGATTTTCCGCAGCTTTCTAAACTGAACCCTAAAGTTTTTCTCGATTGAGTTTGTGACAGCCCCAAATCCCGAGGGATGGAAGCTGGGGTGCGACTAGGGGTTGGATTAAATAAGTGGGGAAGAAAGGGGGAATTACTAAATAAATGATAAACTGATATAACTTTGATAAGATAGTTACTATGAACTGATTCGATTAAACAAAAGAGAGTCAATCTCGAAGGATCGCTCGACAAAGTTGTTTCTGAGTTGACTAGATTTCAAGTATGAAAACTTAAACTGAAAAGATTATACATCAAAAAGAAGTATTTTGTAGCGGAATAAAACGTAG
Organism: Schizonepeta tenuifolia; assembly: GCA_029490685.1. Lineage (NCBI taxonomy): Eukaryota > Viridiplantae > Streptophyta > Magnoliopsida > Lamiales > Lamiaceae > Schizonepeta > Schizonepeta tenuifolia. Next base: position 44,690,344 of record CM055956.1, on the reverse strand, counting down.
AGTGATAACACATTTCAAATGTGAAATCGAGGTTCAACTAAACTTTTACATCCTTAAGTACGACCTCTACTCAACCTCCGCCGCCTTCGTCATTCAACCTGCACAAATCATTTATGAGAATTCAAGCTCATTCTAATGATCACATGCATGCAGAAAATTTTGAACATTTCCTCATAAATTTCGAAAATTTCAAAAATAATACCTAACATGTTTAAAACTTTAATTTAACCATAGATTCTTACTTCTTAACATCTTTAATCAAGAAATAAAACTTAGAACATCAAATCCTACACCTCATATTTTTCGCCATTTTCAAAAAAATAAAGAGGATGATTTTTTGTCTGGATAGAAATGAAGTTAAAGCTCTCATCTTATCAAATACGAACTCGGAAATGAAATCGATCGACAACCGAACAAGTTATGAGGATCGAAAGCTTGAAGAAACTTTGAAGAACTCTTCAATGGAGAGAGAGAGAGAGAGATGGCGGTTTGGGAGGAGAAATGAGGAACAAAAAGTGAAAGAAAACTTGATATTTATTAAGTAGAAGCAAAGAACAAATTGTACACCTTTTCCTTTACAAAAAATCTAATTTTCCGGATCTAATACTGCAAACTAAAAATGAACAATTACTTTATTAGATGATCACATTTTTGACAAAAATGGATACGACCATTAGTTCCGGAATATTTTACTTAGTCGGAAAAGATGGCTCGTTTTTCGAAAAACGCGAAAATGTCGAGACGTGACGGTACTGAATTTTATCCGAAAAATAAATAAAAACTGACTTTTACCATTAGACTCGTATCGCAAAATAAGTGAATGTAAAATCAGACGCCTTTTCGATTTGAGTTCTCGAACGAAAATTTCATCGGGCGCGAAAACCCTAATACAGTAGTCAGTTGAACGACTTCTGGATTTTATTTTAAGAAACGGATTTCACTGATAGTATTAAAACTGAAATTCCTTAACTTACGCGTGCAAAGCCTTAATTAATTATCAAATTTTTATTTTCGTGACGGAAAGAAAAGCCGGGATATTACATCCTACCCTTCTAACGAAAAATTTCGTCCCGAAATTTGCATACCTTCTTCAAAAAGATAAAGGTATTTCTCCTTCATCTTTTCTTTGAGTTCCCACGTGGCTTTTTCTTGGCCGTGGTGACTCCACAACACTTTTACTAATGGTATCGACTTATTTTTTAATTCTTGCACTTTTCGATCTAAGATCTATTGCGGTCTTTCTTCATAACTTAGATCAGAATTAAGAACAACGTCTTGCTGATGAATCACGTGTTTAGGATCGAACACGTACTTTCTTAATTGAGACACATGGAAAACATTGTGGACACCTCCTAGACTTGGCGGTAAGGCCAATCTATAAGCAATGTGTCCTAATCCAAAATCTCATAAGGTCCTATAAACCTTGGTCTAAGTTTACCCTTGACACCGAATCTAATGATTCCTTTAGACGGAGAAATCTTAAGAAAAACATTATCTCCTACTTCGAATTTAAGTTCTGATCGGCGTACATCGGCATAAGACTTCTGTCGGCTCTTGGCTTCTTTCATTCTAACTCGTATCTGTCGAATGGTCTCAATCATTTCACTGACTGATTCTGGTCCTAAATTCTTTCTTTCACCTACTTCATCCCAATAAAGCGGTGATCTACACTTTCATCCATACAGTGCCTCGTAAGGCACCATTCCTATCGTTGCCTAGTAACTGTTATTATAAGAGAATTCGACTAACGGAAAAATATTCTCCCGGTTTGCACTTCGATCCAATACTATCGTTCTTAACATATCTACGAGTATTTGAATCATCCTCTCGGATTGTCCATCCGTTTAGGGGTGAAAAGCTGTGCTGAAATTAAACCTCGTACCCAACTCCTTCTGCATAGTGATCCAAAATCTCAAAGTAAATTTGGCATCTCTATTAGACGTTATCGACTTTGGTATTTCGTGCAGACGTACAATCTCACGAACATACAACTGTGCTAACTTTTCTGATCCATAGGTGATTGGAATTGGTAGAAAATGAGCTGATTTTGTGAGTCTGTCTATAACTACCCAGATGGCAGTATTTCCTCTTCTAGATTTGGGTAAACCCGTCACAAAATCCATGACTATATCTTCCCACTTCCATGTTGGAATACTTAATGGTTGCAACATCCCTTGCGGTTGTTGGTGTAAAGCTTTCACTTGTTGGCAAGCCGAACATCGTTCTACAAACGAGGCTACATCTCGTTTTAGACCATTCCACCAGAAGTTCTTCTTAAATCATGATACATCTTCGTACTTCCTGGGTGCGAGGTATATGGTGTGTTATGAGCCTCACTCATAATCTCATTCTTCAGTTCGTCATCATTAGGGATACATAGTCTACCCTCAAATTCTATTGCATTATCTGGCGCTTCGGAATAACCGTCCAGGTTATCCGTTCTTATTCTTAGGCGTAGCTTCTCGATCGTCTCATCCTTTTGATGGACACCTATAAGTTTCTCTCGTAAGTCTGGTGTAGCTACGAGTGCTGCTATTCGGCTAGTTATTGTCTTAGGTGTATCGAGCACTTCCAAATCCATCATCTCAAATTTCTTGTACAAGTGTTTCTTCTTCGATTAAGAGACACCCTACTTTAGTTGGAGTCTTGCGACTCAGTGCATCTGCTACGACGTTAGCTTTTCCTAGATGGTAATTGATACCACAATCATAATCCTTGACTAATTCGAGCCATCTTCTTTGCCTCATATTCAATTCTTTCTGCTTGAAAAAAGTACTTCAAACTCTTGTGATCTGTAAAAATCTCAACCCTAACCCCATAAAGGTGATGTCTCCAAATTTTTAACACATGCACAACGGCTGCTAATTCTAAATCGTGGGTTGGATAATCAACTTCATGGGGTCTAAGTTGTCATGAAGCGTAGGCTATCACCTTTCCTTCTTACATCAAAACACATCCTAATCCATTCTTCGACGCGTCAATATATACTATGTGATAGGGATAAAAATATCCAGGTCTTTAAGAGACCTGAGTACCCTGTGCAGGTGTTGTGAGTACTCAGCTAGAGAAGCGACATAATGATAGAGTTGAGGTCTACCAGAGAGATCTCCTTTCAGAGACCTGTCTGGAGGTCCCCCGCCAGAGATCTGCCCTGAGATCCCCCCTTTCAGAACTCTTTTTCGGTTGTATACCTGACAAACAAAGACACTTTAATTAATGCCCATAAGGTACCGTCAGAAGGTACATCGTGCCTCAGCCAATAGGGTAACAACGCGTATAAAGGTAAAAGTAAAAGGTGGAGCAGCAACTTAGCTTCACTTTCAAGGAAACTCACGAGTATATATTGTAAAATCCAACACACACAAACACACAATTTTCAGACTTATTTCCTATTACATTCACCTCCCACAGAAAGAAACCCAGAATACTAACTTAAGCTTCAGAGGTGGTTCGCCGGGAAACATCCCCGGCCCTCCTTTTTTTTGCAGAGCTGCGAGAGAGCACTACAGCTGGAGCCGACTCTGACCACCAGAGAAGGAAGAGAAGTGTGGCCTTGGTAGGTGCTGGTGTTCGCTCATCTCTCTGTTCTGATTTTGTATGATGTACTTTTTCTGGTTACATTATCTGGCGCCATATGTGGGAAACGGAATTTTTCATCGAAATCTCATCTTAAAACTCTTTTTATGTGTTTTTCTTTCAACGATGTCGGTTTAAAGTTTAAACTTAAAAGAGAAAGAAAGAGCATTAGTGTTGGGAAATTTATTAGTATAAGTTTTGATGAATTCCAAAACCGACTAACCCCAACCGAGTAGATGTTGCCAGAACCTAATGTTAGAATTTAGGCTCGTTGTTTGAGCAAAGTTAAGATTTTATCTTTACAGGTCTCCAGCTAAAGATGGCAACAAGGCATCACTCAGACAAAACATCAGTTGACACAAAATACAACTGAGAGCTCATTGTTCCGATGCAATTAGGGGGAAGTCTTCAGAACATCAGTTGTGAAGGAAACCAACTGAGGGTTCATCAGATGAGAATCAGTAGAGAGGAAGAGAACATCAGATGAAAAGGAAGTCATCTGAGGGTTCAAACCCAACTGTCTAAATACAAGGAAGACAACTGAGGGTTCAGTTTCAGAACCTCAGTTGTAGAACTCGAACAAGAAGATCAACTGCTTGAAGTTCAAAGTCAGCTGAGAGTTCAACAGATCAGAACATCAGCTGAAGACCACTCAGATGAAGATCAAGATTTTCAACCGACTAACCAAGGTTGACTGTCAGAAAGGTTGAGATTTGAATTTCAAAAGGAAGTCACATGAGGGTTTGACCGTTCAGTCATTACCCCATCTGGCCCAACACAAGGCTGTCTCAGATGGAAAGCAGAAGAGCACAGATGCCATATCGGGAAAGTCTGCAGAAATGATTGACAAGCCATCGCTTTCATCGATCAGAGATCAACAGCTCCTTCAACGGCTAGTTGATACTCTCCGCCTATAAATAGAGGCATTCTCTCATTCGAGAGTTTTTACGACACACACATACAGAAGCGAGACAGAGAAGTGCAATCACAAGAGAGTCAAGCGAAAGAAAAATCTGCAAAAATCCTATTCTAAGAACATCAGCAGCTGAGAG